>JAJCXA010000006.1:0-369402 GCA_026770245.1 Clarireedia aff. paspali H2 | reverse complement strand
ATGGATGGATGGATGGATGGATGGATGGATGGATGGATGGATGGATAGATGGATGGATGGGTGGATGGATAGATGGATGGATGGATGGAGTGGTACTGGTACTGTATGTGATGGAGGGTTTTAAACACCCCCTCCCCCTTGTTTAGCGAGATTTTGGGGCTGAAGAGAGAGAGGGGGGGAGAGGGGGAGAGGGGGAGGGGTTTTGCATTGATTTGATTTGCTTTGGTTGCAGCTTATGTGTATATATATATGTGTGTGTGTGTATGGTGGTTACAGTATTACTGTATATGTGGAGGTCGTGGCAGCAGGGTGGGAGATTAATTGAAATGAGGCATATATATATACAAATGTTATTAATAAATTTGTTCATATAATTCTACCCAACTGACTTAGAGGGAACGTTTTATCATTAATGACACCTAACTATACAACATAATGCCCCCCTAATCAAATGGAATCCTCCTTAAGCCCTCATTTCCCATCCTCTTCTTCATCTCCTGCGCAGCAGCCACACTACTAGGAACCTTAATCCCACAACAATCACCCCAGCTATTCATCTGATGAACATGTTTCATGCCATCTCTCATAACCACCACTTCTCCTCCCTCGGCATCATCTTCTTCATTCGGGACACCAAATTCTTCTTCCGTGCTCATTCCATCAACAGCTGGTATCAAAGATCCGAATAGGAAATGTTGCATAACGGGTAGTTTTTTCAGAACCTCTGCGACGAACATTCGCCTCATTCCGTCTTCGACTTTTCCCCAGTTCTTCGCTGATGATATGTCGTCTAACATTGGACTGTGCCATCTTAATCCTTCGACGTTTTTCACACTGTTCACAAAGTTGACTTGGCCAAGGTATAAGTAATCTTTTCCGTACTCTTCAAGAATAAGATTTTGGTGGATGGAAAGAGGTCGGATGTATGGATGGTGAAGAAGTTGTGAGGCGCCAAATAGGAAAGGTAGAAATTGATAATCATCCAATCCCCAGACTCCATGTGATCCTGCGGGTTCTAGGTAATATGTCTTTTGTATGAGTCTCATGAGATCGAGATATCGAATGAAGACTTTCAGGACTAAAGGTCGGAAGTCTTGTTTGTTAATAATGCCAAGTTGGTAGAGACACAATAGCCACATCATAAAGTTCAACTCGTGTCCGGATCCATAGTCAATTCTCGTCCGATTTCCAAAAGCTTGTAAGAAGTATGTAGAGACTTCGGTGATGGCTTCCGGTGATGGAACTCCTAGCTGTTTGTGCCAGGTAATATGCTCTTTCGCAGCTAAATCAAGGAAATCCCGAAACCCTTTGTTACCAAATCTTGAATCGCCCTGCTCCTCAGGCGGACTTCTTCGCACAACATCTTCGACATTGTTAAGTATGTCTAGGATTGTGGTAACCGTCGCGCTAAGTTCGTTGTCTTTGATCGCAGAGACCGGTGTGTCGGCGACAGAATCTGTGAGACCAAAGACGAAAGCTAGTAGGAGATCGTATGTAGGGGATTGGAGAAAGAGATCATGATCTCTGGGTGAAAGGATTCGTCGTGAGGGTTTCGAGAATTTCAAGCTTGATAGCTCTGGCGGAGGTGGGAGGTTGGGGGTCTCTGGTACGGGAAGCGGATTCGTGGGAGGATTTCTTCGTTTTCGTGGCTCTAGTTTTGGCAGACGATCGCGTAAATTGGGTATACTTGAAGGAGATTTAGTTTCTGAAGACTGAGGATTCTCTGTTACTGAAGGCATTTTGATTGTTGGTTGGTAGATGTTGTGGATGAAGGAAGTGGCATGGCATACGATGCTATTGTAAGGATCCCCACGATTAGTGGAATTAGGCTTTAGGTTTAGCGTATGCTGCACGATAGCGATAACGAAAAATTGCTACGGCATTGCTGAAGCTCAATTCCAAGCCAAGCATTCAAACATTTCACTCACCAGTTTCGAACAGCGAGGTATCTTTAATCGACATGGGCGTTTCAAGTGAACCTGCGGTCTTACTCTCACCTCTTCCTCGGGCAGATGGCTCTGCGGAATTCTCGCAGAATGGTTACACGGTTCTCGGCGCTGTGAATGGCCCTATTGAGGTCCAAAGACGCGACGAATTACCAGAAGAAGCAGCTATAGATGTCATTGTTAGACCAGCTGCAGGTGTTGGAGGTACATCTTTCTGCTAGGAGCCTCATTTTCTCTGTGGACGCGGCACTGATCATGCATTAGGTACCCGCGAGCGACATCTTGAAGCAATCCTTCAATCTACCTTACGGCAAATCATACATATCCACAACTTCCCACGTACCCTGATTCAGATCACTCTACAGATCACCAACACGCCGGAAAACTACAATGCTTGGTCGAAGCTTGTTCAAGCAAGCTCCGTATGTATTAACCCTGGTCGCATGCAAGCATGGCTAATAATGGTCGTCTAGAACCTCCCCCTGCTTCCAGCCCTCCTTCAAACATCGGTCCTGACGTTACTATCTGCCTCTATACCTCTGTCGATGACCATGACCTCGGTTCTACTTGCACTGAATGATACTGAGACAGGACGATCTATAATTGAAAACCCTACGCCATTGCAATGCCAGGATGCGACATCCATTCACATCTTTGCATTTACATCACATGGAGATCTATTGGTTGCCGAGAGTGAGGGGCCATTTGAGTTGGATGACTGGGAGGAAGTCTTCGATCATGCAAAACGCTTATGTTGCGACGGCAAATCAGGTGATGACGATGTAATGGAGGAAGACAAAGGATCCAATCTCATGATGTTCGTTAAGTCAGCAGTGCAAGAAAAGGTCGCCAATGATCTTCATTGGAAAGGTTGAAAGAATGCTTATTATTTTCTCGCGCCGTGATCCGCGTGGCGGTTCAGGACCGTTTCGCCTTGATAAGGGAGGGCGCGTATACGCAAAGAATTTCCCGTTGCGACTGCGTATCGAAAGATACAATAACTTCGGCGGGAACTGGAGAGACATTGGTCTCCCATTCGGCCGGTCAGCTTGAGAGGGGTTGAATGCAAACACTTTTATTCGAAGGCATTTTGCATCGCATATCTGACACCAACCATGGCTGTTCGTTCAGGCTCCTGATCATACTGGCGTTTCATACTTAATGGGCGATCTCGGAATGATAGTGATTCGCTGTACCACCCGTAAGTGCGTCTCAGAAAGTGTTCGCGCGAGCCAAATATCGATGGAGATTAAGCCTCCAGAGGACGTCATTCAAGCTTACGAGGTGCAAATTTACCTATCACAACGCATTAGGCAGTTTAGCGCAAGGAATATTACCATTCATCAAACCTCTCACGCTTAGAAACCCCTATTGGCCTTTTGTGCCATACGCGAGAATATTCTGCTTTGATATTGCTTGGAGTTATCAGTATCTAGTGATGCGGTAATGGAGGAGGGTCATTTGAATGCATCGCTGCAATGGAGATCTAGTCGCAACTGATTGCAATATGGAGAGCAAATTAAGACAGGCTCACATTGAGGATCATCAGCATCATCGCTCAAATTCAAACTCCAAACAAAACCCACCTGGCTATGATATTGTTTCCTCGCCCCCTCACTCTTGGTGTCTGCTCTCGGAGATAGACAGATAGCTGATCATTGTTTCGTATAGAAGGTCTGACTGAATGCTGACCTCAAGCTTCTAGCTCTGGTCATCAGTCTCCTTAAGAAGGCAAATTCAGCTAGACAAATTGTCCCACGACCACCACTTATCCCCATCCAACAAGTCTATCGTTGCGGGCCAACACAGATGAAGGATCAGGACAAGTACCCGTTCACAGACTTCCGTGTATTCTTGCCCACAAAAACGATATCCAATGCCAAGCCGTTAATGCAGAATCACACGCAGGAATGGAGTATGGATCCTCTGAATACATCCTCGCACTCACATGGCAGATTACAACGCTGCAGGCAGCTCTGAAGTGATTGTCGAAAGCACAATCGTTCCATAACCACCTATTTCTCTTTCATTCGACTTGCATTTGCCGTCTTCACAGTCTCATGTTGCATCCCATTATGAAAGAAAAATGGGATTCGATGAGAGTATCTTTGGTGTATGGTCATACATATCTTTAATTGTGCATATAGCGAATGCTAATACATGTCAATAGCTGTCGGTAAAGTTGGTTGGTGTTGGGCGATATTGGTGGATATTGGTAGAGAAAAGGGATGTCCAAAACTTGAATCCCGATGGTTTGGTACTGCAACACACTTCTTAGTGCCGCACGAATTTGAATTTTGATAAAACTTTCTTGAAGAGAGCATGCCTCCGGGGACCAGCACAGTTAATTGGATAGAACAATACGCGCACAAAGTATTTGTGTGTAATTATGCCAAGGAATTTCTGCGTCTGCAAGGAGTGAGAATTTTACCCAGGGACGGATAGTTCTTCTAAGCCTATGTAACCCCAGTTCTATGCACGCAAACCTGTGCGACCTTCCTTTTTTTCGGAACTTGACAATGTTATATATTCGCGCGGTGTCGTACTGACTTGAAATCAACTTTTCTCCTTTCCTCTGTTGTATGCGAAATTGTTAGGACAAACTTTTTATACGAGCCCATAATTCAATCTCAACAAAGCACCATGGCACCTATCATCAAAGAAGTAACAACCGAAGCGGAGTTCAGCCTCGCAATGGACTGTCTCTGGAATTCCGCCTACAATCCCTACTCTACATTCATGGGCATCGTATTCCCCGTCTGGGATGCAACCGAAGAGGGCTACGCAAGCGCGCTCGCCGAATCCAAAACCCGAGTCTGGGGTTTTCATCAGCGCGATCCATCCAGCCACTGGCTCTATGTCACCGATGACGAAGATAGCACGGGAGAGGTATACGCTGTTGCGCATTGGAATTTACATGACAAGGTCTCGCCGTACAAAGATGGGGCCCCGGAGTTGGTTGCGTTCTGGCATCCTGAAGGCACCGGTCGAGATTTTGCAAGTCGCGCTTTAAATCAGGTCTATAGGTTCAGGGGCGAGCGTATGTGGCGACCGCATTGCCGTATGATACCCCTTTTTCTCGTCTGTCGTGCCGATCTCCATCCCATGCTGAGATGTGTCAGAACTCGATTACATGTTTACCGAGCCCAAACACCGGAGTAAGGGGTACGCGAGTATGTTAATGCAGTGGGGGATGCAGAGAGCTGAAGAGATGGGCTTGGAAGTGGTTGTGGAATCTAGTGAGATGGGCCATGACCTTTATAGGAAGTTTGGCCTCAGAACGATCGAGAAGATTGCTATTGATATGCGTATTGAAAATCCTAGCAATACTTGGAGAAGACTGTCTTCAAATTTGGGCGACGTACTGATTTGGTGGATGTGGAAACCTCATGGTGGGCTCTATGAAGCGGGTAAGACTGAGTTGCCATGGGTGGTGAAGCGTCCAGAACAAAAGTGATATTGGCTGTTTGTGGACGTGGACCGTGTATTGTGTCGGCTTCCTGGCAGGATTATAAAGTTGACTGAGCATGGAGGGCTGCCTGTGTGCTTATACGAAATTGTTGAAGTGTCAAGAATCGATATTTTGTATCATTTCATATCATTCACTATTTCGAATTCACTGGTATTGTATAATGCTACACTGTACAGATAGTTCTAGGCTCAGTAAACGAAGTGGCTTAGGAGACTTGAGGGTGCCTTCTTGTATAAATTATGAACAGAGAAGATCATGAACCACTCACCGAACAAGACATTGCAATCCGACCAATAAACCACAGTATGATGGCGAATTCCTCTTGCATACACGTTCCTCGTACTACACTTTCTTTCTCGAAGTATCTGATCTATGTTCGTCTTGCTGTGGTGAGACAGCTCACCCCAACTATTACCCTCGACTGTGAAACAGCTGGGCCAACAACCTGAAGTTGCGCATCTTTGCGTCTAGAATATACGTCCAGTCCAAAACCCCACTAGGGTCTAGATTTCTGACTATGATGAATCAACCATATTTCTTGATACCATAGCCGCTTGGTAGATAATGATCCTGAAGTGCATCTGAGCCGGTAGGCATAGGTGATAATAATTGACAATGTTGAAAGAGAGTAGCCACTAGGCATTGTACGTATTGTGTAGCCATAATAAGTTCTCATGTATCGCTATGCCAACATTATACATTTTGTAGGAGATTTGAGCTCTTACAATATCATAAACCTTGGACTTCACCATAAGCTGCGCATAAATGTATTGCTCACATGCATTTCTGAATGCGAGAACAAACTCCTGAAAGTGGTCTACAACTTGTATTCCATCGTCTTGTGTCAGCTTGGGTGAGGAGTGATACTGCCGCTGATATTTTCCATCTATTTGGTTGTATTCTCGAAGCCCTTATTGTATATAGCTCAGGGGTTTCATCCGCCGGACGCTGTGAACTTGCGCAAGAGTTGGTGGGTAGTTGGCAAAGCAGATTTTGGTATTCCACGCAATACCGTAGAAATTCCGTGGAGCACGATAGAAATATGGCTCGATATCATTATCGAACCCTTGATACCCTATCTGAGCTTCCCCAATGTCGCATAATCTGGGTAGTCCCACGCTACTCCTGACGCGTAATGAGCGCGAGACGTAGGCAATGTGATCGACGTCTATTCTACAGGGGCTTGGATCATTGAACATGCCTTTTCGAAGCCGGTTGAAACTACTTCGTCGTCGATTTCTAGCAGGATGATGTTTTTGACCTGAAGGTCTATAACACATGTTAACTACTCAGGAAAACAGAATCTCGTGGTGCAGTTGGGTTGAATTGGCGGTACGCTTAGCCGGCGTTGAGTGTGTACGTAGTCCAGAGGGAAGAGTAAGTGGGTTGTCGTAAGCTCCAGAACCCCCTGCGGAAGCTTGGCTGAAGGCATGAAGTTTTGGAAGTGCAACGGTGGCAATGATAATTGTTTATGCACCAAGTAGACATGACGACCTGATTTTGTCTCGATATCAAATTCATCAGGCAATGACCGGGAATGTCGTGCACAAGATTGCTCAAGTTAATCGTATCCAACTGCTCAAAGACTTCTCGCTTTTGGGGGGCGTAGACTTGCACTTGCATCTTTCGGTTGAATAATATATGTCTCCGCTCCTAGAAAGTCAGATCTAATTGGTTAAAAGTGAAGGATGCAACGAAACTATATGAGCAACGGGAAGTGATCACGACAGTGCCAAATGGTAGGATTTGAACCGTGTCTAAGTTTACCAAGGACATGGTAACTGACATTGAAGAAATCCCAGATACGGATCGGGTAGATCTGGCGTGTGCCATAAGAAACTCTCTTCGTCGTATTCTGCCTTCTATCAAGAATGGGACGAAGGATACTGCTTGTAACGGGAAGTAGTTTCCGACTCAAGAGCTGTCAAGCAGATCGAAGTGTAGTGGCCATTACTCGCTCTGACATCTGGTCCAGGTCGTTGTCGGAGCTCCAGCTAATCACAAGCATTTCCGGTCCCTGGCAAGTTAGCCGAGTCACGGAGGTGACCTGTCGATACCATGGCGATGATCATGCCGTACATAAAACATGTACTTCCAAGGAGGCACGGCGTCTAGTATCTTACTGTCAGCGGACTCCCAGCCATCGCGTACTGTGAAACGACGTGGAGAAGAAATAATACGCCAGTTATGAGAGATGCTTGTGGTCGAATACTACCCAGTCAGGCATAATTTGCACAATTGAAAACACTAGTGTGACTAATCCATGATCCTGTGGGCGAAGTCCCAAACTCGCCTACACATTTGACGGGCGGAGTGGGGAATGATGTGGCAGCTGTAACCGGCTCCAAAGACTGAGCATAGTCAAGAGGGCCGAAGCAGTGAGATACGAGTAAATGCAGAGGTTCGAGGGGAAATCGGGAGCAAGGTGGTTGTAGCTGGTTGCAGGTGAGCTGTCCGTCCTATATAGAACAAGAAGGGAAGGGAATTAATTCTTTTCTTCTTTCTTTAGTCTCGCTCTCTAGACCAACATCTCTCTCTTCTTTTCGCCTTCTCGATTTTTCCAAGCAAAGCTCCGGCAGCTTTCGCTCTTTGTTTGCCTTTTTTGTCTAATTTCTTGTTATGTCAAGCTGTCGCATACCGTCGTTATTCTCTATTCGATTTCTGTTAGATCCGTTGTTCTACCCCTCATTTACCGTCGTCGCCGTCGTCGCCGCTTCATAATATATCGTTTTTCTGCAAGCCACAGACCACAATCACATACAATCACACACAGTCACAAAGAGTAACACCACACGACCAATTCCATTCCAATTCCATCCCGTCAAACCTCGGTTTTTCGACCAAATTTGGCCCGTCAGCAAGGACCGGCGCAAAGTTGAAGCAAACGGTCAATTCGATAAGCCCAGCGTTGAGAGTTTTTTGCCATTCTCTCTCGTTCTTGCAGAAGGAGACGTCTAGATTCCGCTTGCAAGGTGAGTTTAAACCAACATCCAACATCCAACGTTTCCGCTTTCCCCACCCTCGAAGAAGGGAGTTTGTGGGGTTGAATGGGTCGTGTCCAGCGCAATTCGTGGAAAGACTCAGAATATGGCACATGCAACTTGGAGGGGCGGTCACCTACAGCCTATGGGAATGAAGAAGGCTGACATTCTGTGATGGGCATTGACAGTCACACACTCTATCTCCATTGTCGAAACCTCCTTTTAAGACCGTATCTCCGAGATCATATCACATCAGGACTTCGAATAGATTATCCAATTTCCGCATATTCCTCCGCCGTATCCGAGTCGCACTTGAAGACCGTTGACGAACGAGCGTCGAACCATCCAAGTCCATATCCACATCCAACTCCGGAAGCGCAAAGCACACCAACCAACAGCCCAGCTCTCGTCGCGCGCTGTGTGTTTACTCATACGATATTATCCAATATCGTCCGTGCCCGGTTCTCAGACTTCCACAAGATTCTTCCAGACGTTACATTTGCCGACGGTGCATTCGACTTTTCGATTATCTCCTCGATTGATCTGCTTACACCACCTTAGTCGGTTTCGAAAAAAGGTACGGCTTCGGAGTACCTGTATCGATTATTCAGCCATTTTGAGCAATTTTGAGCCTTATTGTCCAATCAATCCCCTTGCTCCATCGGCGTTTTGCCCTTTGTGGTTGATCCGATAAGCCCGTAACTCCGACTCCGAGTAACCCCACCGAATCGAGAAGAAACTAAATCACTCGCGTCATAACAACCCTTGGACCTTTTCCATCTGGCCAACTACATAAAAGTACCAGTCCACGGTGCCATCATGTCGGAAATTCGCTCACCCACCTCGATTCATCCTGCTCTTACTCATCTCCACGACCTTCCTCTTAAGACGCCCCAGAACACATCTGATGAAGCTCTAACACCCTTGGCTACGGCACAGTCGTTTTTACAGTCCAATGGCTTGACCACCAAATCTAGTATTGGGAACACTCTCCTCCGTGAGTATGGTGAACAGTTCGGCTCGTTGAATTCACTCGATAGCAATTACTCCGACAATGATCTTCCAGAATTATCCTCAGCATCAGCTACAACTCTAGGAAGTGACTCCGCTTCTGTACCATCATCTCCAATCTTTTCTAGTCGAACACCTCGAAATTTTAAGAGTCATAGCAAGAACGCTTTATCTGTCGAATCCATACCTCGGCAGACCATCCTGAAAGCCTTGGCTTCTTCGAAAAGAGAACACAATCCTCAGAATTTGTCTTTAGGAAACATGAAATCAGCACCCATAGACAACGGGCCGGGTACTGCCTCGTCGCAGAAGCTCTCGGAGGCACTGTCGGATTTAGCCTGTCGCAACGGCAACACTCCTTCTACAGCTCGATTCCCATCCTTACAATCACCATGTTTCTACCACCAGAGATTCGATGATGCGGTCGATATCGATAAAGTACTGGAAGAGATTAAAGGAGACGAATGGATGTCGCATTCTCGATTAATGGCAACGGCTACAGGTGTGCGAGAGGTGTCAAAGCAATTGCAAAGACGCCCAATCAAGAGAGCCGTACGAAATGTTATGATAGTCACAAAGGCCAGGGACAACCAACTTGTCAATCTAACCAAAGACTTGGCGCTTTGGTTGATGAGTACACCACGCTATGGTTCCGATCTTGGGGTAAATGTCTACGTCGATGCGAAGTTGCGCAATTCAAAACGATTCGGGGCAGCCGCCATTATCGAAACACAACCTCGATTCCAACACATGCTGAAATATTGGTCGCCGGATCTTTGCTGGAGTCAACCGGAGAAATTCGACTTGGTTCTTACATTGGGCGGAGACGGAACTGTTTTGTTTACTTCCTGGCTCTTCCAACGTGTTGTCCCGCCAATTTTATCCTTCAGTTTGGGCAGTCTGGGATTCTTGACTGGGTTTCAATTTGATCGATTTAAGGAACATTTGAATAAGGTCATGGGTGAGGAGGGAATGCGAGTTAATCTTCGCATGCGCTTCACCTGCACTATCTACCGCGATGCAGGGGAAAAAGGTCATAATATGATTGAAGGCGAGCAATTCGAGGTTCTGAACGAGCTCGTCATTGATCGCGGCCCATCTCCATATGTCTCCAACCTCGAGTTGTATGGTGATAACGAGCTTATGACCGTTGTGCAGGCAGATGGTTGTATCTTCTCTACACCAACGGGATCAACTGCCTATTCCCTCTCAGCAGGAGGATCACTGGTTCACCCAGATATCCCTGCAATTCTCCTCACCCCTATCTGCCCTCACACCCTTTCATTTCGCCCAATGATCCTCTCAGACACTCTTCTTCTCCGAGTATCCATACCCAAGAATTCCCGCGCCACGGCCTACTGTTCCTTCGACGGTAAAGGCCGCGTTGAACTTAAGCAAGGTGACCACGTTACCATCGCCGCCTCTCAATATCCTTTCCCCACTGTCGTCAGCTCGCCCTCAGAATGGTTCGACAGCGTGTCTCGCACTCTTCGCTGGAACACGCGCGGCGCTATGCAGAAGGGTTGGGACGGCGCCGAGGAAAACAAAGAGGAAGAGGTGGAGTGGGATATCGATACCGATTCTGCTTGCTATGGCAGCGAGGACAATAGTCTGAGTGCTAGTCCGCTAAGACGTCAGATGAGCATGCTTGGCATGTGAGTTTATTGCAATCTATGTACTTATAATCTACCCCTTTTTTATACATCCATACCTGTCCTATCAGCATAATCACCATAGAGGTGTATGTGGACGGAACCTTTTTATTTTTAGTTTCGACCTAGAATTGGGCATTGTTGAGTACTTGGTTTTTCTGGAGTAGGAAGTTTTGGGTTTGGTTGTAGTCACTGGAGCTGGGTACAAAGATAAGACAGGAAAGGAAAGATATGGGACTTACAAAGTAGAGGGAAAGGCAAAGACAAAGAAGAGACTTAGATACAACTATACCACACTCACGTGCAGTGCTTGGGGATAGTTATGATTTTATGAATATCATTGCTGGCCAGTTGATTGGTGTTTTGGGGATCATTCAGATTATTGATTGATTAACTTCGTGTGAGGTGATGTGTTCATAAATAGTGCACATTCGACAGTGTGTCAATCAAATACATCCATATATCACTAGGAGAATTTCTACACAGTTGTATTTGATAACATATCATATTCATCCCCCAGCCCATCCTATCCCATCCCTCCCGCTTCATTTCAATTAAATCTACCTACCTATATCATATTCTTACACGCATACCACATACCACTTTATCCATTCACCCATTCCTATCATTTCCTTTCCTTCCCTTAGCCGCTCTCTCCGCAAATACATCTATCCGCACAATCATGAATCCCTCATCCCTCATACTATCTCTTCTCCTCTCCTCTCGTCTCTTTCTTCCCATGAATTCCCCAAGCCGTCAGTCAATCACTCACTCACTCATCCTATTAATGTACTACCCTCATCCCCATTCCATACACCCATCGAATCGAAACCATGAAGCTCGAAAGGGAAAAAAATTTGATATAACAAAGAGAAATTGGTCCAATCCTCCATCCCAAACTTCACTCTCCGCACCTGCCAAAAACAAACATGGTATCTTTCAATGATAAATAAAGGCAACGCCGAGTATCTCTTTCGCTTCCTCTTCCTCCTTCAACTCATTAGATTCATAAACATCCCCTTTCTCCCCAGCTTTCACAATCATACACAAGCCACCTCTCCACATCCTTAACTCTCGTTTCTTTACCACCCTTCTGTTATCTATCTCCTCGGCAAATTATTCGCTCCAAATCTCGGCCCCCCACCACTAGCCAAACTCTGCCTAACAATCATCTCCGCCGCCGCACTCGCCGCCAGCCTCTCCTTCTGTCTACTCCGATCCCTCAAATAAACCGCGGCCTCTGGTCTCATCCTCAGAATCCTCAAAATCATATCATCGCTCGGATCGGCCTGGGCTTGTTTCCTCTTCTCCTCCTTCGCCTTTTTCATCGTACCGAGATTACGCGAGAGCATGATGCTCTTGGATCGGCGCATCGACGTCGCGCCCATGAGACCGCCGAAGGAAGCGCCGAGAGAGGGGGGCGCCGAGAGGCGATTACGTTGCTGCTGGGCGCGTTGCGCGGTGGCGGTGGCCATGCGTTCCGAGGTGCGGATGAGGTTGTCGGTTGTGTCGAAGTAGAAGAAGTTGAGGGATGCAAGTTCGTGGTATTTAGGCGATTTTAACACGTCGGCGGGAACACCGAGGACTTCGCCAGTTTGTTCGTCGCGGGCGTGGAAGAAGTCGAAGAGGAGTTCGAGCCATTTGAAGACAATGTCTAACTCTTGTTGCGTGAGTGGTCTCTGGGATGAAGGTTTGTCGGATAGAGGAGGGACAAGTAGACCCTCGATAGCTAGGAGAACTTCTTTCCACAACCTTGTCATAACCATAATCATGGATGCATCTGTTAGCGTTTGTTTCATGATAGCAAAGTTCTCGTCGAAATAAATGAAAAGTGGTTTTAGGACATTTTCGACGTCTTGCGGTGTTAGTGTGGGTGCAATTGATTGTCGATTTTTCCACAAACTAGTGACCGAAGCCACGGATATCCCTCGAGAAAGCAGACCTCTTAATGATTCTTGAGATAGGGTGTTGTTGATGTATTGCGAAAGCTGATAATGTTAGCCCAGTCCCTGATTTATGGGTGTTGAACATACCTTGTCGGTGATCTTTCGAGTCATGTCTCGCTCCGTCCTCTTCAGCAGGCGGAATGCCTTACCGAAGTAGAATTGGATGTCATCTCTCTCCCCTTCCATACTAACACGTAACAATAGTCGTCCTTGTGTATCGAGGTTGAGCCAGTATTCTCGGGGCATATAGTCGCTAAAGTGCGCAGGGTCAAGCTTTAAAGAAGTTCTTCCTACATAATCGTGATCACCGAATGTGTCCCAATCCCAGATAGTAGCAATTATGTTGAGTGGACCTTGGACAGTGATATCAACTGATTCATCCCAACGAGGGTTAAGACTCCTCATAACAACACGGGTCTTCGCCAAACGTTTCTGATACTCATCTCCGAGAACCACGTAAGGGTCACTAGTGCCGTTCGGGTCGCACGCTTTAAGGTCTTCACCTTCCACAATCTTGATCGTGAAAACATATTTCGTAGGTCGTCTCTTCTT
Source organism: Clarireedia aff. paspali H2 (assembly GCA_026770245.1). NCBI lineage: Eukaryota > Fungi > Ascomycota > Leotiomycetes > Helotiales > Rutstroemiaceae > Clarireedia > Clarireedia aff. paspali H2. The sequence goes on along the minus strand of JAJCXA010000006.1, from coordinate 355,842 downwards.
ATCCACGGGTGGTGAGTTCTTGGTGATGATATCGGCACATGCGTCGACATTCAGTGTCTTCTCGAGCGCGTCAAGCTGTTGTATTGCATACTCGATATTGTTGAGTTTGACAAATGACTATTGTTTTGTTAGTGCTCTGCTTTTGGTTTGGTGACTGAGAGACCTACCTCAGGATAGAATTGGAAAGGCTCTATCTTCTCCTTATTATTCCACGCCTCCTTCGCTAATTGCATCCATTTTTCTTGTTTCGATTGCGTTAGAGCAGCTTCCTGCGCAGGCGACAACCTGTCCATCTCTCTCGAAAACTTGCCCTCGACCACTTCACAATACCTTGCAAGGCCAATTCCAAACGACTTGGATAAGGCTGTCATGAATTTTGCATGTTGCACCTTGTCAGCCCAGTCAAGCTGAAAGATCTGGTCAGCCATCTGGTTGAAAAGGCGAAATAGGTCGATAATTGAGACACTGTGACGTTCGTCATCCGTGGGAATGTTGTCGGGATGATCAGAGCGGACTTGAAACTGATCTTGTTTGATAGCCTGGTCAACAAGATCTACCACTTTTGATTCCGCGGTACGAACCCATCGCCAAACAAAATCGGCAAGTAAATCTTCAATGTTAAACGCGAAAGGCCTGTCGGGTAGAGAATCATGATGAATACGGCGAATTTCAACAAGCTCTGCGTACAGAGCGAAACCGTCATCCAAGGGGATCTCGGTACCGTTTGCTTCCGCAACATGGAGAATTCGTTGAATTAGGTCGTGCGCGTCATCCTCGAAACTTGGAAACATTGTTTCGACAAGAATTGTCAGTGGATTTACGCCCATGATTTCGGGATTTTTGCGATATCTTTTCCGGATTCGTTCACATAATTTTACAACAGATTTCCCCAGCTCAATGACATGGAAGAACTCCCATTCTTCTTGATTCTGAGGTACTGCAGCCTCGAGGTAGTTTCGATACACCTCAGCAGCTTTAGATTTCAGGCCTTCTGCTAGTTGCTCAACGTAGGTGTCAAATCCTCCAGGGCTCCTCGAGAACAAAGGATCGGAGTATATATGACTTTCTAAGACGGTTAAGACCTCACCGGGAGAGGGAGGTTTGGGCTCATAGCAATGCTGCAAAAGATCATACAGATCACGAAGGAGACCATCATGTAAGTTTGTCAAGCTTTGACGATACAAAGCGAAATCTTGTATGGTCCAGTGATTCTGGTCAATAGAGGACAAACTTGCAGAATGAGAATGCGTGTTAGCACGCTTATGCTCCGAAGGTGGATTCTTGATAAACTCAAAACATGAATCCAGTTCCTCAAGCCCGATTTCTTGGTCGAGGAATTTCTGGCTCGCAACATCTAAGAAGAGTACGTGTCTGGAGAATTGAGGAATCCTCCAGCGAACGCATAACTCTGTCAAAAGATTGAGAGACTGTTTGGAGAGGGGTGCAGAGGAGCCATCAGAAGCCGAAGCATGTATTTGATCATATGTCATGGCGTATGTTAGGATGGACCGATAATATGCTCGTGGATCTGGAGGAATAAAAGTGTACGTAGCTTCTTCTAAGAATAATTTAGCAGGCTCGTCGTCTTCCAGGCTCAACGCAGTCATATCTGCAGGTTGGTCGAAGCTGAACCCTGGGCTTCCATTTACTGGACTTGCAATTGTTCTCGCCAGATCGGCGTAAGCTTGGCCCTCGCCTGACGATGGAGAAAGAGGTGGCAGTGGCGGTAGAGCTCTATTCTTCCCCGATCCTCCTCTCACAAGATCTGGCCTTGCATGGAGAATATCAGATATCATTTGCGATAGATCAGGAGCTTCGGCTCTTTTCCATGCCTGATATCCTTCCTCTGTGTCAAAATCCTCACTCCGCAAGGTTCGTTTTGTGTTCGCATTTAGACAGTGTTGATATGATTTGAGATCAGACAACGCTGCTGCTTCGGTCCATATGTTCTTGTTCAGGTCGATCTCATTTTGTAGTTCCGAGTTCGTGAGTCCAAATATTTTGCCCACTACTTGTACCATAGCCATGTCTTTAACATCGTAACTGATGGGCTGAGTGACTTCGATGGAAGTGCCCCCAGGTCCACTTGAAGTACTATTGTATAAATCTTGGTCGTTTGTTAACAATTTATTCTCCAGAGTTGCCAGACGACTCATGAGCTCAGGGCGATCTTTGTCGTTTCCCTGATCCTTTAAAGTTGTACTGATCAACCTCACAAAAAGAGCCACATGGCGATCTACAAGGCCTTTCCATGAGTCGTCATCTGGTGCCTTGCCCTTCTGCAGCGCCTTTGTCGCATTGGAATAGAATATCAGTACTAAATCCTCCACACGTCTCTCCTTGTCCATGCGCCTTCGAAATCCCGTTTCTGTGAAAGCCGTGTATGCTTCGGCGAACGTGCGCTTTACAGCTGGATCGTTATATCCCGGAAGTCTCTCGCTCCCCATCAATACACCCTGCAAACGCTTCTCCAGCGGTGACATGAAGCCATGTGGGAATTTTGCACTCTTTATATCTTTGATAAGGGAGAACTCCTGCATTAGCTCTCCTATCATAACACTCTTCCTCGATATAATCTTCCTCTCGGCGGTTTGGATATATTGCTTTTTCTTTGGTCGAGGTTGGAGAAGATGGTGTAAGTATGCGACTCGAAGAGCAAACGTGTATGCATCCGCATAACCAACAGCTTTCGGTCGTGAACGAGAGCCGTTTCGCGATAATCGGTCGGCATTCGCAAGACTGTTTACTCGCCGATTTGGGCGGGTTCGAGAGGCCGTCGACATGTTGCTAGAAATCTAGCACGTATGCCACAGAGCTGGGAGAAGTGAGGGGGTATGACCACCAAGTGTTGATAAAAGTTGTAGGAAATCAGGAGATTGGGTTCTCATAAATGCGACCGGACGTGGGACGCAATGCACTTGGCAAGATGGCGAAAGAATAGTGTGAGGAGGTAACAGAGTATTCAGGAAGTTTCAATGGGGAAAGGAATCCAAGGAAGTCAAGGACAAATCAGAAGGATGAGGTAACATTAATTTTGAGTGGTTTGGCAGGGAGGCGTGTAAATAACGAAATGATCCCAGGCAAGCAAGCCAAGTGGTGACGAGAAATTACCCGCTGGTTCTAGGGATAAGTGCCACTCTACTAAGGTTACTACAGTAAGGGCGGCGCTTTTTATTATTAGGTGCCGGTGCTTCACTTCGATCTGGATCCGAGAGCCAGAGAGGTCTTTCCCAGAACAAATCATTCCTTCGTTGATTCTCAAACACAAAACGCATTCAAGTTCGCGATATATTATTTCTCTGCAAACAAAATGTGCAAATTGCTAAGCCATCGTCTCTGGGTAGATCCTCGAAGCAAGACAGCATATGCTAACCTTACTATAGTAGAATACTACGCAGATGCGAACTCTTGTCAAAACCTGCATAAGACTTGTGAGTAACTTAGTAGGGATAGGATAGATATGGCTCGAGATACGGATACGTGCACATGGGTAAATATGTTTGGATCTCCACTTTACCCGCACAAAAACCTGTCGTATCAGCGTCTCAGATAAGTCACCTCGGTCAGACAGTGCTGTCTCGACTTCTGCGGTTTACGAAGTAGAGAGGTCTTCTCCTTTCTGGCAACGCGCATCAGCACCGGGCATCAAACGGCCATGCAGTACATCTAGCCAGAGTAGACTGCTCTTGTGTCAAGATCTACCTACAAAGTCCTATACGAGATGTTGGTTTCAATTGTTTTGGTTGTTGAAGTGTTCATGACAGCTCTCCTTATCATCTTTATTTGTGCTGCCGGCGATCTCCCGATTCAATTACCTGCTGGCCACCTCCGGTAGTGCTAATAGTTTAGCTGGCCGTTTCCAGCTTCTCATTCAAGTGGAGTTGGGACTACTGGGTAATTCTGCGACATGAAAGCAAGACCAGGAACGATAACAACCCGAGTGGTGCGGGGACGTCAACTTGTCATCTGACTCCTTGATAGAAGTGTAGACAATCGGGTGCTTCCAGAAGGATGCAATGACCCGGGGACTAGCCTGGTCTTAAACGATCCTAGATCAATGTGGTGTCACCGGATTAGGGTATAAAGAGCAATTAAGACCCGTCAACATATTTTCGCCCTATGGTCTTCCGTCGTCGAGACCTAAGGGAGGGAGGTAACCAAAACGTGGTTTTCCAGACCTAAGCCGCCTGCGAACTTCGCATGAAAGAGGCATCGGGCAAGTCGTCTGCACCCTCAATGAACATGTAGCCGATATGCGTAGGCACAACTTTCTACTTCTTCAAAAGCAAAACTGGCCATTTGTTCGTCGAAAATGCTACTCCCCAGATGATACAAATTGGTGTACCAGCAACAAGATGAGATACTTACCCGAAAGCGTTTCATTTTCATCAAGCATGGCTGATGAGTCTATGCAGTCCATTCCGCTGACATTAGAGAAATGATGCGATACTCGACAGTTTTATTTATTAGCTAGAAAGCTTCATCAGGAAAGATATTTCAGTTAATATTTTAGGGTCCGAACCGACGTTTCCTTGCGAGTCTCCCTCAGTACATACACCACATGGTCAGTATGGTATGATAGGGGTATAACCGATAGGGGCTATTGGGTGAGGAGCACAGCTTCCAACAATAAATCACTCCATTCGTCCCTCAATGCCCAGAGGGTTGATATAAAAGCTCTGAGCTGGAGCGACACTTTCTAGCGTGCTTCTCGACGTCTTCAATTGTATGATGGATGCAGCCTGGTGAGTGAACTACTTACATTTGGGGGCGTTCAAGAGAGACTTCACTGAAGTCCTTGGGGTGGTCAAGGTCGTGCTGATATGCAATTTGTAAACATTTTTTTTTTTCACAGCATCTACGCGTGGTTTCTCTAGGTGCTCACAAGGATAACTTGCGTTCAATTCCTCCAGCTTCCAAGGTGTACGCCATATGGTCTTCTCAGAGTACTGCCCAAGGTGATCGCGTTCGCTGAACCACTGGTGTCTTCAGATGACTCTCACTTGTTTGCGGGCTGACTTTGTTGGGCAGGCGATAAAGAAAAGAAGTCAGATGAATATTCGAAGTAACACCTGATGTTTTGGACATAAGCTATGCATCGTAATAGGTATCGCCAGTCTTACCCTTAGCTCCGTCTAATTAGTTCGTCCGGCAGTCTCGTTCGTCCCAAAGCACCGTTTCGTTTCTATTTTATATCATCGGATCTGCTCTATTGGAAGTTAATGGTAGCATCACGAGCTGGAACAATTTGGCAATTCTTGACCAGCACTCCAGTCTTTGAACAATCTTCAAGAGGGGTCTTAAAACCCTGTCTTCAAATACATACAATGAATCATTCGACCGATTGGATATGTATAATCGAACCCCCTCTCTGCCCACTACAGAGAATCTTGCTTCTCCGTGGTATTTCCGTTTCGCTTGGGATGATATATTTAAACCGCCCTTCTTTCCATGCTCCTGACATGAAGATTATTTAACTCGGGCCCAAAGGACGTCTGTTTCTGGTTGTAGCGGTCGGTGTTGTGTATGTTCATTGCTTCATAATCCTTTCCCTGCTGTTGTTATTTACAAAAGAAACTGTGTTGCATTTTATGCCCCTTTCCACCCTGGCAGTCCTTTTGGGATCGCTATCTTGCTCTTACATCGGGAGATGCCACTTACAGTCTTCGGCATTTCTCCAGCAATAGCGCTAGGTGCAAATAATGACTTCCCTATGATGATCATCCCCATCCTCCTAGGGTTTTCCCTAGAACAATGCGAACCGCAGTCGGTACAGAGGCAGCGCCGCTTATGGTCATCCGTCTATCGGTGGCATCCTAATCAAACACCCAAATGTATTAAACATACAGTTCCCCTCACCCGACCGTTTTCATCTTCCCAAGCGGTCACCGGATGCCGCTGAAGAAGACAAGTTCTGTGCCCTCATGAGAAGAGTCGGTGCAACTTGGTGGCTAAGCTACGGGGAACGGGAGGGAGCAGAAATATGGTTGATCGAGGCAACAGAGGTGTAGAAGAGAGCACTGGTGTTTAGATGACCGTCAGATGGAGTGGGTGTATGGGAATTGCGATACAAGGATAAGCAAACATTGCCAGACGACTTCGGAAGGTTGAACATGGCGATAACAATGGGTGAGAGAGTACAGGTAATGGATGAGTACAATGCTGGGTTTTATGAGAATGCTTAGGATGTAGAGGAACTACAGGATAATTTTGGAGTAGATGAACCGGTGTGCGCGACAGGGATGTAATAACTGTCTTACTTTCACTTTTCCGCCTACCTCTGAACTGGAAGGTGGACATACTCTTCACTTTTTTTTTGAAGATTTCTAGTCGTTCAAATGAATGTTTCCACAATGAGATGACCTTCATATGACAGCGCTCCAAGGTCGTTGCATGAGGTGTGGCTCCGATAGAAAAGATAAGACGCTGCAAGTGACAGAGCCGACAATATCCTAATGGAGTAAAAGATATAGAGAAACTCGAGAAGGAAGAGGATTCTATGCTGTTACCTATCGTGATGATTTGCTCAGTTGTCCGAAGATTTTGTAAAGAGCCTTGTCAGTCGGAGGTTCTGTCTTTTGTGGCCGACGTGGTACAGGAAATATTGCCGCAGATCAAAGTCCTCCTCCTATTGGGTCCATCTCCTTGAAGTTTGTATGTATTGTGCACGTTTATAAGCTGACACCAACGTCAGACGGCGACAACAAAGTCCGCGATCCGAAACATCGAGCATCACCAGTCGAATACCAACCACACATCCTGGAAACTTTTGATTCTCGCTCAAAAGACGGCGCTCCGGGCTTGCATTTCCGAGTGAAGTCGGCGCGGCTATCTCAACGTTCGAATCACACAGCCATGATGTAACAAACCGACCTTGTTTACGATGCACGAGTTCAACATGCCATCCCTTGGGTGCGTTGACCCGGTACTAAGAATTCCTCACGAAGCTCTCAAGATTCGTTACAAGAACTCGAGGACTACGATATGGAAACATGTTGAAGTATGACGCACTCCACCAGTTGATTTCACCTGGTGTATGAGAAACATGATTCATCTCACCGCGGAGTTATGATGCTGGACTTGCAGAAGGTATCATCAAAAAGATGCCGATCACGAAGCAGTCAGCAACCCATTCACCAGCCCTTTCCTACGTCAAATACATGGGCCTCCTTGCTCTTATATTGCTACGTCCGGCTGCAGGAAGAATGTCCGTAATCCGGAGGTTGTATATATCAGCTCTCTTTAAAAAGGAGTACAAGTTTGACCGATCGATGGTTCTCCTGTTGTGACTTATTACTATTTACCAACTCGGAGTCCTCGAGTCACAAAATCTTTGAGTTTTACCTCACCCATCGCATTCTATTTAGAATCGAGACCGCTTCTCGTCAGTATGGGATCCAGATTATTATGGCGCGACCCATTCTGGGACGGCAAGAGGAAGCCGTTTGTCAAGAGCATCATTATGGCTGGGATTATGGTCATTCTTCTTTTCCTCACCATCATGTGCTATCTATATGGCGTCCTCTACCAAAGCGGATCTCGAACACACAATCTGAATATCCTGGCCGTGGACTATGATGGAGGGGTCATTGGGCAAGCATTATCGATGGCATACAAACAGCTTCAAGGGAAGGAGTTTGTCGAGCTTCAATTCCACCATGCCACCGAATACCCATCTATTGTTGACGTTCGAAACGCCGTATGTCGTGGTCACTATTGGGGAGCTATCGTTGCTCAACCGGAAGCCTCAAATCGCTTGGCTCAAGCTCTAGTAGGAGGGCATACTGCGAGTACTTACAATGCGAGTGACGTCTTTACATACGTCTACAATGGTGCTCGATATCCAATCGTAGAGGCGGGCGAGGTTTCTGCAAATCTGGAAACCCTCATTGGTGCTGCGTCTTCAGCTTACCATATTCTCAACGGTTCACAAGCTCTCTCCTCACTTAACGCAACGGATGAAAATGCCGTGCTCGCCTTCTTGAACCCAATTCAATCATCCCACATCAATATCAGACCAACGGAACAAGGCACCCGCGTCCTATACAACACTGTCAGCGTGGTCTTACCAGTCATACAACAGTTCTTCTTCTTGATGGCATTGAACGGGATCAACAATCAATTCGGCATTTATGGCCGCCTGAATTCCACGCGGATTGGTTTGATGAGAATGTTTATCTCCATAGTTTACACATTCATCGCCTCCCTTGCAACCACTGGTTACATTTGGGCGTTCCGGGAGGAGTGGGATGTTAGCGGGGGCCAGTTCGCACTTGTGTGGATGTCGTACTGGATTTATATGCATATCAACTTTCTTGTTCTTGATGCGGCTACTGCCTTTATTCCCGTTTCATTCCTTACCTTTTTTGTCCTTCCATGGGCAATATTAAACATAGCATCCAGCCTCTATCCGTTTGAGCTGAGTCCAGGCTTCTACCGCTGGAGTTATGCTATCCCAGGTCATGAATTTTATTCGTTGGTTGTTCAGATCGAAGGTGGATGCGGAAATGTGCTGCACATAGTTCTTCCCATTCTCTTCTCATGGGAGATAGTAGGATCAGCGTTAGCAGTTTTAGGCTCTTCTTATAGAAACCGACACGCCAAAGCAGACCTGATTGAAGCAGGAGAGGCAGAGAGAGATGAGATAGCTGCGAGCAAAACTTCCAATGATACCTTCGACGATGACGAGTTGAAGATGATCGCGATGAGACGACGGGAAAGCATGTTGAGACGACGAGAAAGCATATTGAGACGACGGGAAAGCTCTGCCGGACCCAGCTTGCCTCTACCTTTCCAAGGATCCATTTACCACGGATCGATTTACCACGAAAGCTCCGCCGGATCAAGTCTGCCTCTACCCTTTCAAGGTTCCCATTTCGATGAGCCGCGAGGTGGAATAGAAACCAGAGATGGTGTCGACAGAGTGCTATACTATCTCAATAAACCCGGACAACCACTTAGGCCCTGATCTAAGACTCTTCTAAATAGCTTTAAAATTTAATCATTCCACATTGGGTGCTCTCTAGTTCTCAAATCTGTACTTGAATGTAATCCTGTACAAGTTAACAACCTAACATGCCATTGTAGTCACTGACCAGGGGTGAATGTGCCATGTACTCCCAATTCATTGAATAACAAGTCCGTGCCAAAGCCGTCAACTCTTAATGTTAGGCATTTGTTTCGTTGGAGGAAAAGTTAGCCAAGGCCTATCTATTTCGTAGGGTTGAGTATGTGCGATGCGATATGAAACAAAACAGCGATGTATAGTTTCAAAACGACATCTAAATAATTGGTAGGTGGTACTTAGGTGGTCGAAAATGTAGGGTGCTCCCGTACATGATGTCCGTCGCATTGCACAGTACCGTAGTCCGGCAATCCTAGGCTAGCTGGATGGTTCTGTGGCCCTTGCATCCCAAACCTCAATGACCACCCATCACCCCAATCAACCCACGAATAAAGATCACGGTCACAATACTCGAGTAGCTCATCAACAAACCTACCCAGTACATCAACACAGCAACAGTAAAATCACATCACACAATAACCCCTCTTTCATGGTCGTCCCATTATCAAGAATGCTCGTTGCGCACTTGCGAATTGTGCAGAGGGAAAGTGCTACGACCAATTCGATACGAAATAATCCTTCCTCAAATTACTATTCCAACTCCACAGCCACATCATGACATCTCAACCTTCTCTTCCGGATCCTCATCTAGATGACAACACTTCGCAGTTTGACGATCAGTCTAGCACGTATCCAAGAACCTCTGCCGCTACACAACCGTCTGACAGCCAAATGATAGCGGAGCATGGAGCTGCTTGCGGAATGGCTGCATCAACGTCAAATTCGGGGAAGGCTGACAAGGCTGGGATTGACGCGAGGACGAAGATATCAAATCTGCTGAAAGATAAGGCACGAGAATGGACTGCTGTGGTAGAGAAGCGAAATGGCCCATTGCGACTCTTGGATTTGCCAATGGATGTTCTCAAGGAGATAGTCAAGGAGGTAGGTTCTCCCAGCTCCGCACACACTTCAGCCACTTCACCAGGGGTTTACTTGGGAAACTCAAATCGCTAGCTATTTTCTCAAATGTAAATGGAAGTGATCTTAGCTACTGAAATCATTGTTTTGGGTTCTGAGCAAATTACCTCGCGGGTTCAGCGTCATCGGAGAGTTTATGACGGGGCTGTCTTGGTGGCCCGTGAATTAGACCTTCACTGCATCGTCTGCCTCGACACATCATGTTTGCTAATGCATTAGCACATAGGTCACGCACACGAACGACTTAACTTCACTTGCTCTGACCCATTCAGCTCTACACAACCTCGCGATACCTCACATCTACTCGCGGTTCGATATTGTTTGGCCTGACGCACATGCTACGTCGGATCCAAGGACGGGAGTCGATGCACTCACTTATGGACTTGCAACGCTATGTATGGGCCACGCTTTGTCGGGTGCGAGCCAACCTCAGTCATTTACCTGCAAGCACTGTGGAACTCAGAATGCGATTGGTTGTGATCATCCGGCGAATACAGATGATAGAAGCACTACGAGGCGCCTGGGAAATTCATATCCACAGTTCACAAGGAAATTCTCACTCGGCAATGGACCCACAGACTGGGTGCAGGAATATCTTATAACTAAAGAAAGTGGGAAGATGTTGGGGACCTTGGTTGCCTTGGCTGTAGCTAAAATGGTCAATCTCGAAAGTTTTAGCTGGGACATGCCTACTGGGGTCTTGAGGGACGTATGGCTAGCTTTATCATCTTTGCAAGACAAGAGCCCAAATCAAGAATGTCGCTTAGAGCGTGTCTGGGTGCGGTGGCATGATAACTCTGAAGCCATTCACCTGTCTTCCTCGCAGAACTCGGCTGTACCAGGGACCACCACACAGCAGATGCTATCAGGGACGTCAATGAGCTCTATAGGATGGATATTGACCCCTGACCTTGGGACTCGCTCGTCCAACATTTCTCAGCCGTTATTATATTCACAAACTCGTGTAGAATACCCTACACTTAGTGTTCTACCTCCATTAAAGAGTTTGTCCGTGCTCGATATTGACGAGGTGGAGTATTTGGATGAAATGAGCGTCCTGATTGAGAGATCAAAAGACAAGCTTCGAGAACTTAGAATTGGCATTGCAACAAAGGCCATTCATCGCGATTTTGCCCTTCCATGGGACGGAGCTGAACTTCAACAGGTTGATCATGAAGCGAAATGGCCTGGTGCAAGTAGAATCGGTGAGAAGAGGTTAGGCGGGGTTCTAGGCATTATACTAGGGCGTATTTTCGATATTCGGAAGAAACCAAGAATCAAGGCTGATAAAAAGGCGCGGAGCTCGACACCGAACATATCCCTCCCGCAGGGTGCGAGTGCTCCCAACACCAGCAGTACCATTCAAAACCCAGCTTCTGAAATAGCAGAGAATGGGCTGTATGATTGGGACTACAAGGAGTCTGCCGACTCAATTTTGCCTGGAGCAGGGTCCATGCTTAACAGTATGGCCAATCATGAACAATTAGTGTCGAGTACCCTGCATGCTCCCCATTCTGATATGGATTCACTTACGGCACTTATTTCTGCACATCAACTCATCTCGGTAAACGAGGCCGCAGCTCAAAATGTGGTACAGACGGATATACCTTCGGACATCCCAGCAGAGCCTCCGCTGCGGCGCTCTCAATCATCCAGTGGACGACAGGCACACTTCACCGAAATGTCTTCCAGTATAAGAGAAAGACTTGAAGGCAAACTGCGTCTGCAAACATTGGAGCTTGAACGCGTATCTCTTTCAGTAGCGGTACTTCAGAGAGCATTCGACTGGTCAGTATTAACAAATTTGACAATCCTTGACTGCCCGCAGCACGAGAAATTTTGGTCGATGCTTCGGAGACACTTCGCGCCAACACCGATTGGCAATCATCTATCTTCGAAACATAACGGACAAGTGCAGTATCATCTCAATCTGAAGAAAGTTCATACTGATGCTGCGTCACCTGCACTTATCTCCTTTTTGAAGGAAACATTGGCGCCAAATACATTAGAAACCTTGTTTTTGCAAGACCGCAAACGCGGTCCGAACTCAACTGTTACAATTGTAAGTTGTGAGACTATTTTTTGGTTCCCTATTCTGACAGCAATGCAGGATGCCATTTATCGAGGCCCCCTGAAGCGACATCGTTCCAGCCTCAAAAAGCTACTGTTAGATAGTTCAGACAGAATACCACGAGGACCTGCCAGCTCTGTCGATTCTACGAAGTGGAAAGCTTGGATGCCCAACCGAGATGTATTGAACTTCATTACAAGTGGTCGGATGAGCAGTCTTCGAGAACTGAGCATTGCTATCGATTACAAAGATTGGGTGAGTTGGATTCGTCCTTGAATCATCACCTATAGCCAGCGAACGCATGGTCCAGGATTTTAGGACGTGCTTGAAGAATTTACTGACAATTCTATAGCATCACTTCTTACAACGCCTCCCTCAGATACCTCATCTCCGCTCCCTGAATGTACCCTATATAGCCGACCATGTAACCTCCAACTTCGACCCACGCGAGCTCGCCTTGCAAGTCGTCGACGTAATTGTCCTCCGACCCGAAGTTGAACTCTGCTACATGGGGGTATCACACAAATGTTTTGAAATTCTAGAGAATCGACCTCACGAGGAGACTCATATCCCAGCCTCAACACCAACACCGATTACGGATGACGAAGATGAGGAAGGCAGCGAAGACGAGGAAGAAGACGACGACGATGATGACGTGGATGATGACAATGGTACTGCGATTGCGGGAATTGATCCAGATGAAACCGAGTCGGACTCCGACTTGGGGTTGGATGATGACGGAGTGGATTCTGATGATGATTCTTGGGATGGAGATTCAGATGCAGATGGAAAGGATAGGGTGAGGTTGAGGCTTAGGGAAATTTTGTTTTACGATGATAAAATTGCTATTTTTAAGGCGAGGCATGGAAGGTTGTAGGTTTAGGGATAGGGTTTAGGAACGTGGGATTGATATGGGTTATGGATAGGGATAGGGATAGGGAACATACCATTTGTTTCTTTGGCGTGTCTTTCTCTTCTTTTTGATTTGGTTTGAATAATGATGCGGCCAGCTAAAGAGGAGCTCACAGGATGGCGATGACGGATGATGGATGGAAGGCGAAAAATGACATAGCAAATTACAGAAAAGATATATTTTTAGTCCTATTTAAAAAATCAAAGAAACGATGGCGAAGCTACGAGGGAAAGTTACTGGCGAAGGGATGAAGGGGGGGAAAGGCGAATAGAATAGGACCGTGCTATTGTATAGGGAAATCGAAGTTGACGTCGAATGGAAATGCGTATTTGAACCGACATGAATCTTTTTATTCTATTACAAGTATAGTTACTCTGCTCCTTTTGATTTTATGCGGTTATAGGCACTTATTAGCGAGGTCTAAGACTGTTGCCGGACTACGTTATCTTGTTCTTGGGATAGGGATAGGAGGTACTTGAAGAGCGAGTGTGGAGGACAGCTTCGCATGAAGTAGGGAAGTTTTTCAGCATGATGATCTCTTCGCTTGAGATTTGAAGCGACAGAAAATGGACAGACGAGAGATATCGAGTCACACGGGCTCAACAATAGGAAGACAACGACCCGCAAGCGCGTGAACGAGGTTCGGACAAACCCCAAGTCGCTGCTGACTGGTCTTGGAGAAGTATCCACTCGCAATCTCTTGCCAGTCTCTCCTGTGCTCCATCTCCCAGCGAGATCCAGATGTATGATGTTCAGTCTGTATGCCATCGATTGCTCTTTCGGAAGGTGTGAGTCTCGATGGGTTTGGGCATCAAGGCGCTTTTCGGTTATGCAGTTGAGCTTCTCATTTACTGCATGGATATCGAGCATCGAGCTCCGTGTCTTGTTCGAGACACTGGCCGTCTGCAGAGCGGAGCTTCTGAAGAGAATGAAAGGGGCAGGAGTTAGGAGGTCGCAGATGGGAGCTAGGGCGTGGGGTTTGAGCTGGCGGGCAAAAGAGTGTTGCATCGATCGGTGCGTTGACTTCGTTTTCGTCAGGCTTGCTATGCTGCAATCTGCGTTGGTATTAAAGGGGTACAGGTTGCATAGATAATGAGGTGGTAGATAGCCGTGACTGATTTTTGCTTGCTTTGGGTATAGATTTCCTCTTGGAAGTGGCAAATCGTTGTGGGTATGGGAAATGGCAGGCGGGACGGCATGATGTGGGTTAGGAATCATTTGAAAATACGTGCATGGATAGAGAGATGGACAAATCGGTAGCTTGAAAGCAGACGGAGCTTCTGCAGACACACGTCGAGCTCGCTGCTGCACTGTCTGTTGTAGAATGGAAAGTGACCATGATGAGCAAATGGGATAAGCTCCGGTACAATTACCTGCAATACAGGGTACACGCATTTTTGTGAAGACTAATAAAAACGGTTCTTGACTATGCTAGGGTGGGCTGCATTGCATTGCATGCAAAAGATAGACAGTAAGTCAGCACGCTGAGGCAGGAACCCGGCCTAGACTAGTGATCTGACCTGCTGATTTGTTTGCTCTCGCTCGTTTCATAGCGTTAACTACGTGCTCGATCTGCATCGATGAATCACTCAAAGCCCCGCGTAAGCATGAATGAGTAGATTGCGGAGAGACGAATATGAGTCTGTTGTATGCGCATTGATTGAGGCACAACTGCGGCCAGGCCAACTAGGAGCATAAGCCAGATTTCTTGCTCACCGGTAAACGTCACAGTTTCACACCGCACAGTACGTGGACATGCAACTACGAGGTCAAGTGAAAGCGCCTTGAACCGCTAGATGAGGAATCACAGCGTACCATATCGAGGACCCGGCGAGAAGGCGGGCTTAGGATGAGGCAAAAGGTCAGCCTCTCCCAGTCATAGACTTTATCGCCCAGCTTTCATTGGTGAGATCGCTTTGTGCAAATCGATTATGCGCTCTCTCTCTTCACAATCTCGAACCTTGTCGCTCGGCGATGTATAGTGTGTAGCCTATGTTTATTTTTATCCATGGCTCAGCCTTTTCGAATATCCCCCGCGCCCCGCCCAACCGTCGATCAAACAACCAACACCTACCGTACCTGGACAAGCCTCTTCATCAAGCAAGCAAGCTTAGCACATGGTCGTTCGGCCAGTCCGACCGACTGTGGCCTGGTACGGGAACAATGGGAGTGGAGTGCATGAATTTTGCGTTCTAGAATGATGTGTAGATAGATCGCCAACCTATAACACAGCCCTGTTTTATGTTAATATCACATTCGGGGGATTTCCAGAGAAGTAGAGGTCTGGAGAGGAGATTGCCATCTTCGAGTACCTCGGTATCAACTTACTGGGTAGCTTTCTCAAATGGCCCTGGAAACAACAGTAAATAGCTTCGTATGGTATACGTGATGGTAGGTGTTCCTAGAGAGGAAGTGTTTCGCAGAGGAGCAAAACGGACAAGCCACCACACGGTCTATACCGCACACCCTGCTGTTGCAGCGCATCGAATACTGCATGGGATGGGATTCTCCGCAACTTCAGTCGTTCCGGATAAGAACGGACGGGTACGATTGCGATGGCGACATGAGAGAACCAAGTAGTCGTAAGCAAGCATTCAAGGGTAGTTTTTGCTGAGGAAAATTACAGTAGAGACGCAGATTGATGCTAGACCTGGGGTTTGTCCCTGCAAACACCCACACCTCTTTTCAGGGGTTCCTTGACGTTTCATATGATGCCCGCCGTTCGATTGCAGCTCTGTTCTCTCTGTGGTGCTCATCTGAGGTCCAGTGCTAGAGGCCATGTAGGCGCCACATGCCAGCATGGATAGATTTTCTCTGCATGGGCTTGCTACGATAAAGGGTGGGCAACTTAATAGGTATGGAAAAGGTAATGATGCGATGATAGCAGGTGAGGACATTCTTGTAACGATTGACCTCGTTGATATCTACAACGGGAAGGAAACTATGCTTGACAATACCTGTATGCCTCTCCTCGAGACTGCTACCAACGAGCTTCGTAATGCAAACGTTACTTAAGGGTTGGGACTCCGGATTTGAATATTCCTAATGGACGCACGTGTTCTTCCGTACTCGTCATCGATCTGCCCTCAGCATTCATTTCGCTTCCACAATCGTATTGCGCTACAAATTTGCTGAGGTTATCTTCGTTCATTTTGTGACCTCGTACATGAAGGCATCGTGATATTTTGGGGGCTCCAGGAAGGATGATAATTTACTTTCTGCTGAGTAACGACGCTTTTCTTACCTGACTAAATGATCAGTAAATGAATTGATGCTTTTCTTGTGCGGTATTTGAGACATCATGATACCCAGCAAGGGTTCTGCAAGAAAAAGCAACGATGTCACATAAGCAGAGCATCAAATCTCTTGGCTGGAGGACCGTCTTGCCTCTTTTGGATACCTCTACAATCAGCACCAATTCTTCTTTTGTACAGACACGTACCCAGCTACTTTATTTACATAGTGAACTTAGTCCAACTTGGTATACGCGGCAGGCCATGCGTAAAGTATCCAGGTACTTGACAGGTTGGCTCCACATATGATACCAAAATATGCTGTAAGAGGTGTCAGCACTTAGAATCTCTCAGAAGAATGCAACCTCCGCTGATTTGAGCAATAACGACGCTTTGGAAATGATCTGGAAAATGAGGTAATCGCGGTGGGTGGGTTACACTGCTGCAGGTGTTCTCTGCTAGGCTGCTTGTTTTGAGCTTATTTTGGTATCATGATGAAATTTGATGTGGTAGCGCAACGGTGGTGATCTGGGCAGCTCGATGACCGTCAGTGCTAATGCTCCAAGACACCTCAAACGACGAAGGTGGCGCAATGTGAGCCTCTTTTCGCAATTCCGGTTTCTCGTGGCCGTGGAGCTTTGTTGTGGGAAAGGGCGGGACGGGACAAAAGGGTTGCATGGCGCTGCATATGGTACCTTTCCTACATAGTTGGCAGGCAGATTACATTGGAAGTTGTACCTTCCCAATGAGGAACTTGAAACGTCCAAAAATGGAATCCTGAACGTGTTGTAAAATCATCAGGTGAGATTCTTCTTGATCCCCTGAGCCTCTTTCACTCTTAGTTGCGATCTTAGGTTGCACATGTATGTAGCATGGCCTGTATCTAATTCTATCTATGCAACGAGATGGTTACTAAGGTGCTACGGCGGCAGCTAACGAGTGAGAATGGGATGAAAGTCATTTGAAGTTCGCTTTCGCTTTCTCACCCAATGACACTGCCTCATCAGTTTCAGGTTCCACCACGGCTTAGGTAGAATGTGATGACTAGATGCTAGACCGCATCTTATGCCCACAATTGACCCGATCATCTATTCGTCGATCATTTGTTGGAAACAGGAAACCTTTGTTGCCGGTATGGACAAGCCAGATCTTGTGATTGTCCCCATGTCTGCAGTAGGTAGGTGTGCACTTTTCATCTCGTTCTGCTTCGTACCCGAGGCTTTCCAGCCTCGAAGGGACCCCACTGGTGCTGCAGGTGCTGATTGGCGAAGAGAACATCTACGTTAGCAGAATGTGGCTAGCGAAGTACGACGTAGTAAGCCAGTAAGTAAGCCGGATAAGATGGAAACATGTCCATCTCCATACCGTTCCATATCTTGGATAGCATGGAAGAGACCAAAAGGTTAATCCACCTGCAAGGCAACCGAGTTTCTGCCTGTACCCGTACCCGCACGCGTAGCAGTTCTCAGTTCTCAATGCTACTTTGCTTGCTTGTACTGTAGATTTGTGACCCCTGAGTTGCTACTCTGCTAGTCGTATTATGTAAGTGAGGGTAAGGGTTACCGGGTTAGCTCTACCACGCTAATTAGCATGGAGCTCATACTTCGTAAGGCGGTGATGTTCTTTCTCAGTTTCGCCAATTCCACGAATCGTTCATCATGTTTATCGTAAAATCTAAATTGCATGAGATATTCTTAGCGAGGCTGCAATGCAATGGCCCGCTATGCCGCTGGAGCATCGGTTTGAGGCAAACCAACATCACCACTGCGGAAGTACACATGTGTACAATTACTGCTGCTGCACTGGCACGTCCACCTCCACCTCCACCTCCACCTCCACTTTCTACCTACTTTCTCATATGCACCTTGGACACAAACTTGGAAGCAAGTAAGATTACACATGCCATTTTTATAACAGGAGAATTACCCCAGCAAATTAGTCGCCTCATCAATTACTACGTCAACGTAAGAGAGGCCGCTGACTAACCGACCAACTGACTGTATCTGCTACTCAGGTGGATATGGTATGTTTACGTGTGTGTGTGTGTGCTGGTGTACTTCCTCATACAACTCCAGCCATAGAATTAGAGGCTGAAGTCTAGTGACAGTGTCTCCAAATAGATTTGCCGCCTCGGGACTCGGAAATCGAAACGAGGGCATGCGGCATTCCCGTTGAACGATGGGCGAGCCCTATCCTGGACCCAAGGTGGGATTGAAAATGAAGGAGAGGTCATTTTGGCGTGTTCTGAGCTAAGTGTAAACGAGTACTTTGTCCAGAGTATGCACTGTTCTTGGCATAGCCCACTTGCTTATTCTCGCCGAAATTCCAATGCACGAAGAAAAGCTTGTGGAGTTGCTAGATTCTCTCTGCTGCATTCTCTCAGAGCCCCCTGGCACTGAACCTTGGTTAGGTTCAAAGGAAAAACGTGGACCTTGCTGGAGAGAGGTAGGGGTCTGGTGAAGTAAAGGGAGGAGAGACAGGGTTCAGAGGGTTGTTTCCATGTGTCGGAGTCTCATGCCGTTCACACTCACACACTCGAGGCCGTCGATCTGCAGTTCTAGTTCGGTTGGGTGGATTGTACAGCGTGCGGCGGTCCACCTAGAATAATTCTTTGGCACCAGTGAGTTCTTCTCCCCTTTCCTGCCTAATCAACTTTTGGCCGGGCAGACGGGCACAAGCCTTCCTGCGTACCGGTACCACAAACCCTAAGTGAGTGATGGCATGATATATGGCTTTCATTCGTGTAAGCGCGCGCAGACTTTTGGCCGAGTTTCACGAAATTGTCCAGAAGTCTAGAGCTATGCTGTGCTGCGCTGCGCTGCGCAATGGAGAATAATTATCTCTGTTAGGCATAGGCCGAAATACTTTAACCGCAGCCGCTACTCGAGTCGGCCTTCATACGACGAAATATACACATACACTTCGTGCCT
The DNA here is from genome assembly GCA_026770245.1 of Clarireedia aff. paspali H2. NCBI lineage: Eukaryota > Fungi > Ascomycota > Leotiomycetes > Helotiales > Rutstroemiaceae > Clarireedia > Clarireedia aff. paspali H2. Next base: position 336,653 of record JAJCXA010000006.1, on the reverse strand, counting down.
AGTAAGAAATGTAGATGTCAGACATCTACAACCAACCTGGTATGCTTGTTGGAAAACAACCGCATGTTTGAGAATGTCTCTTAAGCCTTCGTCAGTATGTCATCATTTCACTGGCAGCTCGACGCGAAATGCTGCCTACTTTTGTTACTGGGTATAGCTTCAATTTCCACCCATCTAGCTCTAGCTCTAGCTCTAGCAGGAAAACAGCTGCATTGTTTCTTCAGACACTGGCTGATAAATGGGCGCTCAATCAGAATGGATATTGATTAATTGCTTTCGCTCCCAGGCAATCGAGCTATGGGCCTGAACTGGGTCCGTGATGAGCGGCGTAGTACCCATTTTTACCATGTTACAGCATGATTTTAAGTGATCGGAGGGGGAAATTCTCCTTTCTGACGGTATGCCTCGCCCTTTCAGAAAGCCCTACGGTCGCGCTAAATGAACGTTTGACGTGCCAGGTACCCAGACTTGCGGGTGTGTCATTCTGGCGCCTGTTTTATTCTCTCCATCACGACACGAGCATCTTTTGAGTGTCGAGGGTCAGTCAACCTTGTACGACAGGGTTTGTGATCCTTCGACCACCTCCCCAACGTGACCAATCAAATGATGACGGGAACCAAGCTACAGCGCCTTCCACTTACATGAATTTAGGTACTTTTAGAGCCTTACCCTCCTAGATAAATCGAGGCGAGGTCCATGAATACTAATGCCTCCTGGAATCCCTCGAATAGAACGAAAATAGCTACATCAACGTCTATTGCTCCTTTTGAACGCCGAGTTTATAATCTCCCCAGATCCGAAGTAACGTCAGTCTATTTCCAGTGTCTCATCTGTTTAAAAGCTATCTGTATGTGCCGCCATCACCAGTCACAGCCCTCTCATTCCCTGCAAGAATGGAATCCTCGTATGTAGACCAGAGAGACTCACGTCAGTCTAGGTCCAGAGCAGACAGTCACCTGTCATCAACCACATCGCAATTTCAAGGCCTTCTTATTGAGACTTGCCCCACCACTTCAGATCGCCAAGTTAGCTCAACATCGAATTCAGAATCATCATCAGCACCTATAGCTACCACACTCCTTAGTTCATCACCACCCACGTTCTTTCATTCGTCATCCGAATCATCGACTGCCACTGGTCTATCATCACCAGCTCCTCAACAATATACACAGTTTCCAATACTCACCAAGAGTGACTTGGACACAAACTGGTCTTGTATCACTTCTTCAGAAGAGCAATCCGGAACAACACTTCAACTACGAATACATCCAGACCAAAGCTTTCCTGGTGTCGAGTCTTTTCAATACAAACCACCCGTCCACTCGAACTCTTTACCAGTAAACATGTCTACTCTAGGTATTCAGCAATATGATCCAAGGTTCGATGCCGGTGCACGACCATCATATACTTGGCCTCGTATGTCCTTTGGATTCTCCTGGTATGAATGGAACTGACTGTAACAGAATTCGAAATGAACGAACAATTCATTCAACATCATGATCTGAGCCCCCACATTAGTCCCCACATGAGCCCTGGACAGCTTTCTCCATATGACGAGCTTAAACCATCACCAGTATACGCACGAGCTATTTCAGACAGCCCACCTAGAGCTAGCCTCACGCCTGAACAGAGAGAGTTGAAGCGTCAACGGGATGTTGCGAGAAGGGATACTAAGGCAAGGCAAAGGAGGGAGAGATCTTTGAGCAATCCATACGCATCTTCTCAGAGAACTACACCAGATATGCTACCAAGAACACTTCCTGATTATTCGAACTCAAACTCTCTCGCCCCAACACCTCTCTTATCACAGAACCCATCAAGCCTTCCAAGCCCATCTTACCTCGCACCATACTCACCACAAGTATCAGTAACCGATACTACACCTCAGGATATGTACGGACCAGTTTTTACGATGAGCCCGAACGATTTCACACCAATATCAGCATATTCAGCGCCATACTCGATGGGTGGACCAGAATCAACACTACCATCATATGCGTATGCATCACCTCAAATCATGAACTACTCTCAATCACCAACTAACAACATCCCCAGTCCCCGACCACACTCTCTCTCCTCCTCCTCGGATCAACCTAACCTCAGCAATATCTACCAACAGCACCCGCACGCACCGCTTACCGTGTCTACGCTGCCACCTCTTGAGCCTCGCGACCACGTTCGAGTCGTTCAATCGCGACCCAAGCCCCAATGCTGGGACCACGGCTGCAACGGTCGCCAGTTCAGCACCTTCAGCAATCTCCTCCGCCATCAACGTGAGAAATCGGGCGTCGCTTCAAAATCTACATGTCCAAATTGTGGCGCTGAGTTCACTCGTACTACCGCGAGAAATGGTCACATGGCGCACGAGAAGTGTAAGCAGAGGAGAAACTCCTAGGCTCGAAACAAGGGGGCGCCTTTGCACATCAAGCCATGCCATTTCTTTTCAGGGGCTGTGCAACATAGTGCAGAAGTTCTGTTTTCTTACTGTCTTTGTCATATCATTTGATTGCGAGGCGATGGGGCTTTTCTTTTGGGGTTTATTCGATCGATCGGAACGCACGCAGAGACGAAGAAAGACTGAATGACTTTTTTCCATTGTAAAAGTATTGGGTTTCACACCGGAAATGGGGCGGTCTGTAATTCCAAGGGAACGGGGAAGGAGTTAAAATTAGATCGTCATTCGCTCATCATTTTTTTTTTATCTTTGCTTGCTTTTGGGGCCTCGTGCAGGAGAAAGGGGAAGAGGAGGATTTTTTGTATATGACCGTTTACTTCTTTTCTCTACATTCATTTTCAAAGCATTTTTTTTTATCAATATTGCTTTTATTTTTGCCAGCGAGTTTGTATTGCACTTTTTGCTTGTCTTTTTACTTGAGCGAAAGCTTTTGATATCTCTCGTTTTGAAATTTTGGCTATGTTATACCCCAAACTTTTCCTTTTAGTCACTGTAACATACTATGTGTATGTCAGCGATCGATCATTTCGAAATGTATCAAGAATTAAAGAGTTTAGGAAGACAGAGAAAGAAAAGAAAGAGTATGGATTTATGGTATTATGGTCTGATTTGGTTAGGTTTAGGATATATGAAAAATGGATAACATTCACATCAAGCATGCAGACGTCTCCTAATTCCTCGGTGTTATTCTTTGTGTAGATTGGTTTACATGTTTCTTTGGTATGCTTGTGTGATTATGCATCTCGTCAGGTATTTTCCTTTCCTCGTTAAGGTCAGCCCCAGGCAGGGCTGATATCTTATTACCCGAACCTATAGTGCATTGTATTGTACGATATATTGGTATTTATATTGGGGCTAAATGGGTGGATAAGTTCCACGGTCAAGCTTACGTATAGTACGTGATGGCCGCATTTTCTTTGATTTCCTCATGCAAAAGTCACAACCCCCTTTAGGCTGCGGTATGATATGTAGCTCAAGCATAATCTTGGTGTCATGATGGCGTTTTGTTTGCGGTGTGGACGTGAGGTAGAGCTGACCTGCTTTGGGGGCTCTTACTTTTCGCCTGAAGGGGTGAGCGGAGGCGTAGTAGGCAATTGAGCCCATAATACGGTAGTTGGTTGGGTCGACGGAAATAAATGCATAATTTCTTGATTCTTACATGCCCGAGCTTCCGAGTGCATTATTATGAGTTGGACTTACGGTAGATGTCAATAGTCGACTGTATCCTAAGTGTACTACCTATGCGAGGAGCAATGCTCGTCGTTCATGGTTATTCAGGGGTTGCGCTGGACGCGCGAAGGTTTACTCAGGTGGGGATGTACTGTACTGTACATACGAGCGTTTGAAAATGGGACGAACATCTGAACTTTCAGACGGAAATTCACTAGCAGCCATTTCGATTTGGCAATTTGCGATTCGCCATTGTTATTGTTATTGTTATTGTTATTGTTACTATGGCTCCTTGCCTCGATTGTTTCATCTCATGAAATGTTTCCCTACCATCCCATCTTCCCCATACACAGCCTCGTCGCAAATAGCAACAAAACCAACACCCCATCATTTCAAACGCCATTTACTTAGGCAGGTACAGATACCCATAGGCTACCCATAGGCTTCACTTCAGGTACAGCACGTTTTACATATTTTTGAAACAGCTGGGCGGCAGAGTCGGTTGTTGATCTAGGTCGTAGTTCGGACGCCGTCCTAGCCTGCAGATATAGACAGGCATGGCATGCGCTTCTTTTCGTGGTGTGATTACTCGTAGACTTTGGTGTGGTTACAGTCAGATTTTGGTCCTGGCAAGGGTATGCAACTACTACGAGTGATGATATCCTGGTTGCCATGCGAGGAGAGCCACACCTTTTGAACAACGGAACAGGGTGTGTGGATCTGGGGTTGGGGGCTAATGGCGGTGGTTGGTCGATTGTGATTGAGGTGCAGATTGCACTGTAGGGTTGAGTTCACAACGTGGTAGGAGAAGCTTGAGAGAGCAGAAAAGTTATGCTGTTCGGTAAGGACGAATAAAAGTCCTATGCACTCATATTTCGCCGGGGGGGACTGATGCACACTCATCGCATAAGGGTAATGCAGATTTTGATGCACACTGAATCGTTCTATCAGCACCTGGGCTGCCTTGCCTGGGGGAGATGCTGTTTCAAGTTGTGGTCGAATTGTAAGAGGCAAGGTGGCGTGGATGTTGTAATGCTGTAATGTTGTGTTATTCTTGTGTTATTCTTGTGTTGCACCATATATCACCGTAATACGCTGGCCTATACTCGGTCGGAGGTTTCGGCAGGGTGTTGGTTATTTGATTGCATCACGTACAGGTATCATGCATATCCTCAATGAGGAGTTATTCGAGAAACTGACGAGGATGCAAACCATGAAGCCACCTTGTAGATCGAATCTTTCTAAGCTGGAGTAATTGATGTCACCGATGTGAACAATAGGTCGATAGAGCTGAATGCCATCGTACCAAGTCCGTACCCCGTGCCTAGGCATTTTAAGTAAGCAACTATGTATGCACATACTGTACTACTCCGTGCAACCAACTGTGTCTTTCCACTTTGGTCTGGAGATATTTTTGGAATACTACATCAGAGCCTGTGAGATGGCCGTGGAGTGCGGTGAGCCTAATTTGGACATGAGATCTGCTCTGGACACTTACTTACGCCACACTTGGTTGGTGCTATTGGTTCGTATATCTGATAGATCTCATTTCTCCCATTATCCTTTGGCCCTGCTAGGTTCATTTGCTCGAGCTATTAATGTGATCCTTCAGCATCGATAAGCACATGTTTTGCCCCTCCTTTCGATAAAATTCGTCTAGTAAGAGGGGTGGTAATTGCATCGGTATGTGTGTCCCGTCAAAAGTGCTAGGGACTGAACATCAGATGTAGCAATGATAGCTACCTACAACTAACTACTGTAGAGCTAGAGCTACAGCTACTTCTACTGGGTAGTATCCTGGGATCCTTATGCACCGACCTACCTAGATAGCTTCTAGCTCATACGCAAGTACCCTGCTAGAAACTGTTGGTGAAAGGATCACCAGACTCCCTCCGCACAACCTGAGAACGAACCGCATTTTTCTTGGAAGGGACCAAATCATCGCAGAGTCTTCCTTCCGCAATGACACGACAAACGCTATTCTTGACCACTGGTTACTTGGGCGGAGAGAGTGTGTGCGGGTGGGTGTGGGTGTTATTACGCGATAATAACAGTGTGTACTTCAAGTGGTAGTCGAGTGACGAGCCAAGCTGACACTGGTCATCCAAGCTACCAAATGGCAAAATCAAGACAAACACCAGTGTCTACACTTTGATGATCTCTACACAGCAGCTTTGCACGTGCATGGCATTGTATTGCAGGTAATGAAGACTCAATATTCTTGTCTGTAATGGACACTGAAAAAGGGTCAACCACTGTAGGTAATCTTACCAATTCCATGGTTCAACATCGTCATGGACATTCAGAGAAGAAAAAATATCCACATCACAGTTCGCCTTGGTCGAACCTCCCCCTTGGTTCTGCTTGTGAAAGTCGCAATCTTAGCAGTTCCACAAAGTTGTCGGGAGGGAAGGTGCGTGTGCTGTGTGATCACCTAGAAATAGTTGAACGGACGCAATCATTGCCAGGTGATAAACTTGATCAACGTATTTTGACATCACAATGCCCAACTCATTCCAGACGGTATTTATAACTGATTGTATAGATTGAATGAAGCACATACAGAATGGAATCTGTCGCTGAGCAGCATAACGGAGCCTATGAGGTAATGAAGGGGTCGGGGTCTACAGAAGACAGACCTAATGTTGGAAATGCTCTGCTCCAACGAGACACGGATTTGGAGGAATCTCTGCAACCATACGTGCACGTTTACCTCATCAATGCTCTACTACTCATTTAGCTAACAGAATCTGTAGCTTCAGCGGATTTCGAGGCTTCCTAGAATCGCCATATGTTGCTGGAGCAGCTGTTCTTAGTACTGTTGGTGGCCTGCTCTTCGGTACAAACCCCTCTTTCTTAACCCCAGTTTCCCCCCCAAGTTTCTTCTTCCCAGCTCTTCATAACCAATGGCTCAAGCAAGATTCATATTCTGATTTATCTGAAACGTTTAGGATATGATCAAGGCGTTGTTTCGGTAGTCTTGGTCATGGACAGCTTCCTCGCAGACTTCCCACGCATTGGTCCACATTCGAGCGGATTCTGGAAGGGCCTTCTCACTGCAATGATCGAACTCGGAGCGCTACTGGGCGCCCTCAATCAAGGGTGGATCGCCGACAAATACTCGAGGAAGTACTCCATTATCATTGCGGTTGGCATCTTCCTTATAGGCAGCATTTTGCAAACCTCTGCTTGCAGCTTCGACATGCTCGTCATTGCTAGATTGATTGGCGGCATTGGTATAGGCATGCTCTCTATGGTGTGTCCTGTCTATATCTCCGAGATTGCTCCTCCAGAAATCCGCGGTGTTCTGCTTGTTTTAGGTAAGGTTTACTTATTCTTTTACTGTAGGTATTCATTTGCTGATATAACCACAGAAGAATTATCAATTGTTGTCGGTATAATTGTTGCATTCTGGATTTCTTTTGCCACGAGGTATATCAGCGGGGAATGGGGATGGAGACTACCTTTCCTCATCCAAGTAAGTAGAGCGACCCAAATCAAGTCCTTCTTCACGCAAGCATTCAAGCAATCTCCTCATCTTCAAGTCACCCGACTCGGTTTGGGTACTCAAGCAAAAAATCCCACTTCATACCTCTTCCACAATGCCTTTTTAGTCAAGAAATTCATGGAACTCCTGTATCAATATTCCACCCGATCACATCTCATTGTTTCACTTCAGTCAGGACCAGAATTGTATATCTATTTAACTCTAATGCACCTCTAGATCATGCCTGCCCTCGTCCTAGGTATGGGAGTTTACTTCCTTCCATTTTCACCACGATGGCTCAGCGCCCAAAGCCGCGATGACGAAGCTCTGAAAGCTCTAGCGAGGCTACGACAACTGCCTGCTACCGATATAAGAGTCAGGCAAGAGGCCAAAGACATAAAAACAGAAGTATCGCAAGCTCGTGAAAGCAACTTGATCAAACATAGGAACCTTATTAACTCCGCAAAGACCTTTGACAAAATCAAACTCGAATTCGCATACTGGATGGACTGCTTCAGGCGTGATTGTATCAAACGTACACATGTTGGAATCATGATCATGTTCTTCCAGCAGTTTGTTGGCATCAATGCTCTCATTTACTACTCTCCTACGCTTTTCGCTGGGATGGGATTGGACTCGGAGATGCAACTCATCATGTCTGGTGTTTTGAATATCTGCCAGTAAGTTTCTGCAGTTTCCAATCCTAGTGTCCTGGAATCTTGGGTTATCCATTCGATCAGCCATAGGTTTCTCTCACTAATTTTCTTTCCAGACTTTTCGGCGTATCGTCAAGCCTGTTTACTATGGATAGGTATGGACGTAGGCCGTTACTTATGCTTGGTTCCGCTTCAATGCTATTGAGCCACGTAACTATCGCAACCATGGTTGCGCTCTATTCCGGGCATTGGGCATCGCATCAAGCGGCGGCATGGGTCAGCGTCGCATTTCTATTGTTCTATATGCTTGCATTTGGCGCGTCATGGGGTCCTGTACCGTGGGCTATGCCATCTGAAATATTCCGAAGTTCGCTCAGGGCCAAAGGAGTTGCGTTGAGCACTTGTTCGAACTGGCTGGTAGGTTACGATTCAATACAACACTTTCAATGACTGAGTGTGCCTTGAACAAAGTCCATACTTTCAATGTCGGAGTGTCTTTTGAATAACCAAACTGACAGAATATATAGAACAACTTCATTATTGGATTGATCACGCCACCACTAGTTCAGAACACAGGGTTCGGTGCCTACGTATTCTTCGCTGCTTTTTGTGCATTGTCTGGGCTTTGGACGTATATCTTTGTACCTGAGACTAAAGGAGCGAGGCTGGAAGACATGGATGAGATCTTCAACGACGCGTCTGAAGATATTTGATAGCTTCATCAGTGGTGTGTTGACTATCCTACCAACTTTTGATGTCTGATTATTCAAGTGAGACCTGGATATTGAGAATTTATATATCTGATTAAGTAAATTTCGATTTTAAGGACTCGCATATAAACTTCCTAGAATAAAGATTATATATTTATATTAAAAACAACCTAAAGTCTACCTATAATAGAGTTGAGCTATGGAAGTCAAGTGCTCAAAAGCTTCAACTATTTGCAAAGCTTAATATTACACAATAATCCCAAAAGTTTCAATTTGATAGACGTTTTTGAACATACAGGCACTTTTGCAAGGACATGGAACTACATATCACGTGCGCTATCAAATCACCGCATCTAGATTCCCGAGAGCTTGATTGGCTGTTTGTTTTATCCGTGCATCGTAAAAAAAACCACTCTACGCGTTTTGACCGCGTCTTCCCCTCAACTTCGCAACTTGACATCTGCCACTAACATACTACTCTCGTGCAACATTTTCCCGTTCTCTTCGGTTTTGCAGTAATATTTCAAATTTAGCCATACGTATCAGCAAACTACCAAAAGTGAGTTGTTCACAATCCATTGCTTAATTCAAAGGACAGGCAATTAACAAATTATAGTGTTAGAAGCACGTCTCGAGCAAGCCGACCTTCTAAAGAAGGTAAATCAACGCGCTTCTAGACTGGTAACCTGCTAATGTTCCAACTCTAGGTCGTTGACGCCATTAAAGATCTAGTACAAGACTGTAACTTCGACTGCAATGACTCTGGTATCGCGCTTCAAGCTATGGACAACTCGCACGTCGCGCTTGTCTCGATGATGTTAAAGGCAGAAGGATTCTCGCCTTACCGATGCGATCGCAACGTCGCGCTGGGTGTTAATCTCACTTCCCTCACAAAAGTTCTCCGCGCTGCGCAAGGCGAGGATATTCTTACCATCAAGGCAGAAGATGCTCCTGATGTCTTGAACTTGGTGTTTGAGAGTAGCGAGAGCGATCGATTGAGCGAGTACGATTTGAAGTTAATGGATATCGATCAAGAACATTTGGGGATCCCAGACACAGAATACGCGGCGGTCATTACAATGCCAAGTTCAGAGTTCAAGAGGATCTGTATGGATCTTATGGCTTTATCTGAGTCTGGTACGTTGTGATACTATGTTCCTGGGAGCCATTTAGCTGATAAGAAATTCCTGCAGTCTCAATCGAAGCTTCAAAGGATGGTGTCAAGTTCCACTGCAACGGTGACATTGGTAACGGTGCGGTCACTCTGCGAAGTCACAACAACATCGAGAAACCTGAGCTCAACGTCGATATTGAGCTTACCGAGCCAGTCTCCTTGACTTTCTCACTCAAATATTTAGTCAACTTCTGCAAGGCCGCTGGATTGTCCAAATCAGTCAAACTTTGCTTGTCAAACGAGGTCCCGCTTTTGGTTGAGTACCAGCTTGCTGGAAGCAGTTATTTGAGATTCTATTTAGCTCCTAAGGTATGTGTACTCAATTCGTCTCTTCTGGAGCTCAAAATTAACACTATATTCTAGATTGGTGACGACGAGTAGATATTATGCTTGCGCATAAGTTTAATGAACAATGATACAGATGTTTACAGCATATTCAGTACGGCGTGCGGGTTGGTTTTCATGGATATGGAAAAGAGGTATGGAAGGGAGGTATGGCTGTGATACACTATGTTGTGAGAATATCTTCAGTATCAGATGTGGAAGAAAGGGAGCAGGTTGATCTCAATGTTCAGCCTATTGACAAGTAAGATCAAAATATATCTGACTACACGAATGTGCAGTTGATTCCCGCCATCTGAACTTTCCATTTCAACCTCGTCACCATTGCTAAAACAAGAACCCTTCCCCTATATAAGATTCATGACGTCTCCAAAACAATCGTTCTAGGCCGCACATTTACCTCCTGATCCATGGTCCTAAATAATAGACCCGAGGCGTCCAGAGCTCTTTCCATTTACAAATGGAATCCTTGCATCCCGATTTTCACGGTGGTTTCCAGGTGCATACATGCTTGCGCTCTTAGTAGACACGATATTAGAGGCCGCTGTCTTTGCTGGCTGGAGTATTCCTAATGTTCGGGTTCTGAGCGTATTTCGTGGGTATGGTTTTGATGGATTTTTGCAGGAAAAGGCCACTTCTTTTATGCCCATCTCGGAGGATATCTTATTCGAGATTTTTCGAATAGAGATCTCAAAAGTGTATGTATATTTTTGGTTGAATATCGAGGTTTTGCACTTGATGGATGACTTACATGGTCTACCTACCGGGTCAATTCATGATATTCACTCGATATCGCCTAGCGCGGGGTATTACATATTCCCCACCACCCACCATCATACCCTGTAAGATTTAATTACCTCGAGAGCCAACGAATTCTGACCTCATAAGCTCAACGTCACTTTTTTCTCGACTTCTGGTTACTCCATGATAGCAAGTTCTTGCATTGAAGCTTCTCCTTCTGTTAACTAGCAGTGCCGATATATACATCTGCCAGGGTCTCTAATTCTTCGCGTCTATCGTCCCACGTCGAGCGTCTTCCCAGGACAAAGTAACCAAAAATGTCCACAGACGACTTTCCGGTCCCAGATACACGCGTTCTCGCTGTAGCTAGTCATGTATGAACATCATCAGCATTGAGAGCTCTTTCCTTCCTCGTCTCTGCCGCTTCCCAAAACTGACATAATGTGCTTCTTAAGGTTGTCTACGGGTGAGTCCTATGAGTCACAGAATCTCTCCCTCCGTCCTCCTTTCTCGTGCATTCCGGCTAAGTTCTTCTTGCGGCTATAAAGATATGTCGGGAATACAATGGCTACGTTCGTCATGCAGTCACTAGGGTGCGAGGTCGCTGCGCTGAACACGGTCAATTTCAGTATGTTTTTCTCTCCTCGAGAACTTTCTCTCCGCCCACAAGAAGGATGAAAAACAGGTGCTGAAGCTGATGCGCAAAAAGGCAATCATCTAGGCTATGGACAGGCAAAAGGTACCCGTGCCACGGCGGCCGAAATCACAGATCTCTACCAAGGACTCAAGAACTCATATCTGGACGATTTCAACATGATGCTCTCGGGCTACCTACCTGGCGCAGCATCCGTCGAAGCCGTGGGGTCGATCGCGCGCGATCTGAAACTCAAAGCTACGATGAAGCCGGGCAGTTTCTTCTGGGTATTGGATCCGGTTATGGGCGATAATGGGCGGTTGTATGTGGCAGAGGACGTGGTGCCGGCGTATAAGGCGCTGATTAAAGATGCGGATTTGATTCTGCCGAATCAGTTTGAAGTTGAGTGGGTATTCTCAAGGAGAAGATGGGAAAGCGAGGAGACTAATGCGAATATTATAGGACGTTATCCGGGGTGAGGATCCAGGATATGGAGACACTGAAATTGGCGATTACGACGCTGCATGAAGTATACATGATACCGCATATAATAGTAACCTCAATATCGCTCCCGACACCAGGGGCTGAACCCAGCCTATCCGTCGTAGGCTCTACGATGACATCGACCGCGTCGCCCAGGATCTTCAGCATCACGATACCAGCGATCGATTGCTTCTTCAGCGGAACCGGCGATATGTTCGCAGCGCTCATGCTGGTCAGATTAAAAGAAGCCGTGTGCAATGTGGATGGACTTTTGGAAAAGGCTGCATGGGTGAGTGATGATGATGTAGAAGCTACGGATTTACCACTCGCGCGGGCAACGGAGAAGGTTCTAGCTAGTATGCATGAGGTCCTTACTAGGACGAAGATTGCGAGGGACGAGGAAATTGAGAAGTGGAAGAGTATTCCAGGGGGAAGGGAAAAGGAGGAAGATGAGAAAAGAGAGGCGCTGGTCAAGTCGAAAGCCGCGGAGGTAAGGTTGGTGAGGAATGTGCAATTTTTGAAGAATCCGGTGGTTAAGTTTGAAGCGGAGATATTGTAGATTTATTTAAGCGGTTTTGTTTTATAGAGGAGTTTTTGAAGTGACAATATAAATCAACAGCTGCACAGCGATTGAATGATTGAAATCCGTCACAACAAGCAAGCAAACATGAGCTTCTTGATCTCGATTCATTGCTCTATATCCATGCATAACTCATCATGCCGAGAGTCTTAACCCCTTCCCCACAACCATCTATGCACCACCACCCCATCATCTACTCTAGAAATCTCAACCCCCTCCCCCTCAACCAGTACTTCCAAAGCCACCTTCTCCCCTAACACTCTCCTCCAAAACCTGCACCTCCATCACCTCTGGCGTGTAAATCCTCTCCAACACCAATTGCGCAACACGGTCGCCCTCCTTCACCTCGAAATCGGTGTCTCCGTGGTTAAACAGCAGCACCTTTACTTGACCCCGATAATCCGCATCGATCACGCCCGCGCCCGTGTCGATCATGTGTTTGGATGCTAGGCCGGAGCGGGGAGCTATGCGTCCGTCTGTGAGGGGGAGGGTTGGTTAAGTTAGTCTTTCTTTAAAAGGACGGAGATGGATTTGGTGGGGAAAAAAAGGAAGGGGGGGGGGAAGTAGTGTTGTGCATATAACGAAGAGGGAGAGCGCCAAAAAGGGAATGCATAGGATTGGATTGGATTGGGAAAGAGCAGTGAACACAAAAACAAAAACAGAAATAGAAATAGAAATCCAAAACGTACAAGTCCCCTCAGGCACAGCCATGCTGATATCCGTATCCACAAGCACCTTCCCCCGCTTCGGCACAATCGTGTCCCGCGCAGCATAGATGTCGTAGCCGGCGGCGAAGGCGCTGCCGCGGGTGGGGAGACGGGCTTTCTCGGAGAGCTTCTTGATGAGGAGGGGTGGGGGGCTGCTGGATTTGAGGGAGGTTACGGCGGGGGAGGACATGGTTGTGGTGGTTAATGGGTTGGATATGGCTGCGGGTTCGGATATGGATGTGGTTTCTTCGTCCTTGGAGCGCTTATATAAATATATAAAGGTGTCACGTGTAGTCACATAGATCACGTACCTAAAGAATGAGAGAAATTGGAATTGTCTGTACACAAATAACTTTTTTTCTTTCTCTTTTGGAAAACTGGTGGGGAGGGGAGACGCGACGAGACGTGTCGGGCAGGGATTTGCAATTTGTTGTCACGTGTGGGCGGGTTCGGTGTCTTGGCTTTGACAGGGAGGTAACTAACGAACCCCCCTGGGAAATGGTTACACGATTTGGGGATGGGATCTTGAAGGCATGAATGATTGCATTGCTGTTGTGTTTTTTGTTACCTAGTCGGGTAGATTGTTCTTAGCATGCAGAAGAAAGTTGTCCTTCAAGCCATGGGTTTTTCCAAGCTTCTCGGTTGTCATGTAGTGAATGAGTGACCAAGTGCCTCCAACGGCTCTGTTTCTGACCTGCTTATCCGTCTGGGTCAGCCAGGTCAAACGCAGGGTGATCATGGTGTCAATTACAGAAGAATTGATAGGCTGTTGTGAGGCTGAGTTCAAACATTCGTGTTGCGGTATTGGAATCAAAGGCTGAAATGCTCTGTCCCATAATACTGCGTCTTTACTTGCACATTAAATTTCGCATTATCAAAGTTGAGGAGATGCGTCTATAGTCGCTGGCTGTAATTCGGTAGCGATGGCATAATCTCGAGTGATGTAATAGTCATATCCAGATGTGAAGACATTTTGAATATACTTATCGACTAGACATGTTTGATGTCATTAATTATATACAAAACACAAATTTCGAATACCATACGGCCTATTTATTTCGTGAAAAACATTATATGTATCCTTTACATTCAAGTATAAATTTATGAATACTCAAAAGTAGCTAGTAAATCAGAAGTCTAGTTTACTTATGCCCTTTCACGTTCGAAGATCGGAAAGAAAGAGAAGGAAAGATAAATAGCTGATGAGGAAGCGGGAAGGAAAAGTGTACTTGTAGTTCTTCCAAATCAAAGCTTGTTCCATCCACTTACATCTGCATTTTACTCCCCCTATCCCCTACCCGCTCTCCTATTCCTCCTCCTCCCTCCACCCTCCTCCTTCTCACTCTCCACCATCCACATCCCCTCCTCATCCGCCGGCATCTCCCTCGCCACCCATCCCTTACTGTTCCTCGGCGCTGTCTCCTTACACATGCGATCCACCGCCTCCAAACTCAAGCCCTTCGTCTCATACACCCACATCCATGCAAAGCCGGCACTAATGAGACACGTTGCCCCAAAGATATAAAACACCTTCGCTTTCAGATTCGCCTTGTCCTCGTCCACCAGATACGGCGTCACGAATGCAATCACAAAATTCCAGAGCCAGTTACTCGCAGTCGAGAGCGCGATTCCGCGCCCGCGGATCGAGAGCGGAAAGATCTCCCCGGATACGGCCCACCCGACCGGTCCCCACGTGCTTGCGAAGAAGGCGATGTGAACACAAACAAAGACGAACAATATAATTTGCGCGGTGTGTGAGGATGAGAGGAGCGTGCCGACGATGGCGATGATGAATTCGCAGATGGACATGCAGAGGCCGCCGTAGATGAGAAGGGGGCGGCGGCCGAATCGCTCGATGGTCCAGAAGGAGACGGGGGTTGAGACTACATTGACTATGGAGGGTGTGGTTAGTATTTCTTTTGGGTGTGGAAGAGGGAAGACGTGGAAGAGAATGATAAGGTGAGCATCAGTGGGTTTGCTAATTCATCGACCAACTCCAAATGTATATATGAGTTCTCAATTTTGAAAGTTCACTTGAACAATTAAAAATCAGAAGTTGGTCGGATAGTCAATGCACCCACTAGTGAAAGAGCCTGGAAAACTTACCGACGTTGGTAATAGTTGCGAGGAGGAATACACTGCTGAGACCAACTTGTGCAAAGTAGGTGTTACCATAGTAGAAGATGAAGTTCTATCGATATCTGTCAGTATCTTATCCTCCCACCTAACACAATCCACCAGATATGAAATCTCGATATTTAAAGCCGGCAAGGACAAAATCATATACTCACAACACCAGCTAGAAGAAATACGTTAACAGTTATTCCCAAACAAAAAGCTACATTAATAAAGAAAGAAAGGGAAAGAAAGAGGGGAACACGCAAACTCACTCAACTGCTGCATCATCTGCACCGTCGTCCCAACAAACGTCCTCTTCAGATTACTCCCCTCCTTCCACCCCCCAGTAAAGCAATCCAACCAACCTCCCGCCCCCTCCCTCATCTCCCTCTGTGCATCCATCCTCATAACATCCAACTCTCTAACCAGCCACTCATCATCCTCCCCCCTCCCCCTCATACTCGCTAACGCCTTTTTCGCCCCGTCCTCATCAAACCTAGATAAAAACCAGCGCGGACTCTCCGGCAACATACACAGCAGGCCCAGCGCCAGCAGCACCGCGAACACGAGTTGCAACCCGATGGGGATCTGGTACGAGGCGTTGGAGGGGATGTCGCGCGTGCCTTGATTGACGCCCGAGGCGATGAGCAGGCCGAGGGTTATGCCGAATTGGTACACGCCGATGCATGGCCCGCGGATCTTTTTGGGACAGATCTCGGATTGGAAGGCGACAGTGTTGGCGGAGACGAAACCGATGCCGAAGCCAGCGATGGCACGGCCGGCGGTTAGAAGGGGGATGGTGGGGCCGGCGATTTGGACTATATGGGAAGATGAGGGTTAGTTAGGCTTTGAGGGTTGAAGGGAAAGATGCTGGAGAAGGATTTTAGGGAGCTGATGTTTTAGGGGCGGGGGCAAATAAAAATGAAAAGAAGACAATCAAAAAACAGCAAAGAAAACAGTTAAGAAGCACGAAAAGGCCTATAGAAACCTACAAACAACACCAGCACAATAAATAGCGCAACCAATAACAATAGTATTCCGACGACCTAGGTAATCAGACGAGTAACCGGAGAGCAGGGCACCAAGGAAGGTGCCGACGCTGAGCATCGAGACAATCAGCGACTTGGCCCAGGTCGGGTACATGTAGCCTTGGAAAGCGAGCGGGTCGGTCGAGGGCTCGCCGTAGGTGAGCTTGAAGTAGTCCACTGTGGGGAGAGGGGATTGTCGTTAGTTTTGTGGCTTTGTGATTTGTGGGCTGTATGGATGGATGGATGGATGGATGGAGATGTGGGAGTGAAAGAGTGAGGCTGAGGATGAAGGGAAGGGGAAATAGCGGGTTAGAGTGAGAATGGATGATCGATTAGAGTAGTAATGAATGAGAACCGTAGAATAGTATATGTATATAAGAATCCGATCCAATCAGAAAAGTAAAGCCACTCACTTCCCAACACTCCATTGATATAACCAGCATCATAACCAAACAGGATTCCTCCAAAGGCAGGAAAGCCACACTTGAAAATCTCGGTCCATTTCAAAGGAGGGCCCTCGATCTCCGTTCCAGGCTGCGGTTGTGGTGGATCTGGAGTTGAAATTCGCCTTTGCGTTTGCGTTATAGCCATGATGATGAAAGAAGGAAGAAAGGGGATATATGGAAGGGTTGAATGAGTGCGGGGAAAGAGTAGGAAGAAAAGAAGAGGAAGAGAGAAAGTGGGTGGAGGGATCGGTTTTATAGATTCCTTGGAGGGGGGTGGATGTTAATGGTGATGTGAGAATAGGCTTTTTAGATTGAGATAAAGTCAGATGACTTTAAGTCTGGAGAAGAGAGGTTAAAAGGCGGATGAGCATCTGGGGAAGACCATAGATGAATAATCCAACCGATACCCATTAGCCAGCAGGAGACGAACAAGTCCAGACCTACGCCACAACTCAGATCAGAGATCTTAATAAACAACCCATCAAGGTAACTTTCAGAAGCCGGGCAATCTACTTGATACTAAACAGATCACAAGATCCGCAAGAAACTTCCCACCGCGCTTCCAAGCTTCCCATGACGCGCGCAGACCTACCTAGATGTAACTTTAGTTTGATGATACTACCACTCGGCACCAAGATTTGGTAGGGCTATAGGGCTGGCTTGACGTAGTTGGGATGGGACTAAAGCGTGTGGAAAGCATAACATATCAAAATGTGGAGCTAGCTATACCAGCTAGTTTACTAGTTAGTCCATGAAAGTGCCGGATCTAGATTCTCTTAAGCGCAAAAATAACAGGTTGAAATCGATACTCAAAAGACTGTCGGGCGATGAAAACAGTACACTGCTGTATCCCGGATTGTTCAGGATACTCGTTTGACAACAGCAATCGGCTGCAAAACATTGCCCCAAACCGGCCTGTTCTTCTTTTTTCCTGCGCTCAAGACGATTGTATGCTTGAGGATAAAGACACATCCAGAGCATGAGAGAATTTGAAAACCTAAAAGAAAACTCTTTTCTAGCCACGAAATAGCACATCATAGCACATGAGCATTTTAAACATACTATTCCAACTTCCACTCATCTGATCAAAATGATAGACTGACATCATTCTTCAGTAAACTTCAAACTATCACGAACAGCGTAAACGACTTACACCATAGCAGGAATCATTAAGAGTTGGTTAAACGTAAAATTCGTTGCTTTCAGATTGTGCAAAAGATGTAGTAGTAATGCGTCCATCCATTCATAAACATAGATCCCTTGATTCACAAAACACCAAAATATGAAGCTGAACAATTCTAACCAAAAGAAGACATCCATGTCGTGGTATCTGTGCGGCAAAAAGAAAATTCAAAAAGAAGAGGTATACCTAACAATACACGGAAATGAAGAAAAGAAAAGAAAAGAAAAATACCAAAAAAAATAAAAAAAAATAAAAAAAAGATATGCTCCGCCATCCAAAATCCCAGAAAACTACATCAAGAACGCTTGAGATCATTATTGTTGGCCGTAATATTGCATATTTTGTGGGGAATGCCCGTACGATGATGAGCTGCCTTGATCTCGGCTCATCGGCACTTGTTGGCAATTTTGCATTGGTGCGCCAGAAAGACTATCGAAGCCGAAATTGGTGGTATCGTTGATACCCAGCATGTTTGGTGCTGGATAAGTTGTCACCGCGGGTGAAGTTGTGACGAAGGTTGAAAAGTTGGGGGGTTCGTTGAAGGCCGGTGTCTGGTGCATTGAATCCATAGAGCCATATCCACGAGATTGATTGACAGGATTTGAGGTAAATGGAGTATCAGAACCTAATGCTCGTGTTGACTGCATATTACCAAGAGTAGCAGCATCCATGGCATTGAACTGAGGTGGCTGGTTCATTTGCGGTACATTGGCAAGATTTGAAGTAAACGCAGTATCAGAACCTAATGCTCGTGTTGACTGCATATTACCAAGAGTAGCAGCATCCATGGCATTGAACTGAGGTGGCTGGTTCATTTGCGGTACATTGGCAATATTTGAAGTAAACGCAGTATCAGAACGGAAGGCTCGTGTTGACTGCATATTACCAAGAGTAGCAGCACCCATAGCATTGAATTGACGTGACTGGCTCGTTAATTGTCCATTGAACGCGCTTGGAAACCCCGGGCATTGATTACTCGACATACTTTGGGGCATCATATTGTACGTTGGGGATGCTCCAGAGGTAGGATAACCTGTTGGGGGGTGGAAGCCAGCAGTGAATTGATGCATCATGGGAATGTTGGGAGAAATAGTCTCCATACTGTATGGACTTGAATCTTCTAGTTTGGTTCTACTGATTGGTGTGATTGGCGTCATGTTCT
This sequence comes from Clarireedia aff. paspali H2, assembly GCA_026770245.1. Lineage (NCBI taxonomy): Eukaryota > Fungi > Ascomycota > Leotiomycetes > Helotiales > Rutstroemiaceae > Clarireedia > Clarireedia aff. paspali H2. The sequence continues at coordinate 317,577 of JAJCXA010000006.1, read as the reverse complement.
GCTCCACAGGGCTTATGATCGTATCAGCATCAACGTTCTTCTGTTCGACCAAGCGCAGAATAGGAAGACTGATATGCTCCATGTGTTTGGCGAGATGGACTGTGAGCTTTTTCCAGCTGGTAAAGGTTTTGCCACAGAACTTGCAGGGCTCGTCTTGTGGCATGTTAGTCGTTTCGTGGTGGCATTTTTCCAACATAATCCAAGCTAGTTCCGTAGTTCGGGCTTTCTTTATAGCAGCCTTGGTCTTCTGCTTTGGCTCAGGTAACTTGTGTTCACGCACGAGATGCTGTAAGAAATTGTCTTTGCGGTAACATGGGTGTCTGCAGTCGTCCTTTTGGCAAATCCACCACTCCAGATGCCTGTGGCGCTCGTTCTCGTGTCGAACCCAGTCAGCCTTCCGTTTGAAAGATTTCGGCTCTCTGCATTTGTCGTAGGTACAAGTGAAGGGTTGTACATCTTCGTGAACATGTTTCGTCCAGTCTGATGGCTTTTTGAATTTCTTAGCTTTGAAGCACAACTGGCACTCGAATTCGGCAGGAAGATTTCGTGTAGGTGGCATCGGGACACCTTTGGGGAAAGTTTCACTTGAGAGGGCGCCTTCACCAGGATTTGAATCGTCGGAAAAATCTGTTACAAGTTGCAGTCCACCAGCGCTGCGATCTGGTGATTCTCGAGGTTTGCCCTTCGCGTCGTACAGAGTTGCACTGCCGCCAAGCGCTATACAGTGTGGTCTGGCCGTACAATTGCGGTTCCTTATGGCTTGCATATGCTTGACGCGAAGGTCGAGCAGGTTTTTGTATCGAAGCTCTTGTTGATGAGCAATACGACTAACCAGCCAGTTATATTTCGGGTCCATGTCGGGGTTGAGCCGTCGGACGTGATCCTTGAATCCATCGTAGGTTGGTATGATTGGTTCTGATGGCCCAGCTTCGACTCGCATATCGCCCTCATCAGCCTGCTCATCTTCTTCGTCTTCATCGTCATCCTGGTCTGAGGGCTCCGCAGTTAGTGGTAGTTTGATACCTGGTTCAATGGCTGATTTCGATGTTAGATTGGGCACAGGAGGACCGCCATGTCCTCTCCATAAGCCCGCCAGCGATGTTTGGGTTGATGCTGAAAGTTCGCTCTTGCTCCTGCCACGTTTCACGAATGAAGCAAGTCCTAGATGAAGTGGACTTTTGGGAGATGTTGCGCTTATGGAGCCACTGCGGGCATGTTGACCAGTCCCAACTGCAGCAAGTGGCCCGGCCATGGCAGCGATGGCGGTGTTTAAACTTGGAGTAGGCTTTTTACTTTTGCCAAAGCTAGAAGTTCTCGGAGGTGGTGCGAGTGCGCCGAGGGGATTTGGTTTTGGAGCGGGTTCATTGGTAGCCTCCTGTGCCAGATTTGACGAACTGCGACCTCTTTTGAGGTTACTGGTACTTCTTTTGCGAACCATATCAGCCAAGCGACCAGCAAAGTTGCTGTTCGGTCCTTTCCGCTCTTGCTTGATAGATAGTTTCTTTAGGAAACTGCCATCGGCAACAGCTTCATAATCCATCAGACTTGGCTCGCTCCGCCGTCGTGTACCCCAAGTTGCTGCACGTGATATCACTGAGAATGTATCTGCATTGCCATTCCATTTCTGTATCGCATCGTTGGCAGTTGGTGGTTGGTAATTGGTGACAGTCATATAAGGTAGCCTTGGAGGATCACTGAAGGTGCGTGGTTGGCTCATCAACTCCTGGTCGACCTCTGTTGGAGGGGTACCTTTGATGTCGAAATAAACTTGTCCGTCGAGAAGTCTGTTGTCGCGAATACTTGCGGCATCATCAACTAGTGGGATGCCTCCATTTTCAGCCTGAGCTTTATATATGGATTCTCTGGATCGTGGCTCATTTGGATCACTGATCCCATTACCTCTCTCGAACCATTGTTGTACTTCGGTATTTTTGTCATCGATCTGTCGCCGTGTTTCTTGTTGTTTGAGACTTGGAACTTCGACATTTGACAGTAACCTCCGCTCTTCTGGACCCAATCCAGAAAGGCCAGTTGTGTTGTTGGCTCTCCATACTCCATCGTCATCGCGACGTGCGGCCGCTTGTGCATTCTGCCCCACACGTTCGGAGGGGAATTGATAGTCTCTGAAATCGGTGGTGATGGGTTCTCCATAATGACCTCCAGCAGGCGCAAAAGTATGTGATTGTTCGTCGGGCCAGTGCGAGACGGTTACATGTGGGCTCTGTGCACGGAAAGCCATGCTGGTTGGCTCAAGGCTCTCGGCACTTGTGTGGCTGCTTCCGCTGTTGTCCGGCGTCAATTGCAACGAACTGAGAGTGGATGTCAATGCAGGGAACGGATATTCCGAAGGGTATGAATCGTTGTCAATCCCGTGGTAGGCGATTATAGTGCTGTTCTTGCTCTCATATATTTCGCTCCTTGGAGAGGGTGTATTGGGAATGCTCGTGTTCTTAGGGCTGAGAGGAAATGTTGTTGTAGTTGGAGCTTCTGATGATTTCTGGCTTTTAATGCTGGTGAAGTTCCTATGCGCAGAGGGAGGAGTATTAGAGGTTGCTTTTGGCAAGGTCAAAGTTGCTGGTAAGGAATCTATTCTGGAGATATTGGCGTCGAAGTCGACTCCAAAGAATGGGTCGTCGAAGTCGCTGAAGTCGCTGCCGATATTACTGTACTCGGAGATGCTCTCGACAGGAGTACTGCCAATATTATAGGGGCTTGCGGAGGTGCTGATGGTGTGTGATTGATTGTATGGAGACAGGAGGGTGGAATCGAATTGTGCGTTTGGTAAGTGTTGCGTGTTCAAGGCCAACGAGTCGATGAAGTCTCGCGATGGTTGATCTTGGGCGTCAACTAAGTGTGGTGAGGCCGAAATGTATGAAGACATAACGCGCAGAGAGGAGGAAGGAGGCTATGTAGTTTTCTCGGAGGGGGTGGTAGGAAGATTTGTATAAAATACTATGGGTCACTCGAAGGTCGGCCTAGTTCTCCTCAGCTGCAGGTGTAGTCAATGGGTAAGAAGCAAGGTCCTGATCATGATACAGCCTCAGGATTGGTGTTGCAGGTCTGATATACGAGGTGTGAGATTTGAATTCAGACGAACGGGTTTGTTAATTGATACAAGCGTTTCCGTCGCAAGTAGGCGTAGAACGAATGACAGATGGATAAAAAGGTGATGGAGAGCAAGAAGCCAGTTGCCGTTCCGAAGTTTGTGGGTGGGGGTGGGTGAATGAATAAAAAGGTACAGTATGAGATGGATGAGATGGGATGGGAGGGATGGGATGGGATGGGATGGGATGGGATGGGATGACAAGGTATGGCAAGGTATAGAATTGTAGCCTCAAAGAGGAAGAGAAAAGAGGAAAAAGAGACGAATAGTTATTCGGAGGAAGAAGAAGGCGAAAGGTGCGAGAAGGTGGTGAGATGCGGGAGGACGGCGAGCTGACAGGAAGATGGAACACAGGAAAGAATGAAGCGCAGCCGCCTTGGTATGGTATGGTTTGGTATGGTTTGGTATAGTATGGGCACGTAAGGATGGGGTGGGAGAGGAACAAATATGGGACTCGAAGGCGATTGGTTGGGATTCTAAACGGCTGAATATGTGAAGAAGAAGAAGAATAACGATAATGATGATGGTGATAATAATAATAATAATAATAATAATCGTAATAATCGTAATAAGCGTAATAAGCGTAATAATCGTAATAATAATAATAATAATGAGAGACGGACGGATTGTGGTGGACGATTGTGGTGGATGGGCCAGCGGGGCGAGCTGGTAGTGAGCAGTTCGTTCTTGGTGTGGACGCTGAGAAAAGAGCGCGCGAGAGAGAGAGAGGGCGGATTAATTACTCAATACCGAATTCATTTACTTAATAGGCTTAGCGTCCCCTTGTTCTGCCTGGCTAGGGCGCGTTTAGGCGCTAAGGCTAAGATAAGCAGCTGCAGGAACTTGGGAGAATAAATGGGATAGGATGGGAAGCGGATGGGAAGGGGAAGGGCAAGGGGAAGGGGGGGAATAATAATAGGAAGGAATTTGAATGGGTGGGATGGACAAGTAAAAGGAGGTGCTGCATGGTTCCAGGTCTACCATTTACGGAGTATATCCCATTTATACATTTCGACATTTCGACATTGCTACATTTCGACATTGCTACAATGTATGGGTGCAGGCGATGGACTATTTTCCCAAATAGTCCCAAGGGCGAAACTGCAGAAAGCAGGTTGTTGGTGTTTCCAAACTGACGGGTAGGCCGGAGACAAAAGGGAGGGAGGGAGGAGATGCAGAAAGCCTCATTACCAAGCTCGTTCATGCTCTCGCTCATCTACAATGCAGAACGGGAACTTTGCCCGGATGCTTGTATGCCTGCCTGTATGCCCGGACACCCATGCTCCCGACTAGGTAGGTGTTTTGCTAACCTTCGCTTGCTGTAAGAAACCCGGACGACCTCAGAACAACCCGGCCAAAATGTGAGGAACGGGGAAGCAGAACGACGAGGGTCGGGCGATTGACTTTGAAGCAAGAGCCCAAGAGCGCAACCAAACGGAGAGATTGACGCTGGCGCAATGGCGGGAGAAGCATGCAAGACAAGTGGAGAAAGGATAAACCCAAGGAAGTTGTTGGAAATCTACTGGTCGGGAGCAGAGCAAACAGGCGACTGCGTGGGAATGTGGTTGCTGGGTGTTTTAGTGCACGATCCCGATACCCTTTACAAGTAGCTCTAACCTTGCGAGACAGACGACTCTGCTGCTGTCCGTCGATGTCATGGTGAATTCCGACTCTGCTGAAGCTACGTAGGCAGGCGAAATCCCATGGTCCTGTGTCTGCTGTCCTGCTAGAAATCTGCAGATATATGAGCTAATATCAGGCATAGGCGTTTTTTACTTTAGTTTGCTGATCATCTCGATTGAATAACATCATTTCCTTGGAGTACCGTTAAGTATTGCTAGGATATTTAGGTAAATCAGCCCAAGCTTCTGTGTGGTAATGGCTGTGCTGCGCCGACAATAAATAATGCTGCCTCGACCTCGACCTATGAGTCGCTAGTCGTATTGGGGGGAAGGGGGGGCGGCTCTCTTCCGCCGGCAAAGCTTTTCCTTCTTGCACAGCCAGAGTGTCTCTAAAACGTTATTCTTCCTCCCGTTCCTTCAACGGAACTGTTCGTCTGAACGGTCTTGTCGTTTGATTAGTAAGATTTACTTTACTGGTAATGGAGACCTACAGTATGGTTATAGCTCTGTGTTCTTGTTGTTGTTGGCCCAAGGGCTCATGTAACTTAGCAGAAGTATCCCACAAACATCGATAGATCTGGGACTAAACCGACCTAAGGATGTTGGATTCATGTTTCATCACCCTCGTATGTATTTCCCGCGAAGTCATTGGCTTTTCTCAAGCGAAAAGAGGGTCAGTCCGTCCGTCAGTCCCGTCATTTCACGGTAAACATGGGATTCGATGGGATTTTGATGGCGGAGGGCGCTTATAAAGGGGAGAATCGCAAATCCAAAACATTTCTAAGTTCTGTCAGGGCCGGCTTGGTATGCCAACAGCGGCGGTATTCTAACTTTACCATTTGCCTTCTCAAGAGCTTGAGCGTTTGAGTGCTCGGGTGCTTGGATGCTTGGGTGTTCGATTGTTCGAGAGGTGTTAGGTTCTAGAGGAGTCGGTGCTCATTTCCAGCTTAGAAGGGCGTGAAGGGGTCAAGTCAGTACCAAGAACTACTTACAAGGTGCCCCAGCTCTAGTGACTTTCAAAAATAAATTCCTTGATATTACAACAGCCACAGCCGTACGAGGAACGCAGAATCCATAATCCATCGTCAATATTACTCGCTCGGGTCGATGTGCTCTGAGTGCATTACACCCGCCTGCAATTATCCGCCGTCGGTGTTCCATTCTTCTATCGCACGAAGCACATGCATCCGCGTCCAGACCGACCGACCGACAAACAGACATACATACACCTACATACACCTACATACCTACATACATCATATATCATACATCATAACATCATACATCATACATCATACATACATATACACCTGTGCCTACTCTACTACAATCCTTTACACAACCTGGAGGTGGAGGGGGTGGAATCTTCATCGTTGCATAGCCTCGATTCCAACTCTAGCTAGCGTGACATCTGTCTACCGCAGCTTGTTCATCTGACAAGAATCTATCAGCAGCCTCGTGCCAACACACACACACCCCCAGTTACAACTTGCCATATTGTCTACACAATTCTCAGGTTTCACAAAACTGACGCTTTTGTGCTGCGGACAGAGACCATCGAGCTCCGCCCAAAGGCTATGCACTTTTTGCACACCGAAGAAAAATTCCTCTTTCTCTATCGACATGTCTAGAAACTGTGCTGGGTGAGTGGATTTGGTGGCAGCCCAGGATCCGACCCCAAAGCTTAAGACCCTCCTCGCATTCTTTCCCGACAAGTAATCAGGACCGGATAAGCAAAGCATGGCACTTTTATGCGACCGGATTACCAGGCTACGATAATCAGTCTCTGATCCACGAACAGCACCGGTGCATTCACCAAGGGAAGAGTGAGATTGTGAGATTATTCCCTTCTGGTCCTCGTGTGATATCCGGCTTTGGAATCATGAAACTTGCTCTAGTTTTCCTCAAGTGATAGAAAAGAGAATGTCTACTGTCGGGTCATCATGTATGCAAAGCAATTTGGGAAATATACGAGTACTTGTAACAGTTGATTTTTTTCCCTTTTGTTTGTGTTACTCGTACATTTCCTCGAATCTTTCCCTGCTCCCCCCCCCCTTTCAGCTCATCAAGCATCAAAACTCCTTGCGTGATACCCAACTTTCCACCTGTCCACCTTCCCACCTGTCCACCTTCCCACCTGTCCACCTTCCCACCTTCCCACCTTCCCACCTTCTCGGCTCCCACACAACCCTTCGCAATGCGGGGTAAAGATTTGATCGATATGTTCCGTACTCGGTCAAGAAATTGTGTCAAGTAACGTTTCAACTGCCGACCCCACCACTTCAAAATGTCTCTTGTCCCTCGTTTATCGCGTCCATATTCGCATCATACTACCGGTCAATTCCCTTGCATGAACAGTGGCATGAATCCTGCCGAGTCGCGCCCAAAAGACGAGACCTGGCGATGGGGCTTGGGGTTGCATACGGGCGGGCAAGCCGAGACGGATAGAAACGGTGATGAGACTGCTCCGGCCAAATCAAGACCCGTGGTTGGTCGATGGCCATTCGAGGATGTTGAAGACGGCCAATGTCACGTCGGAGAAATATATTTATCCTGGTGCGCGATTTGATTCTTCTTACTTTATCAAACGTGGGCAGCCGCGAAGCATATCAAAACCCTCAAATCGATGTAGACCTTATCTTCGAATGGCATGATATCTGCGTTTGGTAGCAGACGCACACGTATACCTACCGGTTTGGAATCTAGGCGGTGGCGAAATGGTTTGAAGATATATTTCCGAGTCTGAAGTTGCTCGCCAAGGGCATATGCTCTAACGTTAGCCCGAAAGCGAGTTTTGATGAGAAATTTTAAACTACTTACTCGGATACCAAACACACTGGTGCTACATACCCGAATCTCGCAGCTCAAGTGAAGCAATCGCAACTCAGAAGAGAGTATGCAACGTGTGGTTACTCTCGCCTGGGCTGGTCTGAGCTGGTCTGGGCTGGTCTGAGCTGGTCTGAGCTGGTCTGGAACACGACCTGTAGTTCAGATGATGACGAACGAGTACCGTCTCCATTCATTCTCAGCAATTTCACTTCATCTGGTTATGGCCCAGCTTTCTGAACCCCTCGGTCTATGCAGGTTACACGACCATAGACTACGTACTCATCAAACTTGATCCCAGGACAATCTTGTCAGCCTAAGCTGGGCGAGCAAGCAAGGTGTAACTGTCGTGAAAGAGTCGACCACACCATCGCAGTGGTCCTCGTAATATTGATGACAAACATCTACAAACTGGACGGCCTGACTGATGCCAATGTATCGGAGTTGAAAACGACCACCTCTCTGGCCCAATTCAGCTCTGTCTTCTCCTTCCAACTCGAAATATCCCCAACTAATCAATGTAACTTCAATTCCACCTCTACATGACCTCCATCCTGCCATATGCCTGCATAGCAGGCAGTACGCCCTGCCTAGGATTGAAGCACTAATTCTGTCTTTAATCCTTCTGCTTTCTGCACATGCACAGCTGTACGAGGAGTCTTTCTCAAGATCTATAGGTAGGTAGAGAGCCAAGTCGAAACTTTCAAACGGCGAGGACCTAGCGGTGTCGAATTCCTCTTTTAACAAATCCTCCTCCGATATCCTCCTAATCCTATAATGCACACTAAAATCTCTCTGGCCTCCTTTGCTCACAAGATATGCACACAAACTCCGAGAGCAACCAGCAGCCGCACAGCCCGCACCAATAAAGCACTCTTGATCAAAAGACTCACTCTTTACTTCTCTTCCCTTCCCTCCCTCACGGCCGCTCTGCAGCTAGCATATCCTCGGAAGATAACTCTTTGCCGCGTACTATAGCGAATTCTATTCCATTTATCGCAGAAACCCAGAACGGCATTTTTTCTCATCTAATCTGACTACGCCAAACTGTACTTCTTCTTAATTGCCGTGATGTTTGATAAGTGAGTAACCCTGCAGCCAGCCTACTTGCTTAATTATATATAATGTGGGGAGTTGAGTATATACCACCTCTGTAGTTCTAGAGATGCATGCGTTCCTGCCATTATTTTTCATCACTTACTCTACTACTTGCACTGTGTATTTTATCCTCTCCTCTCCTATCCTATCCAATATAGAAACCTTCCAGCCTTACCAAGTATACGTGTATCTATGAGTCATGATGTTTGCATCTAGCTCCGTGGTTTCTTGGTGTTCATGGAAAACAAGCTTTCATGTGCTGTGCTGTGCTGTGCTGTGTTATGATATGCTGCGTATACATCGCATCCCTTTCTGCCTGCCTGCCTACTTCTCATCCATCAGTGCATATATCCCTCTCTCCCTTCCCCCCACCCTGCCTCCCCCATTTTCTCTCTTTCTCTAGCCCTTAAACCCTACCTTTATATAATCCCCGCTATACAATACAATAATGCTACCTATCAGTCGATCCAGACTGGAAGCATATCATACAAGTGCCATATATATACACCATATACATTACTGCTGTGCTGGGATGTGCTATGCTATACCCTACTTAACTCAATATTCACTTATTCATCTCTGCTTGTGAGAATAAAGCTATCCCCAGATTAAGCAACGATCTCCAAATGCCAACTGTCCAATTCTCTTCTATTTGTAAGCTACAGAATGTCCTAGAATCGCTAATTTTGCCACAGCTTGAGGATATAAACCTCCTTTGAGCTGCTATGTGGTTAGTTCACCAGATAGATCAGATCGGACTTAAATGCAATCACTTTTCAAAGAGCTCTAAATCTCACACTGCTGTATATATCCCCTATGAAGAGTGGTGTAGTGTAGCTTAGCGTAGTCTCTGCTATATATACATTGCGGAGAGAAGATATAAGGGTTGAGAGACGACAAGATTATAGATGTAGATAATAGGGCAGGATAGGATAGGATAAAAGCGACGAGGGGAAGAACTGGGAGCAGAAAGAGAGGAAAATGAGAAAGCGAGAGGAGAGGACGGAGAAGAACAGTATAATACAGTAGTACAATAACAACATAATCTGAATCTCATGACAGTCCCAGCAAGAACAGAGAACTAGGAGATAGGAGATAGGAGATAGGAGATAGGAGACAGGAGACAGGAGACAGGAGAAGAGTTACATGATAAAATGCATATGAATTGGGAATGGCAGAGAGCGAAATTGAATATACATACAAAAGGAGAAGAATACTCATAGAACAGATAGAAGAATCCTAAGTGAAACGAAGAAAGAAAGAAAGAAGTGCCTTATGCAAATCATGTTATCAGGAATAAATTCATTGCATCGGCAGGTATATAGGTAGAAAGATAGATCACTAGCATATACATATATATATATATATACTATGCAAGAAACCCCTCCCCCCTCTGCTTTTATCCTACCTCCCAAGATATATGCTCCGTCTCTCGGAAACAGACAAAGTAAACCCCGTCTAATATATTCGCTATCTAGCTGCATATTCATCTTTTACCCTGTACAAAATAACCTTGTTTGAACTAAAGAGAACATCATGGTAGTGTGGTGTGGTGAAAGTGGAATGTTAATTTATAGAGAGAGAGAGAGAGAGAGAGAGAGAGAGAGAGATCCATTGACTCCCGACTGACCCACTCACTCACTGGTTCTATAACTATTCTCAAGACGTGTAAGTATAGAATATCTATCTATCCATGTATCTATCCAGCAAACTACGCTCGCTGCCTGAATGAGTTGAACTGATTCATTGGTTGCCTGACCATAACTTCTCCCACTCACTCACTCACCCACTCACTCACTCACTCACCCACTCACTCACTCACTCCAGGCACCTTACATAAAGTAACCTAGGAGGCGAGATAATCCACAGGAAGAAACGTATCATATCACTTCACTCTCTTTCTCTCCTTCTGTTTCTCCATCCTCAACCTAACCTGCGCATGCGCACACTCATTAGCATGAATACAAACAAACAAACAAATCGACTCATTTATAAAATCCTCTACATAACATCTACCCACCACGCATTCGCATTGCCGCGCCTCTCTCTCGCGCGCGCGCAATTGCACTTAGCATCGATGATATATCTTGCAATCGCAAGCCATTGAATGTATATAACGAGTCGTGAAAGAACAACAAAACATCTTCTATACTCCATACCACACACACACTCCTCCCCCTTCCATTCTATAAAGAAAGCTATAGATCGTACAGCATGTGCATACCGAAAGAAAGACATCCATCTTAGTCTGCGGCCAAACAGCCAGCTATCTATCTATCACCATGAAGAAATTCTTTTAGCTGAGATCGATCAACTGCCTGACAACTAACCTAATACCCTATCTTAACCCGCGCATTCATCTGCACATGCATCCATCCATCCTCATCTCTCACGCTCTCATGGTGAGATGGGAAGCGAAGAAAAGAGACGACAAAGTATCTGCATACACTGGCATCTCCTACTCCCTCACTCACCTCGCCGCATGTATATTTCGATCCATAGTCCACAACCCAAATACGTTACAGTACGACTCTAAAAACTACCCCGAATTCACACCTCAGCACAACCAGACAAGAGCGTCCCATTCGTGGATGAATGCTATTCGGTTCTACATCGTATTCGTTTGTGTGAGTAGTTTCTTTACCACTCTAAGCTCGCGATCGCTGAATATGTGGTATGATGCGATGCCGTTGAGAACGCGCGGGAATCGAACGTGTGGCTAGTAGTGATGTGAGAGTGCAAATACAAGTGCAGCTGTCAAGGCGCATTTGAGGCACTTGTTTTCCGTCATTCGGATACGTTGACGAGGAACATGGAGACATGCTAGTGAGTAAATAAGTAAGGAAATGGCTGCGTAGACTCGGACGTGTAGTTTGTATCAGGATGTCCGATGTCGACTCGGATCAGTTTCTGCGTCGTTCTGACGTATCTCGATATCCTACAAGTATGAACAGCATGACATTGAGCGATATTCGCATGGCTCTGGAAGACAGCCAGACAAAGAGCCAATCGCACATCCAGTAGACAGACTTCCGATGATTAGGCTGAATATACTTTCCATCGTCTCCTCTTCTCTCCACTTCTGTCTTCCTGACACGTTCGCTTGTAGAGCAAGACGGACAATTCGGATGCCCAGTTTGAACAAGAAATGAAGGAATGAGCTAACTCGCAATCCACCATCTCATGGAGAACATCTAATGAAGGTCCACAGTCAAAGTGCGCAAGATTGATCTTGAACAGGGCAGTGGACACCCGTTTATTGGTAATAAAGAGTTGCACATCATCGCCGAAATCTACCAGTGTGTGAGATGCTGCTTGAACAGTCTCAGGGATCGAGAGTGCTTGTCGGCGAATCTGAGATGCGGCATTGGGGGAGACGTCGATGGTGAATAGTGTGTTGATGTTCGTGAAAACCCAATTATGCTTCGTCTACATGCAACAGGGCTTGGATGAACCTGTCTCCCCGAAGTGGATGCCTAGATGTTTATCGACCAGCTGTCTCTCTGAACGCTGCATTGAATAGAATATATTGAGGACATTAAATACAATTATCCGAACGTTTTGATGCCGATTTGATAGAGGCTTATAGTTCATTGAGCCTTATGAGAGACTTTCGATTCGTCAACCTCGCTGCTGGATTTAGCTGTCAGTCTGGAGGGTAGACGACTTCTACCCTTTACATGTATGCGTCAACTCAACAAAGCATCTAGATAGACAGGAGGAAAACACTTCAGTGTTACATACGGAGAATTGGTCAAGTTGGCAGACAACACGGAGCCAAAATGGTTGAAGGAGTTCAAAAGAAAAATTCCTTAACTTGGTATGTATCGAGCCCTAGACCCGTTCTGATTGTCAAGATTCGACTTGGACAGTATGAAGCAATCTTGCCTCGACAATAGGTTATCGTAGTGAGCTATTCTTAGTGCAACTCGTCGCCAATGTTTGCCAAATAGACGTCTGCAATCGGAGTAGAAAAATCAAGGAAAACCAGTATGTTGCAGTTTCTGAGGCCACAGCCCCTTTGTTTTCCGATGTGCTGCAGATTCAGGGTTTGCTATCCACTGTGACAATGAGAAACTAGGCCGTAGAACGTTTTGGGGTCTGGCTCTCGGATCCTCGACGTTCTCCCCTTGCATCGGATTTCTTGCCTCCACGCTGCGATACATTAAGATGTGCGACAGGTGGAACAGCTCGAATACAAATGTGGCGGAATTGTTCCGGAAACCCGGGGGGGGTGTCGATAATGAATAATTCATATCAAAAAGCCATCACGCGCACATCCGTCGAGACAATGTATTGCAACCACCGTCTCACAGCACTAGGGTGGCTATCTTCAGGTCGCTGAATGGCTGTCAATCTATTGTGGTGTTCGTGGACCTGAAGTGTTGAGCCTCTGATGGTAAGGTTTGAGTGCAGTATTACAAAAAGGGATCAGTTTGTGCCATGAAACTGCATGGGATGCTGGGAGGCTTGAGACATCACCAACAGCGGAGTTCTTGAAGACCACCGACGTTTTGACCCTGCGTAGATTTCGAAAGAAAATTTCCTTCACTTTCTAAGTCATCCTACTGATTGCAGGTAAGGTGTGCTGTGATGGGGTCTTCGGCTGAAGCTGATCCTTCGTCGATACTTCCCCACCACAAGTGATATCCACACAATGAATTGAACATGGAATGGGGCGAGCCGCGATGTGCAGTCAAAATGCAATATACCATGGCTTGTGAGCTCCATCGTTCCATGCAGAAGATGATCCCGCAGCCGGCTGAACAACCGTCGTCCCAAGTTGATCTAAACATAGTGCACGCACGAGGTGAATGGCAAGTGTAACCGTATGTCCCTGTGATTTGGAGATTTATCATTGTGACTTCGAGACTGGTCAATATACGTGGAATAGCACCACCACCTCATGTTAAATACCTAAATGAAGGGGTACTTGGTGAGAGCTGGGCGTACTTGCACGTTGGAACCCCTGGCCCAGACTTCAGGCAGCAGTTTAAACGCTTAGTTTAGGACCCGCGTGTGCAAAAGCTTTGTTGGATTCCAACGCCAATAGCATGCATGCCTTCATTCCTTTCGAGACATCTAGCTCGAAGGTGGACTTAATGATGTGCCGATGAGGGACTGAGGGTCTTTCTCTTTGATATTTTTAAGGACACGGACGATGACTTTCCATTATTGAAGAAACCCTTGTTCTGCAATACAAACAACTTTATGCATGGATATAAGCTTTGCTAACACTTAGAGTGGCATTTTCGGGCTTCTATGTAAGCCGGTAAGGTCGGTCCGAGGCGAACTTGTCAAGTGCGGCGACAGAATTGGCAATTTGACGTGAGATAAGAGAAGTACCGGAACGGAGACGAGATGAGACGACCAGCAACCGCCATGAGATTCCCGTTTCTGTCCTCCGAGCGCTCTGGAAGATGCAATGATCTTCTCCTTGTCCTTCTCCTTCTCCTTCTCCTTCTTCTTTTATGATGGTATTGAAAGGGAGGGTCCAGGGATCTTGTAGAAAGAATGCTTACGCACATTTCTAGCTTGCGGGAGGATGCCGGAATGGTCCAAGATCGACGATTAGCCAACCTCTTTGCCAGATTGCGTTCAACTCATGGCAGTCAAGGATATCGTTGTAACTATGTTAAAAAATACCTCTCAGCACACAACGTTAGTTTTTTTTCTTTCTCGAAGCTTCATAGGAAGTTCATCTGGACCTTCTGCAAGAAGCTGTGATCGGCGACGCCTCATGTTTCATAGCAGCTGAGTCCCCAATGAGGAGAGAGATCCATGGGTTTCACTGCAGATTCGTCTACGTCGGGTTTTTACCCAATATGCACAAGCTCATGGCTTGAGACTTGACTCAATACGGATATTCATGGCGAAAAGTCTGGAGGCTGAATTGAAAGAAGAATTAGGGAGGGTTTAATTTGGGTTGAATTTACAGTTTGAGTAAAATTCCTTGGTCGGAGATTTTCTCGGTGCCCCGTGAGCCCATGAGCCCGTCACCGCTTCATGAAAATTTGTCAGAAGAGGTCAAGAGTCGTGGCTGTCATCGCGTGAAACTCCTTATGGTCTGTACAAAGTACAAAGTATATCTATCACCTGCAAAAGCCGACGTCCATTCCCTCTAGGCTCTAGGCTCTAGGGGCTCTAGGTGCATGGCCTAGGCAGTCGTAGTCCAGTGGAGCGCTTGAGTAATGAATGTTCTACTCTGTACGTTCATGTTCCAGTCGTGATCGTAAGCCCATTGTGTGATGTGGTTGGCGGTTGGTGCTGTGGTGCTGTGGGTGCTTGTGGTGCTTGTGGTGCTTGTGGTGCTTGTGGTGCTTGTGGTGCTTGTGGTGCTGTGGTGCTGTGGTGCTGTGGTGCTGTGGTGCTGTGCTGTGGTGCTGTAGTGCTGTAGTGCTGTAGTGCTGTAGTGCTGTAGTGCTGTAGTGCTATGGTGCTGTAGTGCTATGGTGCTGTATTGCTATGGTGCTGTAGTGCTGTGGTGCTGTGGTGCTGTGGTGCTGTGGTTCATATTCCCGGCTATTTGTCGTCGTAGGAACCACCAGCGTCCGTTGGATCTAAGAAGGTAAGACCCCGACTGTGGCTACCGAGATACAAGTCCTCGACCACGGCAGGTTCGCAGATATGGATATGGATGGTGTTGCATAGAAACGGAATTGCTTAGGGGGCTGCCGGTACCGAAATGAAATTATCTGTGCATCAATAGTAGAACGGAGTAAGGTTATTATTGTATCTGGATGCTGATATTGCACAATATGTATGCAGGATGTAGTATGTAGTATGCAGCAGTATGGACGATGAGTGACGGGCAATGGATGATGGGATGGGTGTGAATGGCAGGATTTGAGTGATGGTTGGGGAAAAAACTCATGGATGATGTTGCATTCCTTTCTCGTTTGAGCTTCTGATCTGACACCAATTGAATGCTGATCAATAAAAAGATCACAGATGCGTCTCCCCACAAATCCTTCTGGTAGAGGAATAGTTTCTAGAGCGCGCCCAGATCCGGGCGAGATACAGTAAGTAGGTGGATGACGCACCACAAAAAGAGGTTCCACTCGTTTCCACTCCTGAGCATCCACTCAATCTCCAATCCGCACCCCACCCACACGAATGGGCGACGATCCGGTCGCTCATCGCTTCCCACTGCTCATATGGGGACAAGAGAAAAGAGGAATGAGAACAGCCGTTCTGCCTTTTTGCTGGAGATGTGGAATTAGGTGGTTAGGTCGCTTCAAGGTTCAATAATGTACGAAGTAGCTAAAACAACTATCTGCCCATTTGTTGAGCTTGAGCTGAAAGTCCACCCCCTCCCCGAGATTACCACTTCAGGAATGCTCGGGCTTGTTGGAGCGCAGTGGAGAATAGATTGCGCTGTTTCTACCTAGTTTATATCTCTTAATGTGATCCTCATGCTCGGTACTGGAGTCTCTGAGGAGTTCTTTTGGTCCTGCACATACGACATACGTCGCTTCTTGCATAGGTCGGTCGGTGGGTAGATACCTCTATGATCCCTTGACCTCTGTAGCGACTTGTATGGTTCGTCCTTGGTCTGACAAAGATTTGGTCTGGAGCAGGTATGATAGAAGTGGTGCTGTAAGCCCAACGGTTTTAAGTCCCATTTCAAGACAATTTCCCGTACAAGTGGTCACCGACGAGATTTTGACCACGAGTAGAGCATGCCCTTTCATGCTTTATGCACACTATAGTATAGTATGGGACAAAGGCTCAAAATAATGACCGAGGTGTTGTATTGTGAGGCCGCCCGTGGTGGCTTTCTGCGAAGAAGCCATTGAGACAAGACAGTCCCTAGAATCATAGCCTATTAATAGGCCATGTTTTATGAATAGGTGAGTATACGTCGTATAATATTGTCATGCATTCTTGAATGGAACAGGTCTTTAAGGCATCGGCGATCAAGTGCAAGTCATATATTTATACATGTGGATACATTATTTATTGAGTTGTAATGATGTCTGGTGAGTTGTGAGAGAGGCCTAGGATATGATATGATACGATTGATGATTGACTATATGATGATTAGAAGATGGCAGGTAACCTTACACTTTCAAGGCTAAATAATGGTGCTTTCGAATGATCCTGGAATGCAAAGTAATGGCCGTGAGTTATTCTCACTCCGCTCACGATAGCTTGCCTTAATAGTAACTCGAATATATGGGTAGCGTCCGGGTGGATTTCCGAGAGCTTGGATGCAGGATCCTCAATGATCAAGGAAGTGCATTTTCGCTTGCGATATCTTGATTTAGATTGGCGGAGGTGACTGAGAAGCCAAAATTGCAGACTCGGCAAATCCAATCAGGAACATGTCCTACTCCCAGATAAAGATAATGTGCAGAAGTGGTGGAGCTTTCCGTGCTATGAGAAAAAGTTCTGTACGAGGTGGGTGTGGATGTGGTAGGGTCAGTTGTAGGTATGGTGGGAAAATCAATCTGGGAACCTGGGTGATGGTGTCCAGATGTGTATGATGGCTGTGAAAATGTGTTGCATCTTGCATCGATATTTAATCAAAAAGCAAACTCCCACGTGTGTCGAGTGTGGTAGATGGATTTTCCATACATACATCAGAAATGATGGTACTCTGCTTGACAATCATCGCGGCTGTGCTACCACACCACTCCCAACATAAACCAACTGCACCTCGCCATCGACAATTGTCCTGCTGCGAACTGGCTGCGTCTGGCTGTCCATCCTCCTATGTCGAGAAGAAGACTGTGGAAGCTTCTGATTGCTTGAAATTGATCGACAATTGGTCAGGGCTCCGGCCTCCTATGGAGAATATTGAAGATCCTATTAAGTCTGGTTGGTGGGTCAGGTCCTGGCCAGATAGATCCATGCATGTTTTATTTCTTTGAAAAAGCCGCTGACACACTGTCGGAAAGCTCAGCCCGGGTGACTTTTATCGCTTTCTGTCTGAAAAGGGAAACATAAGTAAACGACCGACGAGAGCTCACGACTCACGACCAAGCAAGTGAACTTTCGGAGTAAGAACAATGAGAATCCTTGCTGGACTGATGCAGTTGAAGCTTTCCGTACTTCCCAATCAGGACGACTGTTTGACATTTTTGCTCCGGCATGAGATACACCTCGCAAAAAAATAAATACACAATAAACACCAAGTTGTGTCGGACTGTGCTGTGCTGCGTGGATGGGATGAAGACGTCTTCACGCCTTTACGCCTTTGCGCCTTTGCGCCTTTCCGCCTTTACGCCCCTACGCCTTTGCGCCTCTACCACGTTAATGAACACTCACTCGCCATGGAAGCACGCGAAGCTTGATAAGAACTGACTGCAGTTGGTTGGAAGCCAAATTCAAGGTTGCACAACCAAGGTAAGGTGCAAGAGGAAACATGGAGATGGGATGCGCTACCAGTACTAGGTAGTGACTCCATGATGGTTCCATGCTGGGTGCACTGCGTGCATCTCGGCGCGCATCCTTGACCCCTCGATCTGGTTTAATTGGCAGTGCAAGGAGGATCGCTGTAGCATAGTGCAAATCATCGTCACCTAGCGCTATGAAGCACCTTAGTTAGAAATGAATAAGATCAACCGCTGTCAAATGCTTTGCCCCTTGGCTAAGACCTCCGTCGCTCGAGGAAATAATGACTGGCGCTATTATTTTTTTTTCGCTTTCCCTTCCTCTCCTCTTCCAAGCTCCTGTGTGGCTGCCCGCTAAAATTCTGATCCTGATACTATCGAAAACGAAACGAATCGAATCGACTGAAATGAGAGACTATGAACTCGCCGACATGCGCGAGTCGTCAGCACCAAATGTGGATACTCGGGCGCAATTGATTGACAGACAGGTCTATTAGGCGGCGCTACCCGCCAACAGTTGATTTGCGTTCGGAGTTCCTCGTACTGTTGGCGACCAGTGACCTGCTTCTGCTCCTGCATGCGACAAGTTCTTGGCCTTGGGCCTTGGCTCGTGAGAGGTTCCCAAATCTCATGACAGGATAATCCCCTGCTCAATATACGAACTCCCAACTTCACCAAGGGACTAGCCTGGAAGCCCAGCTCAATCTGTCCCCAATATATAGCCAATCTATGTAAAGTCGATCCCCAGAACATAATTACCGATTAGTTGGGTCGCTTCGTGAATCTCACCTGCTCGTTGATTCCGCCTTGCAATGTAAATCAGGAAATCATGGTGCTGGACCTCCGCAGGCTGGCTATCGAAGGAGTCAAGACTCGACTTGGATTTCGTCCACATCATGCCCAGCTGCCCAGTTTAGCTTCAACGGGAATGACCCCCCGCCCTATTCTGACCCCAACTTCGGATCTTTTTGTTTATCGAACCACCCACGAGCATTGTCCGTCGATGGTCGCCGGCAGGTTCTGGGACCTTTTCGGTGCACTGTTTTAAAATATCCTGCTGTTCCATCGGTTCCATCGGTCCCATTTGGCCCATCCTGCCCAGCCCATCTTTCCCCGTTCTCTCGCTAGCGTGCCCGTAGTCCATACCATATCCATATCCATATCCATATCCATATCAACACCCATACCCATATCATCTCGCAGACTAAGATAGACCAGTCAGTGCATTGCACTAGGTGGGAGGATATGAGCTAGGTGCGACATCACAGTGGTATGGAACGAAGGAGCAAGGGTGCTGTGAGTATACCAGGTACAGAAGATATGCTAGGGCTGTACATGCGCATTTGGCTGACAGGCTCTAATTGATTCGGTTGGCACCTGTCCAGGGGCTGGATAGGCTGGCGTCGTCGCAGGTTTTCCCAAATGATTTGGTTGATCTCTTCATGTCTGGCTGTATATGCTTTTTTCAGACGCTCCCCAATCTTCCTTGCCACGGATCTAGAAATCCAGAAAATCATTGCCTACGTAAAGAAAGTGGTTTGAATCAGTCGACCTGAGTCACCCATTTCGTTTATTGCTCATTATACGTTTCAAAATCAGCTTTCATTGAACTGAACCCATCTTTCCTTGACTACTCTCGACATCCATACCTGCTGCTATTCCCCTTCCCCCCCACCCACTCAAACGTCCTAATCCTAAAATATAGGATTTCCCTACGGTCCTGCTGTGGCGCCCAGACCTTCCCTCTTATTCGTCCCAGGGCTGTTAAACACTTCCACGACTGCTTATCCCCATCAGAGAACACTGTCGCCCTGGCCTCCGCGTAGAATTGCCTAGCACAAGCTTGGATCTTCCATACAACACTTCCGAAGCCACAGGTTCCATTCGTTTTATACCTCCCCTCCTGCATTCTTACCCACATACTTGAAGATCAATAATCATGGGCTCATAAGTCCCTGTGTTTCCTGCGCACTTAGGATTCAATGCATAGCCTGCCGCTCGACTGTCATTCAACCGCTATTCGACGCCAATAAAAACTGCCGTGGGCCTGCTCTTAATCCAACTTCATCAAATACCACCGTCAGCTCGCTTCCTTTTATGCATCGGAATCAATTCACCTAGGCAGCTCACTCACTCTCAATTCAATTTCAGAGGTATCCAGGTGTGAATATTTGACCACTTCTCATCTGATCTTTCGAGCGACACCGTTCCGGAGCATTTGCTGGATTCATCAAGAAAAGTCGTGGGATTTTCTGCTATAGATATTTAAAGGCGTTGCCCACATTCACTCGAAGCTGCAAGCGAGATAGCCTCAATTGATGGCAGTCTCTGTTCAAGGTTCATTCTACCCCAAGTCCAGTCACTGGGATATGGCCGATCAACGGCATCAAAGCTTTTCAGCCGTTCCAACATATTCTTCATCCTCGATGGCCTATCCGTATCAGATGCCGGCCTCCGGTCTCGAGTCGCCAGGAATGATGCCCGGTTACAGTAATCACCTCACAGAACCCATTCGCTCTACCTCACCTTCAGCATATGGTCCAGGTCAACTTTCATCAAATAGAAATCTTGAAGCCTCTTCATTATCGAAGAACTCCAAGGATCCCAAGACAAAACGCTCGATGTCTACTCCGAATATTAGAGGTACAGCTAATCCTGATGCAGCTGCCTTGGCTTTGGTCAATGACAAAAGGAGGAACAAACTGGGCTACCATAGAACGTCCGTAGCATGTGGTGAGCGACGATTTAATCCATTCTAGATGCGGTGCAAAAGTCAGGCCGAGGACACTACTGATTCGTTACCTACAGGACACTGTCGCCGTCGCAAGATCAGATGCATTCCGGCTGCAGGAGATCCTCAGAATCGTTGCTCAAATTGCATCAGATTAAAGAAGGAATGCAACTTCTACCCGGTTGACCAACAGCCGCAACCGGAACCCAAGCGTCGAGGCTCCAAGGCTCAGAGTGGAACTGGGAGAGCCTCGGAATCTTCTTCTCCAACGATGCCTCCTGGACAACTACCAGATATGCAGTCTGGGCATTCTTATCAACACCTAAATATGCCACCGATCCAAGACCTTGCAGGTACTCAGATGAAGAGCCTAAGAACTGACAGCTTTTCACCAGAGAATAAAGGTGAGTCAAGGTGGATTCAAGCTAATACTTTCACTGACCCTGACACAGTTGTAGCTTCGTCTAGAAATTTTGAATATAACCCTGGTCCTACCAACTGGGTGGCTTCTGAAGTCTCTCCAAACACCAAAACTCCAGCGGATTACTGGCGAGTCAACTCGCAGGAGTCTCCAATTACACCTGCCTTTTCGCCCTACGGTGCATCAAGTATGCACATTCCAAACCCCCAAGGCTGGTCTGGTCAAGGCCAACAAAGCCAGGAAACCAGACAGCCAGAATGGTCGGCTCCTCAACGATCGACTTCGTACAGCAACTTAGAAGGCCTGCAGAGCAGCGGCCAGTACACTACTTATGGACTTCCTCCGTCAGCCACAGACCAGTATGCGGCTTCGAGACCCCGACAACAACATCCAGGCATGTACCCACCTCCTATTACCACAGCGAACGCAATCTCGGCTCCTGAAATATCATCAGCATCCAGTATCGCAACACCGCACGCGCAATCTGCAGGCGCAATGTCTACAGGATCTTTCTCGGGCTGGAATAACCAATCATATTCTTATGCTAAGGTTCCCCCTGTTGGCTCAAACGTCGACACATATAGCGCTTGGAACCCCAGTCATGCAACCCATCAACAAATACCCGAGGAAGTACAGGGGGGAACTGCAGCTGGATATGGTGGATATGGCGATGCTGGGAATGCGGTTTACTACGCGGGACAACCTCAATCTGGGCGTTAGTGGAAGGGTCCATCAGATGTAAAATACTCAGCTTTGTGGAGAATGCTTCATTACGGATAATAATCACATTTTTGGGCGGAGGCTGGATTGTTCTTGGATGCTTGTGGAACATCGGCACGTACACGCTTCCAGGGGAGACAGAAGTGTCGCAAAAAGGAGAATTCGAGAGCGACAAGGGCTACCAGGCCAAAACCAGACGCAACTTCGACATGTAACCACTCACAAGCTCGAGTTGCGGTTGTACATACCTTATGAACACAAACTTTGAGGAAATCTATTTCTTTTGGTACGACAGGATCGATACGATTGTTATGATACAGTAGGACCGGCTTGGTGGTCGCAATGGTTGCATATATAGGAAGGAAAAGAATGCAAGAAGTATATCATTGTTTTTGGGAGAATTTATGGGAGTTTTTTTTGGAAGACTTGATCAGGCGAGTCCCCATGGCGGGTTTTCATGGGCAAACGGACAGATACCAAGTAAGGAAGGAGGACATTCAAGAGGGAAGGTAATGGGTACGGGCGGCTTGCTTTCTCTGCTACGCACTCGCTGAAGAGACGTGAGTGTGGGCCTGATGAGCGCTATTCAAATATAAAAGGAAAATCAGTCAGTCATCTATGAAGTTATCCAAGCTGTGAATGTGAGGCCTCTAAAATTTATGTTGTAAATAAATCCACGATATTAGGTAATCACAACTTGTTACCTATTCTACTCGTGCTACTCACATAATTGTTAACTGAGGCACCGAGGCACTGAGGCACCAATACACTGACTGAGGCATCAGGATATTCAGGTCCTAAGGCATCAGGTCCTAAGGCATCAGGTCCTAAGGCATCAGGTCCTAAAGCAAAAGGTCCTAAGGCAACAAGTCCTCCCACAATTATGTCGTGCTCCAAACCCCTTCTCATTCGTCCTCGAAGCCATCCGAACCTAATTAGACACCTTGAATGAGCAACGTAACACAGAAAGGACGACCATTACTGCCTCGACCCTTGCAATAAATATATTACAGATGTCTTCTCAGGGACTAAGCCGATTTGTCGGCATGTTTGAGGTACTTCGTCCACTCCCTTCCACGATATCTTTAGATATACACACTCTCTACACAACATGAACTCGTTACTGAAGGTCCTGGAGCCCCATCCGGAAGACAGACTACATCTACGATTGCATCGCGCGCGATCGGTCATTCTCACGGCGCAAGAGTTGGTTCTTTTTCTCAATTGAATCCTGGAAAGTGCGGGGTTGAGCGTCTTGACTGACATGGCTTGGGAAATCCAACAGACTCGTAGAGATCCGCGCCGCACAACGTACATTCGAGGGCGCATACATACGCACTGCATTGGGGCAATTCAGTTTCGCATTGGTGGTATTAAAGATCTTCACCGCCGAATTTTATAGCATTGGGGCATTATTTGCAACATATGGAGCTGGGGTACTGATGGTTAGCATGTACAGAAGATACGAAGGCAATCGACAATTCTTTAGCGAAGTTGACTTGGATGGGAGGGGCAGGAAGAAATTCAGGACCAGTGGCAATGCGGTGGTTATTTTGACAACATTGAGTCTGGTGGCATATGTCCTGCTGATTGGATTAACAATAAGGCTAGAGACATAAACCCCTGGACGGGCTGACAGCGTAAACGGGACGTTCAATGAATCGCATCCATAATTGGGGCAAGAAGACCACTTTCGGTGTGGGGGGAATAAGATGAGAGGAGGCAGAATGTGGACCTGGTTGTGGTCGCGGTATCGCGGACGAGGAGGCAAAGAAGTTGGGGGTCGACAGGCAATGTGAATACACAACGACAGCTCATGAAGCACAACAGGACCTCCATCGGTCCGTCAAGTTTGGGGGGTTTTGGAGGGCAAGAAACCCACCTATACTTGTTTATTGTAAACACACCAGTTCTAGTGTCAACAAGCTTATCATAATGCACTTGGACATGGCAACGTTGCGTGTCTGGAATATGCCACGACAAAGACAACGCAAAAATTCACAAGGAAACCAAGTGGCACGCATAACGCGAGGAAATTGTGTTAGCACTGCTTCATCCTTCCATTCAAGAGATGCGTCCCTAGATGGATTTGCCGAGTGTCTTACCTACATCACACGGCAGAGTATCGATAGTTCTCTCACTTTAGTGTAAAAATCCTGTTTCCGGAAGAAATCAATCACGCCTAGCGACTGTCTCAATCTGATAACCAGAACCTTCAGTGGGCTTGTTTGGGCCGGGGGACATATGTCAGAAATGATTTCTAGGACAACCATGGTTAAGGCTGCAGGCGTCAAAAGTTCCACGTAATCTTGGTGCATGAGACCCTTTGAACGGTGGTGAAAGGGCTGCAATACCATTCGGATCGCACCCATAACAAGTCACTAGTGGCGAAACCATCAGTAGTGGGCTGGTTCTTTGACCGCTGGTGTCAAATCTTTGATTGAATTGTTCCCCCAAGCGCACGCGTCAGCATTCAAGAACGTCCACAGACGGAACGATAGCATTCGCGCGGTCTCATAACTCTGCATCCGGACACGAGGAGGGGTTTGCCGGCTTCGACGCTCAGATGGTTTACTGCTCGTACCTGGCCTATCTTAGCTTTGGGGGTAGACTAAGCAGAACATCGCCCCACGAAACACCGACATGAGTTCCGTCTGCCTTGTAGCTGTCATTAAAACATCGGGACATTGTCATATAGCTCATGCACATCATCAATAGATCCGCTTCTCCCATACTCCTCCTGGCCTGCTATGGGTAGGGATCTCAGTAGGGGTTCTTCACTGCAATGTATACGAGTCTCTTTAGCATATACTCAGTTGCATTGCTTTCTTCACTTGTCGGGGCACTGTAATGCGAGTCAGATGGCTGGAGGCCGTGCTGTTATTACGGGTTGTTTCATCCTGATTGAGACCTGCAGTCATGTACGAATTGGGATAGCCCCATTCAACACCGTTGTTGACATAAGCCTTGGATCGACACCATACAGACACGACAGTTACCTGCAGCTTGTTAGTCCCTCCTCATTATCATCTGGGCGGTCTTGTTATTGAACTCCTCGTCTCGTGGTCGACCTTTACAGAAGCGTCGCTTGAGGCTGTACATCTTTTACGGCGCAGATGCCTCCGTTGTAATTTCCGCTCGATGTTCTCATCGGATTGCTTAGGTAATGCTTCTCACGATGTACACTGTACACACACAAACTTCTTGTGGCTAGAAAGCATTCCCAACGGATCCAGAAGATTTCAGAGCTTCCCCCGGAGATCTTGGAAACCGCATACAACCATAGGTTTCTTACGATTTTTCAACGCATGATCTTACTTGGGTCGAGTTTGAGACTGAAGCCAGGTCTTCTGCATGTCTCTCATGACTTATAACCGTGGATGTGCTACGGATCACTGTTTTTTTTTGGTTCGAGCTCTTCGATCATCGTGATCACGATAAATAATACTCACGTTGTGTAACCCGAATCATAACAATCTGATAGTATTCTTGTCGCGGGTTCTTTGCAAGGACATGATTTCTCAACGAGAGCTTCAGCGAGCACTTTTACAAGATAATACTCGGTGTTAGGTCTCCTTTGTTAAAGGTCCTCAGTATGTCATTGAAAACACTAAGCACCGCTGCACCGGACTCTGTGGCGAAAATATCTCAACTGCGACTTGGGAAACTACGTCCTTGAGACTTTCGTGCTGTACCGTCACCGTATCTATAACCACACCAGTGTGAGGCAAATTAGATGTCTGTGGCAGCAGACTCAGTGCTTTGCTAAGCAGCAGAATGGTAATAGGATTCTGGCTAGTAGTCGGAAGTCATTCGAAGCATGTTAATGGGTAGCACATGGGCAGTGTGTGCATGTTATAAGGAGTTTCAATCACCTTGAGCTCGAGGGACAAGGTCGCGGACGAGCTCCAGCATGGTGCGCTTATCAATGGAACGGGTGAGAAAGACTTGGCTCACTGCTTGGCACTGCCAGTCAGGATTCAAGTCATATTTATGGTTTACCTTCGACTGTTAAATTTCAGAACCAAATTTCGATTGAACATCCCGCATCCTTAAGGGTTTTCCTCTCAGGTCAGCTTATCATACGCACTGAAAAACTCTAGAAGAGTCTTACAGCGACCTGCTTGATTTTCATGCTTCTAGATCCACGTATCAACCAGTCCCACAGGCTCGGTACATAGATCCGAGAGATCGCATAAGATGGTCATATTATGATCAATCATATCGGGCTCGGTACTGTAGGTCTGCCGAAGCTCGGATATCGTCAAGTTATTTCCGATGCCATATTGCCGATTATGTCGGCCGACCCCTCCATTCGCTCTGCAAAACGGTCCAGTAGAAATGTGTGCTTGGCCGCAAGTTGGCCGCAATTCCGATCTCAGTTGTAAATCCCAGCGCTTATTGGTTTATGAAAACGAGGATGACGGTAACACCGGTTCTATTCAACCAAGAAAGGTCAATGCAGACCGGTCTCTGACTTGGATGGCTCTTCGAGAACTGTGCATATAGATTTCCACGAGCACATTCGCTTTTATCTGAGGGTCAGTCTAATACAGCAAATCAAGCTTGTTACAGGTCTTGCTAGGCAAAAGGTTCCCGCATAGCAGGCCAGGAGTTTAATCAACAGACGACATCGCCTGCTGCGATCAGATACTATGGGATGGACTCACTACTATGTATCAGAGAGCTTTTTTTTTACAACGGTGCCGCCCAAAGTGGCATGCCCTCCTTGGATAAGTATAGGATAGTAGGTCTATACAGGTCGACTGCTTCTAACCAGACCGAATCAACCAGTACAACTAAGTTGCATAAGTGATCCACTTCGGTGCTATAATTTGGATCGCTAACAACAGATATCCGTCTAACAAACTGACAATCCGGGGGAATGTACTCGACACTCTGAATTGCCATCAATAATGGTAAATCTCTTATTTAGAGGAGTGTGTGTTGGAGGTCGACATTCACCGGTTCCCAGTCTGTGGTCATTCTACGAATAGAAAGGTGTTGCATTGAACGACGGACAGCTACAACCAAGACATGATTAGGGGCGATTGCTTTGGACGCGATAATCATTAGAAGCAACGAACAAAACTACTCAGTAGTGCAATGGCCGTCTCAGCAGACAGGCTGCTTAGTACCAATATACCTACATCAAAACTTTTCGTCAACCAGATATCCTGCCAGCAACAGTCGAAGGGATTTTGGCCCTGACCTCGTATAAGAATCAACTTTATTATCAATTCTGGGCAGTGAACTGCGTTCTATAGCCGCATCAGTTCGGAAAATCTATGCTCACAGCACCTCTCCTACACCTACTCCATCCCACTCCTGGCTCAATGTCTATGGGTGGAAAGATATCTCATCCATTTCCACGGATATCGCCCGCAGACTCATATATTGACCGCTACAGTACCGATGGGTCATGGCTGCTACATTGGGGTGTGTGGCTGTGTGCACTAGAGCGATGCTCATACCAACGAGTAAGATTCTGATGCTGGATGAGTCAACGGTCAGGCAATTACCTTCATTATCTTCCCTAGAAATGGTATAGAAAACAATGCCAACAATTTCATGCGCTGGTTCAGGGTCAAATTACGTACCGAATAACGGAGGATATCACCTTCAGATACCGAGCTGTGGGACTGGACGGTTGTGAGGTTTTGCATCGGCCTCAGAACATTCCGGATTTTGATCAGGTGGTGGTCTTGGGTCATGGTGTTGCTATCGGATGTGAGAATCTAACTGTTGTACTAGCAGATGGAAACCCAGCATTTGCAAGGTTGCACCGGAATGGGGTCTAATGAGCATCTCTCGAATTCGACTTTGTTTTATTAATCACCCTAAAGAATACCAATGCAGTTGCTATATAACCCAGGACGTGGCTCGCAGATGGTAGAGGGGTGGGGGGTCAAGAAGAATGAATGATTCGCATCGAAAGTTAACATCTTATTCTCTTTGATAAATAGAACCTTGATTTAGATACGCGCAGAGGAATAGGGTGCTCAGCGATGTCTCGGCGCCTTAGTGATCTTACCCCAAGTAAACGAGCTTACAAGCTGAGCACCAGAGATATTGATGAGTCACGGAATGGTTAGCAGCAGTCAAGTGTGATTTCGGCCCAGCCGACGATAGAACCATGCAACATCTTACTGTTCATCTCGTAAGCAACGGCGAACTCTCATAGAAACCAAATATTAGAGAGCCTACGTCCGAGTGTTGATCCTGTGCGTCGTCTGGATTTGGTACTGGCTGATCGTAGAAGGTAGAGCTCGACTTGCTCCGTTCAAAATCATTACGAACTCTGCGCCACCCGAATACGTCCACCAACTCCGGAGTGAAAGCTACGACTAGGGAGTGTTGCCTATTGCTCGTATGCAACTATCCAGTAGGAGATGATACAGGCTTCTCTGCAATCACAAAGTAGTTGACTGATGACATCTAATGTGATGATTAGTGACATAGCACAGAGGAGCGTGATCATCGGAAAAACCAACGCCGTAGGAAATACTAGCATACTTCCACTTTCCTTCCTGAGATAGTGATCTCACTAGCCTATCCAGTCGTTCGTTCTTGGCCAATAGCTATCATATGGCAACCAGTCTACTGGTTGATCTGATGCAGTCTTTGGCTCTAATGCAGGAACAACTGAGAAAATTTCCCAAGGATAATCGTCTTTTAAGTGGAGATGTCTGAGCGGCGAGAATACTTCAGGCCATTGAATCGGTATCCTAGAAATTAATTCGTCCGTAGCACTTGGTTCCTGGCAGCACTATGCTGTGACCTGACAATATGCACACCCCACCCAGCCCACTCAGGTCCCTCACACGTGATGCTGTTCCACAGTATCTCGCTAGGACAAAATCATTCATGCACGAGTAGGGGCAGGTAGCACTAAAATCTGCTGTAAATTCGAACAACCTGGTGAATCCTCGGCACATTTGAAATCTGTTACAGGAAGTTCTTTTTCCTTGTAGCCCCGCATATTTTGTGCTGAGTACGAGAATGAAATGTCATCCGGGGACCTAAATGATGGTCGGCGACCTTTGTGGGCAAATGCCTTTGCTGTCGGCCAATTAGCGTCGGATTCGGCCTAAAGTTGCCGCCTGTCGCAAGCGCCCGCGCCCCGATTACCAGATCGCTTCTTATCAGATCGAGACGACAACTTCACCGCGAGGTTTACTCCACTGATTGTCCGTGATCCATACCAACGACTTGTACTGTTGGGATGATAGTACATCGGTACCTTGTCGATGTATACTATCGTGAGCCTTGAATTCGCTTGCCCTATTCTGCAATCCGTACTCCCTTGTACCACATCCTAGGTGATCGGGCCCAGCAAGGCTGAGAATCTATCATCACGAACATGTTTTGCAGGGCCATGCCCAGAACAATATTTGCGCCGCCAACACAGCTGAGAGGCACTTTGAAACGTCATGGATCACCTTTGAGATCCACACGGCCTGAGGATGGTTCCTCAGCATTGTGGAACACTCGCTCGAAAAGGGTGCTCTGATCTTCATCAAAATGCTTTTTTGCGTGTAATATTGAAGTTTTAGAATTGTACTACCTAATATATACATCGATCCTTGGGATCAATAGTCTATCCATGGATATATTGATCAACCTCGAACTTCACAATACAATTGTGATAGCCATGCGATTTAGGCTATCAGGTGCAGTGGTCAATGACCGATCATCCCAACTGTTATTGATACCAATTCAGCTGCAAGATGCAGCTGCGCTTATCTCGTCAGAGATACTTTCACATAATAACCCAGAGTTTAATTTGGCCCGTTGGAAATATGCATCGTTGACCATGCAGTAGTACGAGATCGGACTCAGCACGGTACAGTGTTCATTAGTCAACTGCACACTTTCAAGCCACGGATTCGTTTTTCAATTGGTAGGTGAAATATTCCAGGAAACGCCGCCTAAACTTTTGTGGTAACGGGTGTATCCGCGTTTGGGAAGTCTTCGTGATAGGCATCGCATCATACAAGCTGGGGCGCAGTTTTGCCCCATCAGTGGATTTCCTCTTTGAGGTAATTCCAACTTCACTATCGAGTTTTATTCTCCACGGCTCGTTAGAACCATTGGTTTTGGGCTTATCCAAAAGGCACAGTAAGCATTAGTATCTTGCTGAAATCTTCATTCAGCTTACAGGTCTGATACTACTGTTGGGATACGATGTTGACTGACCAATATATGTCGACCGAGCGTTTGTCAGCACCCGAGTCAACACGGCCGATATCCTGTGATCCATCTAGTATACTTTGATATTCAAGGCTGTGCATCATGGATGATGAGCCGCTAAGAGGGTATTCACCTGAAGTTCTCGGGTGGTCTCATTAGCCTAAGCGCCATTTCTACGCAACCCGTCTCCTACAGCAGGTCGTCCTTATAAAAATGGAAGACCACGAAAATCTACCTCTTTAGGTCTACAACTTCGAACTTCATCGCACCGGCAGGATTCAGCAGAGTAATTCAGTCAATATGGCTTACAATCATCTGGTTGAGACATTCCGAGAGGATGAATACCCCATGATGAGAGGTTGGTTCACAAGATCTTCTAGAGACTTCAATTGCTAAGGATCAGTAGGAAAAGCATATCTTGATCATGCTGGCACAAGTAAGACGTTACCATCTCACCCCCGTCCCGAAGTCTGGAACATGATTTTCGTAGCTCGCTCCACGAAACTGTCAAGTTTACATTTCTTTTATGCCCAGGAAAACTACTGTATGAGTGTGGTTGCTAACGTGATAATGTGTAGCAATATACGCCAAGTCATTGATTCAGAAGTTCTCTGATACAATGATGTCCAATCTGTTCGGGAATCCTCACTCAGCCTCTGCTCCAGCAAAACTGTCTGGGTCCGCTGTGGACTCAATACGTGAGAAAACTTTACACTTTCTCGGAGCAGATCCAGAACACTATGACTTGGTCTTTACTGCTAATGCTACTGCAGCGGTGAAGCTGGTAGCAGAAAGCTTTCGAGACCTTGCTCTCGAGAGTTCGACGTCACAATCTTTCTGGTATGGCTATCATAAGGATGCCCACACAAGTCTCGTCGGCGTGCGTGAACATACCAATGGACAACATCACTGCTTCACTAGCGACCAAGAAGTTGAAGACTGGCTGGATGGTCATACACACCTTCCGGGAAGACCAGAGCAAGACGATACTCCTGGCATCTTTGCATTCCCAGGTCAATCAAATATGACAGGTCGTCGTTTACCACTGTCTTGGATGCGAAAACTTCGAAAGTCCAATCTTATTTCACACCAGAATACGTATTCACTGCTGGATGCTGCAGCTCTGGCAACAACAACCCAGCTTGATTTTGCGGACGCAGATGCAGCACCCGACTTTACAGTCCTTTCTTTCTACAAAATCTTTGGTTTTCCAGATCTCGGGGCTTTGATAGTCCGTAGGAAGTCAGCCCATATTCTTACTTGGCGCAAATATTTTGGAGGTGGCACGGTATCATCTCTTACGGTTCTACATGAGGCGTCATACCGCCGGAAAGATGCTACGATTCATGATGGCTTGGAAGATGGAACGCTGCCATTTCATAGTATCCTCGCACTTGGTTGCGCCATTGATGTACATTATGATCTATATGGGTCGATGTCCAGGATCTCTAAGCATACGTTGTATCTTACGCAACGCCTTTACGAGGGTCTCTCTGAGCTTCGCCATTTCAATGACCAGCCAGTTTGCGAGATTTATTATGACGCAACAGATACCAGTCCATACACCGACTCCACTACGCAAGGAGCCACAATCGCATTCAATATTCTACGCCCAGACGGCAGCTACGTCTCATATGCGAGAGTAGAGCAATTGGCCAACCAAAGAGACATCTACGTAAGAGCTGGAGGGCTCTGCAATCCTGGTGGAATAGCAAGTTATCTTAAAGTGGCACCTTGGCACTTCAAGCGAGCCTGGTCAGCAGGGCACCGCTGCAGCGAGTCTGACAACACGGAGATAATCAATGGCAAACCCACAGGCGTTGTAAGAGCAAGTCTTGGAGCGATGTCGATTATCTCTGACGTCGATATCTTTCTTGCGTTCATTCTGGAAACATTTGTCGAAGAGGCCGGCACACCGAAACTTGTTTCTACC
Source organism: Clarireedia aff. paspali H2 (assembly GCA_026770245.1). NCBI lineage: Eukaryota > Fungi > Ascomycota > Leotiomycetes > Helotiales > Rutstroemiaceae > Clarireedia > Clarireedia aff. paspali H2. The sequence goes on along the minus strand of JAJCXA010000006.1, from coordinate 285,592 downwards.
TCAGCACTGACACATTTACAAAATCACAGGCCGGACAACGGTCCTGTAGTAGTAGCAAAACCTAGAGCAGACTGGCCTATCAGAAGTCCTCTACCGGCTATCGACACGCAGCTGAACAAGCCCAACCCTCGGCATCGGACACTTCCACGACAGGATGTGATTGAAACCGAAGGGCCGCGAACAAGCCATTCTACAACATGCCATTCGCTCCCTCGTCACATCCCGACCGGGTCAACAGATAGCGCTATAGTAATCTCCCCTGCCGAGTTGCGGTATCTGGAGGATATAAGCATGAGCAGAAGAGGGGCGGTCGAAGCATGGGCCGAAAAACGGGAACTATACCAGAATTCGGAAGGTCCACCGACGGAGAAACAAGGGAGCAGACCGGCGGGGAGAATGAGGACGTTGACGAAAGCGAAAAGTCTTTGGGGATTGAATAAGGTTGGCAGAGTCAAAAACAAGGTTTAACATGCGTTGCATTGCATTGCATGTCAGTGTCGGTTCCGACTGATTGGTTCGATGCGATGGAGAGGGGCTTTAATTCGATTCCTTACACATGATTGGTGCTTTTTTTCTGTTACAGAGTCGTATTGTACTGCTGCTGTGTTACGTACATGTGGTGAGGTGTATATGCAGAGCAGTTCGGGAAGCTGCTGGCTTTGGTATCTCTGTTGTTATGGCCGTTTTTCTTACTTCTTCCATCTCGTTGCTTAGCTCGTCAATCCGTATGCGTACGTCCTTACATATAGCGTACATACTATCCGAATTAATGTGTGTTCTAATCCATCCAAAACGGTGGTGGCTTTTTCGTCCTAAGAGTTGTTGACGCCGTGTTATGTTGTTTTATGGTATCCTTCTAGCCTAATTTCGATGCTCCGCACAACCTGTCACTGGCGTAACGCAGAATTACACATGTTTCTCACGATGTAAAGACATCATCTGAGTCATGTCGCACACTGTGACTGTTGCATTTTGGAGTTTCGAATCCTTCCGACCTGGACCTGTCTGGCTTCGTACGCACACACACATAGCTACATACATACCAGAAGCTGATTTCTCATACAGTGAAGTTCTAGCGCGAGAAACAATCAGGCCACAGCGTCGGCTTCTGACTTGACGCGGTACGACTTGGCTACGGGGAGAGAAATGTGCTGTTCCTAGTTCTGACCTAATCGCCTCAATTCAGCAACCGCCCTTCCCAATCAGACACGAAAAACGTATTTCCTCACAAATCACAAACCGACAATCTCGCGCCCCGAGATTCCCGTCCCGTCCACGCACACACGGCCGGGTGAGACAACGGTTCCTCTTCCACATGCCTTTTTTTTTGTGCCTGCTACTTTCGGGACTGCGTCTCCTTTCGGGACCTTTGGACCCTGGGGATTTTTTTCCTTTTTGGTGGCGCACAGCTGTATTACCCCGGCTTGAGTGTGTGCGTTTATTGGAAATACAACAGTAAGCTTACCAAAATACTGTTCGCAGCATGGGTGTCTCTTTCTACCGCCGTCCAATCACTGCAGCTCTTGCCATGTGCCGTTTTTGAGAGGAGCTCGTTTGTTTCAATATTCTGCTTTGAGAATACTGACTGATATTGTTTCTTATCTTTTCTTTTTGCTTCTTCATCCGTATACATTGAAAGAAAATGAGGCGATAGACAACCCCGCACTCTGGACGGACGGCACGGCAATTTTATGCATCAATGAATAGGAATTGTAGAATCCATTGATTCGGAACTTCTAACGAGCGGCTTGCAATGAATATTAGCTCCCAGTATCTGCGGTATATGTGACATGGGAATCCAACGTTGCCGCATCTGGCAACTTGGTGACATCTTTCCGAATGATCGTCACGATCACCTGCAAGCTTGACAGATGATCTGCTCGCAGGTTCCATCATAGCTGCCCATCCTTGCTAGAGATATACCATGCCATGCTGAATAAACAACGTGATGGGGGAAAAAAATGCATCCATGTACCAAACCCACCATGACATTCCTTTCTGTAAACGTCCATCATTGATGCCCAATGTATCTACCATTTCTCCCAAAGCAGCGCAAAGAATCGATTTGAGTCTAGAGCCCCAACCACCATTTGTCACCAATCCCGCATTAATAAGCAAATCTCAATCCCCAACCTTTCATTGCCGTCTATCCTCCACCGCGCACGCCCTCCACGTGGCCTATCCCATCACAACGCCACCGACTGCCACAACCGCCATCGCCATGAGCATGGTCGGGAACGCCGGGACGCGCAAGCCCATACCAGTATTGCAGAACGGGGCTCCGCAGTTCTGTCTCTCCTCGAGGACCTCACCTTCCTCATTCTCTTTGCGAGACTCGATTTCGATGGGAAGGGAATAGATGGCACGAGCATCAAGGGCGGAAAGTAGACCGAAGCCATTGCTGAAGGTGCGGGGCTGGACTTCGGTTTCCGGGATGGTTGGGAGAATATTGGTTGTGATTAGATTGGGAGTGGGTGCGCCGAGGCTGAAAGAGATGAGGGTGAGGAGGAAGAAGGTGAAGATGAGCTTTGCGCTATGCATTTTGATGACGAGATATTGCTTTATAGATATGAGGTAAAATGTTCGTGATTTTTAAGCGTATATTCGGTCGATATAGATAGATTGCAGTGGAGTGGAGTGCTGAACACTGAGAAGTGACTGATTCGATCTGGGTTGGCTTAAGATGGAATTTTCTTGACGATGGAAGAAAGCCATTGATGGTAACGACAGCCTTATGGAGAAATTTGGGACTTGACGTGCCAGGCCAATTCACTATATTTTGAATGGGAAGGAGCAGAGATTGTATCGCCAATATCGTAATGCGATTGAAAGAGCAACTTGGTATTCACTTACAACGGCATCATAGTTTAAATCATAGAGATGAATTGGAGAGAGTATGTCAGAAGAATTATGCTGCTACTTCCCATCCTCGAGTAGCACCTCAATCGTTTTCAGATATTCAGGCCTCGATGAATATAAATGTATACTATCAGGTTCGCACTATCCACCCATAGATGTCAATCAACTTGTGAGCCATACTGAATTATCTGCCACAAATGCTTGGCAATTTCATGCAGAGAGCTTAGAGATCTCCATTGAGCTGATGTCATGGTATGGCGGCATTTCGTTACCACTGCTACGGATGGTACTCGAAGCTATTGCGAGACAAGTCATGAATGCAGAGAAGCCATGAAAGCACAGGCAGAAGAAATTACCAAGCATACAGCAGGGAACATATTACAAGAGTCGCAGATTTCTACACCTCAACGAAACAACATTACAACTTGGAATCTCCCAAAGAAAAGTATGGAATGCGACAAACGTGCTAAACATAAACGAGTTCTCGCGGCAGTCGACGAGGCCCCAGAACTATGAAGAGCTAAGTCAATTTGCGGTAGAAAGAGAGCGAGAATGAACTATTGCGCCAAAACGAGGCCGTGGAGATGTAACAAAGGCACAACCAGAAGCGAAAAGACAAGACTCAAAGCGATGCGACCTATCTCACCGCAGCCCGAAAGCTAATGCATTCGTGGGCTTCTGGACTCAAGTTGTACAGAACCAGGAAGAGGCATTTCTAGAGCTTGCAGGAATACAACTCCAAAACTCCATTCAACAATTATTAGGTCCCATCTCCAACATAACGGTGAACATCGCACATCCTCATGACCGCCGGTATTCCCCACAATTCTTCATTCTGTCTTTGATACACGTCTCTCGAATCGAGGCCTCAGATATATAAACACCGTACGCCATCCAACCATCTCGCACATCTATTCTTCCCTCCTATGTACCTCTACCGGTGGCCCAGTCCACGATCATGAGAGAGTAATAGCTCCCCTTCGGTTGTCGCGGAAATGCAGGAAGGCTTGGAAACCGCAACCAACAAGGAAAACCTGCGAAATCACCCATATGTTAGCATAGCCCTTGACAGCGCTGAGAGCAGCCCGCCGATGTAGGAAGAAACAGTGGGAAAACGACGTACGGCATAAACGATCACAGCACCGAAGACAGTAGCGGCCACTGCAGCTCCATCCTCTGGGTCCTTCTTTCCGCCCGTAAATTCATGGTTATTGCTCTTGAAGAGCGATCCGATGACCGAGAGAATGACGATGGCGAAGACGGAGATGACGACGCTGCATGATGATTAGCATTTGATGGAAGTTGGATGATGGATGGCGCAAGGCTGGGGCAACGAACCAAGACCATGCTTGCATTACTCCTACGACTGGCTTCATCGTGATAGATTTCGATATGCGGACTTATGTTGGAGAGATTATTTGAGGTTTATTGATTTATCGAGGAAGATTGAGGTTTGTGGTCAACTGGTTGGAAGGCGGTCGTTTGAATTGAAGCTTGATCGGTTGTCGGAGCTTGGTGGTACGGAAAGTCTTGGCAAGACCTTCCGCGAGCGGAAACCTCATGATTTCAACCCTTTCTTTTTTCGACTTCTTTCTTGTCAGTGACATCGAGGAGATTTCAAGAATCTCAACGATGTTTACGCTGGAGACATTTTGTTGCCTTGGATGTCCGTAGATCAATTTTCTATTTGGACCCGGCTGCTATGATCGTACTTTTCGTTACTCCAGAGTATCAGAGTTCCTTCGTGGCCTTCTCTAACCTTACTTAACCGTAAGATTTTGCCTATGCACCATGAAGAGTATGATATTGAATAATTTGGGCATCATTTGGATAAATCGCGCAGCGTTGCATCTACATACATACCTTTGAATTTGTCTACTGGTCACTGCATTTCAAAGTCCACCATCTAAACGCTTCATTTACTCGGACGGCAGCCATCCGTGTTTTCCACAAACGGCACAGTTGCTACTGTTTAGATCCATTCTCCATTTACATTGCCATCTGGGTGGACATCTAAATTAAAGACTCATTGGCTGTCTGAAATTTTGTCTGGTGCTGTTACCCAAAGATTCCTTTGAAGTATCTCTGGAATTGGATTTCGTTGCTGCCTGCGCCTGTGTTCTCTTGCCCTTGGATACTAGCTCACTGTATCATTACTATCGAGCCCTTGGGTGGTGATATGGAGTAGGACAATCTCTCCGATCTATGACGACTGTGTTCTGTAATTTGATTATATGATTTCCAAGGGACCCATGCAGCACTCGATTCCAACGACTCAATTGGAGTGTGGTTATTTTGTGGCCTTGTGAGGAAGATCGAGCGGGCGATGCAACGGCAGTATCGGGTCACACGGCCATTTCTTCTGCCCTTGTGCTTCAGATTGCGGCAAAGAGAGAAGAGTAAATCGATAGCCAACCTTCCAAGCTTGACATACACCGGTGTTATATGATTAACAACCAAGTATAAAAGAACCAGATGAACGACCTCCGTTCTTCTTGGCAACCACGGGCACTACCTATCGCCAAGCTTTCTGACAAAAGGCCAAGAGAGAGGTCGGTGGACACAGACTTTGAGGTAGGTGGACACAGACTTTGAGGTAGGTGGACACAGACTTTGCGAAAGGTTGTCTCGTAGATGTTTTTGTCCCAAACAACAGATGCCAAGGCCCATGTGTTTCCATGTTTCGAGTTTAGACTACCGACGGACTTCGTAAAAGCTAGCTTTTTGTTGAAACAAGCCTTCTGTGTCGAGGAGCTGGGTGGAGTTGGGTGACCTCGGCAGCGACCCCGACGAATTATCTTTAGAAAGCATGGGTTTGAAGGCCAGGATCGAGAATCAATCTGTTTGGTGGCATGCTGCAACGATGTTATCCGCCGTGCTATGCTGCGCCTCAAATAACTCATCTCGCATATTCGCTTACCACCCTTCGATGTATCGACAGCCAAAGAATCAAAGCGATTCTTTCGGCATTGTATGAAACGAAACAAATTTGCACGCTTTCGCTGGCGCGCGGCATTTTCAATCAAGCAGAAAGTCAAACTCTCATAGGACCCCGAAGAATCCGAAGAAGATTTTCCCAATGGCCGTCCAAGATCATCAAAGCGCTCGTGTTCCTCGGGAGTTCCAAGATCTAAAGAGAGGAAGGGCCCCGGATAATGATGAGCACCAGGATATTGCACCACCAGCACTGTACGGAGTAAACGCTCGGAGTTCAGGGGTCAAGCAAAACGAAAAGCTTAGCATCATAGCCGGAAGTTTAGTGCATCCCCCATACATTCGCGAGACCCAGAGAGGATGCCAGCCCCCAACTTTTACCCGGAAATGAACAAACATCCCAATTGTGAGCCTTTCATTGGACGACGTCGATGACAATGCCAACACTTGCACAACCTCCTACTGCCTACCCAGGTTAGGGAATGGCTATTTCTGGCCCTTTTACATACATCACCAACTTCGACGAGACTCATCCCGCATGCTCCAAGATATTGATCATCAATCATCATACGAAGTAAATGGGTCTGCCTAAGCGGGGTGGACAGCCGTCGTAGCGATGAAACCGTGAAGCAAAAGATATGGGATCACTTCGAAACAAAGCTTGAGAAACGACGAACTGAGCATCAACTCATCGTTACCCGTGCCAAGCAGCGAGCGGTAGACCGTGGGCAGAAAGGCTTTGTTCCTGGCCGATTACCATTCCCATACCCGGTGTTTTGCGCATGTACAACGTTATACAACTTTAGCGCACACCTTTTCAACGCTTGAGCCTACCCGGACGGCCATTTTTGAATGCTTAGATACGATTCGTTGGAAAGTGGACGGCGCAGTACATGCGTATTATACGATGCAAGCGCAGATTCACTGGGTCTGTGGAACTTTCCCCATGTTAGGTAAGATATAGTGCATTCAGAGGTAAGTGAATCCTATAGCTGAACTGATCCACACTCTGTGATTTATAAAGCTACTTCCCCTCCTCTTGTTCCTTTTTGAAATGACATCCTCACCGTCTCTCTCATTTCTCTATAATACTCCATTGTGAATATCTTAATTTCTTGTCGAGATAGTCGTTGCTTCCTTTCAAGATTTCCCCATAAGTGAGTATTTACCTACCAGTTCTTCCTACCATCTATCCACCTTGATATCAACTCTAACATTTTCCTCATAGTTAATACACACATCAGTACCACTTCTACACTACACAAATTCAAATACTTGATTATAATATATCAAGATGCATTCAACCGCATTCCTCACAGTCTTCGCGAGTACACTTCTCGGCCTCGCAAATGCGCAGACCACCAGCGAACCAGTGACCGGCATTTTGGGCAATGCAACAGTCGTCGAGAACAACCCACCTAATACTGTCTACGTTGCTACTCTTCCAGAAACCCAATTCTTTAACCCGGAGGACCCGCGTGGAAATGTCAAAGGCACTGTTTCTGCCGTCGCAAGCGCAGACGGAATTGGCATCACCATTGATGTAAAATTCTCTAATCTCCCCACATCTGGAGGGCCATTCCGTAAGTTTGATCTGCTAGCAATGTATGATTTTCATAACTTACATGAACCAGTCTACCATATCCACGATCAACCAGTCCCTGCAGACGGCAACTGCACCAGCACCCTAGGTCATCTCGACCCATTCGTTCGCGGCGAGGTAAGGCAGCTTCCCTCCCCTCCCCTCCCTTTTCCCTTTCCCTACTCCTCAAAATCACTAACACCGCTCCCATTTAGACCCCCGCGTGCGACAGTTCCCTCCCGCAAACCTGCCAAGTAGGCGATCTCGCTGGCAAACACGGGAAAATCACCTCGGACCCCTTCACCGCAAATTACACAGATGACTTCGCATCCACTCTCCCTGGTCTCGGTTCCTTCTTCGGTAACCGCTCCATCGTCTTACATTTCGCCAATAAGACGCGTCTTACATGCGCCAATTTCACTTTGGCTTCTGCCACCAATGCGACACAGGCGAATGCTACATCGACGGGTGCACCGCTGCAGTACACGGGTGTTGGAGGAACCGGGAGCGTGGGAATCGAGAGGGGCATGATGGCACTGGTGGTGATGGGATTGGCGGCGGTCTTTGTGTTGTGAGAGGGGAGTAATTTAATTGGATGGATTTGGTGACGTAAATAGCTGTGCATGGGGATGATGATTATTCTTTTCTATTTGGGGAGTTTTGGGCACTTCATACCCGGTCGGCAGCACACGTTGATGTCGCCTATTAATCTAGGGAAGGAGTAGAAAACAGCGCATGACAACATTTCATTAGTTAGGCTGTGTAAAACATTTGTGATAAGCGGAGGATTTCTTAACTCAGCATTGTGGACCAGATTCTTTCCGTGCAGTGCTTCTTAAGGATCATAGTTTCCTGCGTTTGGGATGTTGGATTATCCATCCTGGTGACATGCATCCATCATGATTGAGTTGCTCGCCACCCCCCTCCCTTTCCCTGCGCAAACAATCTCTCTCATATTCGTCGCAAAAACCATCACAGCATTCTCCACCCGCCCTTCCCCCTCACTCACCAAAAAGCTAATCCCCCAGCTGCCAAAGTCACCCCTAACCACCTTCCCCTCTCGACATCCTCCCCACCCCACCATCCATCAAGCAGCACCTCCTTCCCTCGTATCCTTTCCAAAAACAAAAACCCTCTCCAAACTAAACTGCATCCGCCCCCCCCTCCTCCCCCAAAAAACACATGCAACCTCACACCGGAAGAACCCCCGTTCTTGGCATTGACCCGTCCACTGGATGCAGAACCGCTGTTTCAGATTTCGCACGTTGACAAAAGCTTCGTGGTGCATGTCTGTCTGTCTGTCTGTCTGTGCGGTTGGTTGGGCTAATTAAGTTTGCGGTTTTCCGGTAGGTAGGTAGGTTTGTAGGAATAGGAAGGAGGAGGAGGAGGAGGAGGGTTACTTGGCTAGATTAATGAAAATGGTGAGGGAGGGAGGGATGGGATGGGTTGGGAAGGATGGTTGGAGGTGTGAATTTCGGTTGCAGTCTAAGTGGGATACGAATGAATACAGTACGAGTGGGTGTGAAGAGAGAGAGTGTTTCCTGGTTTCTTGGGACTATTTGGTACTATGTTAATATCAAGACAAGAGCCTTGATATTGCTCCCAGAAGTAGTCATACGGGGGGGCATGTTGGCGAGTGGCGATGAACGATGATGATAAAAGATACTGTGAACAGAATAACAGTGATATGAGTAGTATGAAACATATTTGCGAACAGATCGGGCTGCCAGTCGAAGGAGGAAAACTGAGTTTGAAAGACGAATCAAAGGTGTCATTGTTGCACATGAAATTCTCTAGTGTGTTAGAATACAACTTTGGGAATGTTCAATCAACCAACAAAGAAGTTCGTTGAGCATATTTACGACATGGGCAAACGCACTCATCATACTACTAAACTTCGAGAGCCTTTGGTATATCTTGAGGATTGATGTTGTCGAGATGTCGGCCAGTTCCTCATCTGGCGCCTTGCATCACCAAGGCATCATACACCGTGTATACAAGCTAGAAGTGTCAGAAAAAGGTCGGAAAAGACATCACTTATCAATGCAAGGAAAAGCAAAGGGTCATCTCGATTCCAAGATCTCGTAATTCATGCTCAAACACCAATTCTTAGAGACACAAACACCCATGAAAGTCCAACAAACAACCCAAATCACCGTAGCTACATAAGTTGTCAAGAGAAATATTTTGTGATGTTATGAATAGCAACTCGCCAATCCGAGGACCTCGATATTGCATATTGCTTCTTTGGAAATCATGCAGCAAAAGGCAGTACAAAAAAGAGAGCTAGTAGTGATAGAAGACGTATATCCTTCCCATTGATGAGAGTATCAGAATATCAGGATGTCTGTGGACAATTTCCTCATTTCAAGTGCAATCCCCCTGCTATCGAACGGAAGCATGCGCTAGATACTATCCTGCATTTGCATATGCGCATTGCATATCTGCATGTATGAACGTTGTGCTATTTCGGAATTACATTCTGTACTCTCCTAGATCCCTTTTTTGTTGAATACAACCTGTCCTAGAAACCTTATATCCAAAGACTTCAACAACAGTGACCATTCCTCTTGGCATAGGTCAGATGCAGGTCAGGATTGGTGAAAACTTTAATGACCGGGTCGGTAGATTATCGTGGAGATCAACAGTCGTGCTGTGCTGTGGAGCAATGATGGAGTTGTAATCCATACTTGGAACTGTCTTTCTAAATAAGAAGTTTTCGAGAAGCTAGAGGCGTTTTATTTTGGCTGCAGCAGTAGAAGTACGAGTTAGTCTGACGGAACCGTACACCCACGCTCTTGAACTCTCAGGAGACCTGTATGAAAAGAAATATATAGGAAGGAGTACCATCAACTTCTACAAACTCATAAAGACCTTCTGGATTTACGCTTCGGGACAAGTAGCTGAAAACCGCCTTTTTATTTTAGAGTATCATAAATATGAGCTCCCACCGTGAGAACTCTTCACTGCCTTCCTGCCTGCGGGCTCTAACTAACACAGAAAGTATTGTCCAGCACCACTGCTACAGTAGCCTAGTGATCTAAAACTCTAAATGTGAATTATTGAAAAGAAGTGTGTACTAACATAGACGATTAGTCCCCTAACAAGGCTCTTCTATGGGGTGTTAGGGTAAGCTGGCACCATGTAACCTTTAGGGATAAATAGTTTGTACCATAATAACAGCCATGTTCGCAGTGTGAAAGCGGCTTCATAGACCATGATAGAGCAGTCTTGCCTTCTCGACAATATCCGGTGGTTTTATCCCCTTCTTCATTCCGTCTCGTGTTGTGGATTAGCTCTCGAGCAGTTCAGAGTAGCCACTATCATCCAGACAAGGCTAGAAACGGCAGAACAGGCTTCGTATCGAACTGCCGACAAGCGGTTATATTCGGCCGAACACTTCGCTTCTAATTGAGATATATCCACGCATTCTCTGGTCTTGCTACATTTCCAACTCTGATTCGACTCCGATTGTCCCGAAACACGTAGCTGGTACGGTAAACTCATTGCTGGACATGCGGATGCTTTATATGCAGCACCGTCACAAGTGAAAATAACGACGAGCAAGAACGGGAATGGGTATGCGGATCTCTCTGCGGTTGCTGACTTCAGAAGCTTCTCTTTTCGCTCTTCCTCAAATCCCTGCTGCCACCACAAGCTCTTCCGTCTCGCATTGCATGTCATTGAACGTGCCTGCATAATTCATGGGTGTGAAGTTAGAGATATATGATGAAAAGAATCGACGTGTTCTGCTGGATGCAAGTTGTCGACCATTCTCACTGAAGCGAAAGTCCAACCTATTCCGATGAACGTAACCCCTTCCTGTAAGCGTCTTCCTAGCTTCATCCCACATTTCCTCTGAATGCCATCCTGTGGGGTCGAGCTCCTGGTTTGCAGAGTTTCAGCATTAAGGTTCACGCCACGGGTCGTCCACTTGCGTGCTTCCGTTCGGGGTCACCTGCTGCGAGAGCTTTGATGGTACTGGTTTGGGATACGTCTTCTGCATGCAGTAGATGTACTTCCATTTCACCCTGCAGTAGTTTGTACCTGCAAACGGGAAGCCTGTTTGAATGAAAGCGAAGTGTATTTGAAGAAGTCGGCTGCATGTTCCTTAGGATTGGATATGAGTTCAAGCGACCATGCGGCCTATCGACACGAGCTATCAAACAATGCGGGTACTTGGAAATAATCCAATTTCCAACATGGCATCGGTCGAAAGCACAGACACCTAACGCCGAAGCCTCTGCTGAGGCGGACTCCAAATGGGCATACGTACCTCTGAAACCAAGGGCAACGCAAATGATCCCGTGAGACGGTACAGCTGCACAGCGTCGATCACACTCAGTACTTGTGAATGAACGAAGCTTGCAAAGGCCAAGCTTGCAAAGGCCAAGCCTTAATGTACTCATAGAAAGAGAGACAGAGAGAGATTAATCTCGCGTGTAACTCTTCCTGAGAGTGTTGCGTGGTTAAGTAACCCAAATCACATGAAACAGTCGGTCGAGGTCGGAGGTTCCTGGCTCATCTGGTGTTGTTGGGTGTGCAGATATATTTTGTATGGGACCATCCCACACATCCCACACATCCCACGTGATCTCCGCTCCCTCGAGGCAACATGGAAGGTGCGCAGTTGCCAAATCAAGTGTGTTTTGGGCAACGCAGAATGAAACTGAAAACAAAATGAGAAATACGGCGAGTGCCGAGACCTCCCGATCCGAGAATCTTACGTCAGAATTATCACTATATCAAGTGAAGCAAAGAAACTCCAGCTTAATCCATCCGTCTCAAAGGGGGGGATTTCACGTTTAGTAGAAGCGAGAATCAATCTTTTCAATCCAACGCTCGGAGTTTATAGGAGGCATTTCGCAATAAGAATGATGCGAATAAGGCTGTAAGCCTCACGCTGCATCTGAATAGAAGCAAAACCTGCTTTATACCCTGCAAAGAAGATGCAGAAATGGTTTTAGCTGGGGCTATGTAATACCGCGCGCTTTTCAGCCTTCCAAAGTCTCGTTGAGCTTCGAGATGGGGAAGTTCTTTGCATTTCTACTCTTTTGTTTATCGACCTGCTTAAACACATCCATCGATCGAGTGATTAGTCGACAGAAAAAAGAAATATGAATGGAAGCTCCACAGGTAAATTCAACCCCGCTCAAGAAATACAATTCTGAACGCCACGTCAGTACCCGCAGCCTTGCCGTCATCAGCAGCAGCCGCACAACCGTCGCCAGTCACATGGCACGTCATCATCTGGGTCTTGTTCACGCTTGCCCTGAACTCGATGGTGCAACCCGCTGGCTCAATCCTCGGCATTCCCATGTTCAAAAGACTACGAATATACTATTGCAGCTCACCTCTATTCTGTTTCGCAGACGCTTTATCAGTATTGATCGGCGTACCCTGGACACATTACGCACTTCAAGTACCGTGGAACAAGGCCGCACGATTACATGTTCTACAGCGACATGGACGTGAAGGGCCGGAGAAACGCATCAGTGCAATTGAGCAAGTAGAGTACGCTGAACAACACGGATTATCGCGGTGCATACTATTTATTTGCGGAACTCTGCCTGCAACAATCAAGCTTTGTGCATTTAGCGGGATACCGTGGACGCAGACATGGGGGTTAATGTTCGTGTGCTCAAGTATTGTCTTCGAGGGGCTTGATATACTATCCAAATGGGCCGCTTCTCATCCTCCGGTTTCAATCAGCGAAGAAATGGAGATGGATATTATGCATTGGACGAGTACCGAACAGAAGCCACTACGGCACAAGCTAGACGACCACTTTGGTTGGCAGGGTATTCTCTCTATTCTGCTCCGGCTGGCAGCCTATACGGGGCAAGTTTTTCTGACCATCTACACTATGAGGTCTGACTTGCAGCATCTATGGCCTGCACTAGCTGCAAGATTTATATCTGTGATCGCCCACGCGATCTGTGACTGGATTTCCGTCGTATCCGGCACGCTCTGCCTCGTATCCTGCACGTTCTTCCTAATTATAGCTGTCTTCCGGTACTTCGGTGTGAGTCTATTCGGCGTTTTGGACACTGGAAAGTCCCTTCGCCGTTTCTTTCCATCCGAACGGATGTGGACGTGGACATTAATTTTCATTGCTAGGGACTTCTCACTACTAGCCAAAATTGTGGTACCAGACGAGAAATATGTATGCTTACAATGTCAAGGATCACTACCCATTTCCGATTTTATGGATTTTGGCTACCTGTTAGCATCGGTGCTCATGATCCTTTACCATCCGTTAGTTGCTACTATCAGGAGGTATCCAGCCCTTGGGAGATTACTCTTGGTTTTAGACGATCGGTCTATCGAGTTGGCGGATGATAACCAAAGCAATCCAGCACAGCCTAATACAGAATTGGCGGAAGATGGCATCGTGGGGTTTACGTTTTTCTGTATCAATCTAGCCACAGTCCTGCTTTGGTACAGCCTCGTCTACGACCCTTCTGGAACTACCAATCCTGCATGGACAGATATATTTGGAAAGTAGACTCTACAACTTGGTGGTGGGGGTTCGATATTATAGCAGAGGTAGCTAGGAGAAGAAGTAGAATAAGCGTCAGACTATGGGACAGAGATTCGCTAGTATGGTGCCATTTAACACCATATCTTGATATTTCTTACCTGTATACAGGCCTCTTAGATAGCTCTTTGATCTACAGCTTTATGTTCCTGGATTTGATGAGTCCTTCGTTCAACAAGAAGGAGGGTTAGAAACAGATCATGAGAAGAGTATTGAGGTGTGCAAGCCAATGCGACACAATGAACCAATAATTATGTGAAAACCCATATCTTCGAGCCTCCAATGCCAGTAAATTTTGGCAAGACTTATTTTAGATGGGCAAAGATTTTGCAGCAAACTCCTATCGTCTGCTGCATGAAATAAATTATTGGCGTTCAACCGCCACTGAAGTATTTGCAGTATCATCCGAGAACCTGCTAAGTAATGATGGCACCGATTATGGTGCATGGCCCTCGATGTACTCCAAGCAATTAACGCGATTGTTGCGTATTTCACATATAGATATCGCGCTGTTGCGCACGTGTTTATTCTGCGCTTGCAGGAGAATCTGCTTCAGCTCATAGGGGGCGGTTCGCTTGGCGCAGGTGTGGTATATTGATACCGAAGACAGCAGAGCATGTGTATCACCCGCTAGAGTGGCAGTCTTACAACAATGAGCGAGGAATGAAACACTTCCGTGCGAAACAAGACAGGAAGACTATGCATATAGCTTTACTTTCCGCTCGTGCCACTGAATGCGCCCCTCATGATCTTTCCGCGCGATTCGTCTGTCTTTCTTGCCATGTGCTGCAAGGGTATTCATGATCGCAAAATGAGAAACAGAAAAAGAACGACGCAGGAACCGCAGTGCACTATTGAGTAAAATTCGGCTGGGTTGGCTATGTGCTCGCCGATCCTTTTTCTGGGAAAGTTATAACTTCAACTCTTCCTAAACTGGAAGCACGCGTGCAAGGAGTCTCGAGTGGAGGAGCGGTGAACGGAGGAAATAATCCCCAAGTCGCAATTTGAGCTTGCTGTCGCGACCCGTGCTGTGTGCACAAATGAAACACCTCGCTGATGGTGATGGCTGATGATTGTACTCACCATCTCCTTCTTGTTGATGTTGACTCATGTCCATCTTTAGATCATAGCTGGAGCAAAGAAAAAAAGAAAGAAAGAAAGAAAGTCCGAAGTAATTTCGAATGCCCAAGCGCTTGGTCGGTGAATATATGAAGCTTGGTCCATCGAAATGCTGGCTGGTCTATGCCTTGTCACTCTCGGGCCGTATAATATAGCGTGTCAACAAGATCTGCGGTTCATGACATGAAAAATTAAACCCCATGGCTTGTCAAACCTTTATATAGCAAGTGAGTAAAGTAAAGAATAAATTCGGTAGTAGATATCGGCCACACAATACTTCGTAGACACGCCCTGAATTTCACTTGTGGAGAACAATGCTTTGGAAGCCCCACTATACTAAGGTTTTAGGACCCTGAGATGTGAGATGTGAGATATCGTTGTGGACTATCAAAGGACGGCAGAATTGCACTCGGCGGGAGTCGAAGTGATTGGGGCAGACCCCTCCTTTGTCTGCTTGATGAGGTGGATGTTGATGGGTTTGAAGGAAGGATCAGAGGAAGACGACAAAGTATGTCGTCATCCGTGGAAATGTTCTGGAAAGGGGGGTCAACGAAAAAAATACGCTCAAAGGATTATATTTTTGGGACATGCCACCGCGTGTCTTCTTCCTTTGCTTTGTTTCTTTTGTATCTCGAAGCGAGCGAATGAATCGCTAGTAATGCAACTAATTCGTACAGCCTCCGCATGAGAGATGCCACTTCTGACACTTATGCATGCGATACCGAAAGTAAGAAGTAGCTGGCTGTAGCTTTCTTAATTTCGAAAGCCGCTTTTGAACCGAGGGCCCGTTGCTCCATCACGACGAGTCAGGCGTTTGATGAGAAGGCTGCCCACGGATGCTGAAGCGGCGAGACATCTACAGCTGATGTTAAACCCTTCGAGTGGAGGGGGAGACCCTGGGACGTTGCCAAGGCCTTAGACGGACCAGGAAGGACAAGCACGAAGAGTGTAGTACATTCTTGTTGTGAAACCATGCCTCGGGTACAAGTTGAAACGAAATCCCATGGTCCGGTAGAACTAATGCTGACTGATAATTATTCGCCCCAATTTGGCGCCCGACATCCTCATTCCCGCGGAGTCATCACATTCCTGTCAGAAGTAAGCCGGGAAAAGGGGGAGGGGAGGCGTCGGTGGGTTAGATAAAGATCTTCTTTGATGATCGATAATCTGAAACGACCCAGGTTGGTGCTTGATAGTCGGGTGCAATCTCTGCTGTACGGACTCACGGAGTAGTAGTGGCCCTGCTCATCCTGGTGGGAGCACCTGCACGACCCTTGGTACAGAGGGTACAGTACAGTACGGGTAGGTAGGGAAATTTTGTCGGGTCGTTAGGGATGTTTTGAGTTTCGAGGGATTGGCAGCATGAAAATCGTCTCTGCTCACCAGGACCAGGATTCATTGTGTTATACAAAGAAGCGTAGATGGTTCTTCTCAAACCTCCATGCTCGTAGAATATGCTTTCGTTCCGTACGAGATTCCTCCCCGTGCAGCCAGCCATTGCTAGGTTCATCCCCATACTTGAAGTTCGAATAAGATTTGACTTTGTTGTACTGTTCTGTTCTGTGTGCTGTAAATGATTTTGAGACGAACAAGGAGACCCCAATTATTGACTGCTTGTACGTCGTACCACATGAAAGATGCAAAATGCAATGCAAGCAAAGCCGATGGAGAGAGTCAAAGACGAATAACAAAAGCGTTAGTCGTCACTAGGATATTAAGCTCCATCTGTGGGAGACCTCATGATTTGGATGTTTGGTTCGCACCACCTTGCAGCTGGGCACGTATGCGGCACGCTGCGTACTGCATAGTGAGGCGAGGAATTAGGGGGGTTGATTGGACGGACGGGAGGAAGCTCGCCATTTGTTGCTCCAGTTGGAGTCGCAAGATAATATCCAACATCAAATGAAGGATATAAAATGTCAGTATGTTAGTGGGGGCATGTTTGTGTTGTCTGTCAAGTACTATGTAAGTATTTGGTGTCCTGTCCTGTCCGGTCCTGTCTCACCAGAAACCCATTGATTCACAGCCGGTAGTTAGCCTGAGCATGAGCATGAGCATGAAAAAGTTCTCTATTTCTTCCACGAAGTCTTCCCTCCTCTCATCGTGATCCCTGCGAGAAAATTGCACCGTTGAACCGCTTGACGGACTAGGAGAACACGTCCTATGTGAGGTTAAGCTACTCTGGGACAATTAGCATGATTGCCCAGGAGGGTTGATATTACTGTCCTTACCATCGTCGACCTTAGATTCTGGGAACGCGGACAGTCTAATCCAATCAGAGGCCGGCCGCCCCGTTAGTGTGGTGATTCTTTGATCGAAGTATCCAATCATATTGAGAAGTGCCGGAAATCTCCCCCTTGGTGGGAAACAGGTTGATTGATTGGGCCGTCCCGAGAGATCAATCGGGTAATAGTCGAACAGATCGCTCCAGCATTCGTTGTCCAGTGTCCACGAGCTCCCAAGCATTCTTTCGAAGCTCGGCTCGGAGGAGCGTCCTTTGGCTCTTTGAGGCCCAGCACAGTACGGAAGTACTTCGACAGTATCCAAAACCCTTGCGCTGTACAGGACGCACCACACCACACCACACCCCTCCCCTCCGCTCCACAGTCACCAGAGAGTCACAGCCGCCTTGCACTTTGCCTCCGCAACAGCCTGCCCATCGACATCTACCGGTGTTGCCCAATGTCCACTCGTCCACTCTTCCACTTTACACCTCACCAATGCCGGCCCTGCTTTATCAGCAACTGCCCACATCTCAACTGCTTCTGCCAATGCCATCCCCGGCTCACCACTTACTTTAGTAGATACTTTTTTGTAACCCAGATACTTATTACATACAAGTACAAGTAGTACTTCGCAGACTGACACCTCAAAGTCCCACTTCGGCAAGTCAAAGTTCGATCGTCGCTAACCTCCAAAGAAGAAAGTGTGCTAGGACTAGCAGCGCTCTGTACGAAGATACTACGACCAGGTCGGATAGCTTGCTAGGGAGGCCGTACTTGCCAGGCCCATACAGGTTGCAACTAGTTTTACATTGGTGCTTGTAACCTCTCACTCACCAAGTCCTTCGTGCACTGGACGAAGTACGGAGGAAGCTGCTGGCGCTGGAAAGAGAGGCGAGGACGCAGAGGAGACTGACTTAGCACTTCCCTTGCACCCCGTTCTTCGTCCCTTTTATATCCGTGCGTGAATTTGATAGATTTCTACAATTTCAGACCAACAACTAAAAAGGACGCAAGAATCCGAGAATCCGAGGTCCCAAGCACCCAACCCAAGAACCCAAAAACCCAAGATCCCAAGATCCCAAGATCCCAAAAACCCAAGATCCCCAAAACCACTCAATTTTCGAGGGCGGTCGGGAAGGAAAAAGGCTGGGAAAAAGGCTTCAATCTTCATCCTCCCTCGGCTTCGTCGACTTTATTTACAACCCACTATAGTCCCACGACAACCCCAGCCAAGCCCTCCTTCATCTTCGTTCCCTACGAACCAAAAAAGAATTCCACACTCCTTTTGATTTTCACTGCCTTCCTGCGCATACGACTTACCTTGCGCTTTATACAGCATTTATTGTATTATTACGACAATCCCTCCACCCTTTAGCTGGGACTGGCTGCGTTTTTTTTTTTTTGAGATATACCCTTCCAATCGGGAATCGGCACTGTCGCTTCGTGGTGGAGTTCAGGTGTCGCGTTGACAAGGGAGTGGGCGGACCCGTTGGACTTCTGCAGAGGAAAAGACAAGACATTCACCACTGCCACAGAAAATTCCCCAAAAGGTAATTCTCTCTACAATCTTTTTGCCTTTAATCGACCGTCTTCCTGCTTCTACGAAGAAAAGAGACATGGTTTTGTGACGCCTCTTTTATCTGTTCTTCATCTTATCCTAACAAGCCCTGCAGTTCGCTCATTAATCGGACTCGCATCTTAACTATCCCGATCGAATTCCGACCATCGTGGGCAGAGGCAACCAAAGGACCAGACAAACGGAGAATTCTAAACATCGACGAAGCAGCCTGGCTGCAATCCCTCGGTCGAAGATGTGTGAGGAAACGTTGGCCGCTGCCACTGCGATTTTGCAAGGCATCGCGACGACAAATCTCAACCTCGCACAGTCGCATAATTATGGCAGCAAAGG
This sequence comes from Clarireedia aff. paspali H2, assembly GCA_026770245.1. NCBI lineage: Eukaryota > Fungi > Ascomycota > Leotiomycetes > Helotiales > Rutstroemiaceae > Clarireedia > Clarireedia aff. paspali H2. The sequence continues at coordinate 266,423 of JAJCXA010000006.1, read as the reverse complement.
CCTCAAACTTCCAGGAGCAGATACAGCAGAGAAGCTTGCACTTGAGCGAGAGATAGCGGCGTTGGTGGCGAGGGTTCACAGGCTGGAAGCAAAAGCGATTACAGCCAACAACCACACACTGCCGGATGCGCCGAACGAAATAGGAGCGCCCTCTGCTTTTGCAGATGTTCTCACTGGTGCTCCATCAAGATCCGCAAAGACAACCACATCATCGAGGCAGCAACTCGTAAATTCGTTACTCGCAGCTAGAGAAACACCCACAGGAGGCGACAGGCCACCTAAATTCACAAAACTGAGCGATGAAGAACTCGAGGCACTCCGAGAACATGTCGATCACCAGTCCAAACAGCTTGATAGCCAGGCCTCCGAGTTGGCTGGCGTTCATGCTCAACTGTTTGAACAAAAACAGAGACAGGAACAAGCACTTAACCTTTTGGAGGTCGAGCGCGTAGCAGCACTCGAACGAGAACTGAAAAAACATCAGCAAGCTAACGAGGCCTTCCAGAAGGCGTTGCGAGAAATTGGAGAAATCGTTACTGCTGTTGCTAGAGGTGATCTCAGTAAAAAGGTGCAAATCCACTCTGTGGAGATGGATCCCGAAATTACAACTTTCAAGCGGGTAAGAATTGCACATCCAAATGCCTTTTAATATTTGTCTGATTTGTGTTTAGGTAATCAACACTATGATGGATCAACTTCAAATCTTTTCCAGCGAAGTGTCCCGTGTGGCCAGAGAGGTCGGCACAGAGGGTATCCTCGGTGGACAGGCAAGAATTTCAGGTGTTGATGGTACATGGAAGGAGTTGACTGACAATGGTATACCGAAAATCCTCTTCCAAGTATAAGAGGGCATGCTAACAATATATAGTCAACATCATGGCACAAAATCTCACCGACCAAGTGAGAGAAATCGCATCTGTTACTACAGCAGTAGCGCACGGAGACCTTACGCAGAAAATTGAGAGACCTGCTCAGGGTGAAATACTCCAACTGCAGCAGACGATCAATACCATGGTCGACCAACTACGATCGTTCGCCGCGGAAGTTACCAGAGTGGCAAGAGATGTCGGAACAGAGGGTATTCTTGGGGGACAAGCGGAAATCGAAGGTGTCCAGGGCATGTGGAACACTTTGATAGTCAATGTCAACGCCATGGCCAACAATCTCACTACACAAGTGCGCGACATAGCGATTGTTACGACTGCTGTGGCCAAGGGTGATTTGACCCAGAAGGTTCAGGCGGAGTGCAAGGGAGAAATCAAGCAGCTGAAGGAGACCATCAACTCCATGGTGGACCAATTGCAACAGTTTGCACGAGAAGTTACAAAGATTGCTAGGGAGGTCGGCACCGAAGGAAGACTTGGAGGTCAGGCTACGGTACATGACGTTGAAGGCACATGGAGAGACCTAACCGAAAATGTGAATGGTATGGCCATGAATCTTACAACACAAGTGCGAGAAATTGCAAAGGTCACCACGGCTGTGGCAAGAGGAGACTTGACAAAGAAGATCGAAGTGGAAGTCAGGGGAGAGATTGCATCCTTAAAAGACACCATCAACACTATGGTTGACAGGCTCGGTACATTTGCCTTCGAGGTCAGCAAAGTTGCTAGGGAGGTCGGAACTGATGGAACCCTTGGTGGGCAAGCGCAAGTCGACAACGTGGAAGGAAAATGGAAGGATTTGACAGAGAACGTAAATACTATGGCTAGGAACCTGACCACTCAAGTGCGCGGAATTTCAACGGTTACGCAAGCCATCGCCAATGGTGATATGAGTCAAAAGATCGAAGTTGCAGCTGCGGGTGAAATACTCGTATTGAAGGAGACAATAAATAACATGGTCGACAGATTGAGTATCTTCTCAAACGAGGTGCAAAGAGTTGCCAGAGATGTGGGTGTCGATGGTAAGATGGGAGGACAGGCTGACGTTGCTGGTATTGGGGGACGTTGGAAAGAAATTACAACTGGTATGTGACCTTTATAAATCTACCAACATGACCTCTATCTACGAGCATAAGCTAACTTTCGCAGACGTCAACACTATGGCAAACAATCTGACGACTCAAGTGCGAGCTTTCGGTGATATCACAAATGCCGCAACCGATGGCGATTTCACGAAATTGATCACAGTCGAAGCATCTGGTGAAATGGACGAACTGAAACGAAAAATCAACCAGATGGTATACAACTTGAGGGATAGTATTCAGAGAAACACTTTGGCCAGGGAGGCTGCCGAGTTTGCCAACAGAACAAAGTCCGAGTTCTTGGCCAATATGTCTCACGAAATACGCACTCCGATGAATGGAATCATAGGTATAGAGCTTCCCACCTCCTTCAACTTCTCCATCTATCTCGAATTGACACTGACTTGAAAAGGCATGACTCAATTAACTCTAGATACCGAACTCACCCAGTACCAGCGGGAGATGCTCAACATTGTTCACAGTTTGGCCAACAGTTTATTGACCATCATAGACGATATTCTGGATTTGTCGAAGATTGAGGCTAATCGTATGGTGATGGAGGAGATCCCATATACACTTCGAGGAACCGTCTTCAACGCTCTGAAGACCCTTGCTGTGAAAGCTAATGAGCGTTTCTTGGATCTTACTTATCGCGTTGACAGCTCCGTCCCTGATCACGTCGTTGGTGATTCATTCCGTCTCAGGCAAATTATCCTCAACTTGGTCGGAAATGCCATCAAATTCACGGAGCATGGTGAAGTTTCTTTGACAATTCGAAAGGCTGAGCAAGATGATTGTGAACCGAATGAATATGCGATCGAATTTTGTGTTTCGGATACTGGTATTGGTATTCAAGCTGACAAACTCAACCTGATCTTCGATACTTTCCAACAAGCTGATGGATCTATGACGAGGAAGTTTGGTGGCACCGGCCTTGGTCTTTCTATTTCCAAGAGACTTGTGAACCTCATGCGCGGAGATGTATGGGTTAAGAGTCAATATGGAAAGGGCAGTTCCTTCTACTTCACTTGCACAGTTCGTCTTGCAACCTCGGACATCAGCTTTATCCAGAAGCAGCTCAAGCCGTACCAAGGCCACAATGTCCTCTTCATCGACAAAGGACACACTGGCCACGGCAAGGAGATAATCAACATGCTCACTCAACTTGGCCTCGTTCCTGTAGTCGTCGATTCCGAACAACATACCAATCTGCTCGGCAACGGAAGAACAAAGGAGAGAATTGCATCTACATATGATGTGATTGTCTTGGATTCTATCGAGACTGCTAGGAGCTTAAGGTCCATTGACGAATTCAAGTACATTCCTATTGTCCTTCTGGCTCCTGTCGTACATGTCAGTTTGAAGTCTGCTTTGGATCTTGGTATTACCTCATATATGACAACGCCATGCTTGACGATCGATCTCGGTAACGGCATGATTCCTGCTTTGGAAAACCGCGCTGCACCCTCTTTGGCTGATAACACCAAATCATTTGATATCTTGCTGGCTGAAGACAATATCGTCAACCAACGCTTTGCTGTTAAGATCTTGGAGAAATACCATCATGTTGTCACTGTTGTTGGCAACGGACAAGAAGCCCTTGATGCTGTCAAGGAGAAGAAATACGATGTCATCCTTATGGACGTCCAAATGCCTATCATGGTAAGATCGGAATGAATTAATGTCTGAACAAAAGCTAACTGTGTACTAGGGAGGATTTGAAGCAACCGCCAAAATCCGAGAATACGAACGCAGCCTTGGAACCCAAAGGACGCCTATTATCGCGCTTACGGCACACGCTATGCTTGGCGACAGAGAAAAATGTATACAAGCTCAGATGGACGAGTATCTCTCTAAACCCCTCAAGCAGAATCATCTGATTCAAACCATTCTTAAATGTGCAACACTTGGTGGGGCATTGTTAGAGAAGGGTAGGGAACGACAAAATCACGAGGAGAGTCCTAATTCCAAAAACGGTACTCAGACTCAGCATCCTGGATCAAGTCCAACTCAGTCCCATCTGCGACCGCCCATAGAACCTCGCGCATACACAACTACAGGACCAATATCCCATGGAAGTTTGGAAAGCCCGTCAGTTGTGACAGCAGAGGTTGAGGACCCACTTTCAAGGGTAAGCAGTTGCTAGTTTATAATCCGCCCTCCAAACCTCGTACTAAGCAATCGTGTAGCTTCTTATGCGTGCACACAGCAGCTGATGAGGTTTAACTCAACGTGAAGTTTGAGGCATGATATATGGAATGATACTGGGAAGCTGTCTTCATTGCTCCACCTTATTTCTTTTCTTTTCGTAGATACCACGACCTGCGAGTATAAAGTTTTCTTTTTCCTCATCTCATTCGAATTGCGTTTCGAACGGCGGGGGCGTTTTAAGGGATTTGGGCGGTTATAAATGCTACTTCGTCATATATACGGAAGACGGATAAACAATGTTTGGGTGCATGGAATGTTTGCCTTTTATTTTGGTCTGCGAATTTCTCGGCACTACTTTGCTTACTTCTCTTTATAACACTCGCTCCTATGTGGACGCATTGTGTTTGCTACTATTACTTTTGTCTGGTTCGCTTTGAGAGTGAATCCACGTTGTCTTCGTTTTCAGATTTCAAAGGAAGAAAAGCTCGTGACGGACGGAGCGGATGGACGGTCGGTTGGTTCGGAGCTTACATGGAACGGATGGATGAATGGCTTGGAGGCGTGATCATTTGAATAATGTCAACCACCACATAGTATACATGGACCACGTATATTGAAAGGAGGGGCAACGGATAGGACGGGATAGGATGGGGGAGAGCGAAATAAATCTTACAAACGCTTCGAATATGTGATTCTGATGTATGGAGATTAAGAATTGAAATGACCATGATGATAAAAAGAAAGGGTCGACGTTCGTTTCATGCTGTGCTATGCTATGATGTGCTTGATGGCTTGTTGATTTGCTTGTTAAGTTGAGAAAGCAAGGTCTTTTGGGGAAAAGATACTCTTTCTCGTACGACGACAATTCAGCTGCACTTTACGAGTGAGTACATATGTCGAGCAGAGGTTAATTCCAGATCGTGTCTGCATCTCCACTCTATTGTCATGTCAAAGTGATATGATATGTAGTGTAAACGGAGTGACGTTCCTCGGTCCCTTTTTAACATTTGCCAAACAGCATTGATTAATAAAATCTTTCTCTGGGACCCATATGCCGACATGATATATTGTCATCAACGCTACGTATATGTAAGCACGGGATATACCCATTCCAATGGCGTGTGTTTCAAGTGCGCTACGCGGGGATGGGGATGGGGATGTGGGTCTAGCTAGATGTTGAAGTATGTAGTTTCTCAACAATCTACGTACTCCTTCCGCTTGCACTCTCTCGCGGTGATGGGCATGAATAGCAGTGCCACGTCGCATGCATGCCAAATGTATTGTTGTATTGTAAAGTGGATGATGGGGTACGTAAGTAAGTGGCTGCAACGGTGGAATTATCCATATCGTATTTCCTTTCCTTTTCTTCAGTCTTATGGTAGGCAGGTAGGTAGGTAGGTAGCTAGCTAGCTAGCCAGACCGGTCAGTTTGTGTGGGTGGATGGATCAATGCGGGTATGTACAGTACCGTAAGCACGGGGAAGCGGGGGCGAAAAAAAGGAGGCTGAAAATGGTAGGTGATTCGTACTGTACTGTGTGTTGTGAGATCAGACCAGCGAATGAATGCCTGTAAGCTCCGATTGGCACTCTAACTACCAGGAGTGAGTGGTGTGGTGTCACTTTTGGTGTTTGGCATTCACATACGGGTATGCAGCTCGCTCCGTGCTCGGGCGTTGCAAGAGCCGTTGCATGTGCGTTAGATCTTACTGTACTGTACCATACTGTGCTGTACCGGCGGGGCGAAGAAAATGCTGGGCAAGATGGAAGAAAGCAATCACGTGTGTCGCTCACTATTTGAGGGGTTTATGCAAGCTGCTGACGAGGGTTCAGGGATCGCTTGCTTGGATTGGGGGAAGGGGGTAGGTTCCGAATTGGATAAATAGCTTTGTAGAAGTCATGCACAGTCAAAGGGGCGTGTGAACGATGGTGATTATGAATCGTTCGGAAGTTTTGGTTATTGATTTTGTGACATCACTTTACTGTTGTAATTATGTGTTTGGTGAATAGGCGGTGGTCATTCTCGTCTCGTCGGGTAGGAGCCGGCCGGTGTGGGGATGAGGAGGTTTTCTTTCGGGGGAGGCTTAGGTAGGTCATGGGGGTGGGTATGGTAAGAGTATTCGAGGGGGTGTGGGGTTGGTCAGAGGGGGTAGGGGGGATGAATGAGTCTCGGGGTTTGGGTACAGAGAGTTAGGAGTTAAGTAAATTAGTAGATGTAAATGAGCCGATTGTTTAGTTATTCAGCGACTTTGACATTGAAACAATTTTGGGAAAATTTTATGATTACTTCGTGGACTCAGAAGTTTATGCATCATTATTCACAGATATCGTGTTTTGCTCTCTGACGAGGAATTTCCTTGTCCCTTCTCGGTCCCCTATTCCTCCTTTGCTCTACTGTTCCTTCCTCAAAATTATGAACTCACAAATCAATATCAGGTCCATATCCGAAATCCACTGGCTCCTCCACGGCATTCATTCTCGTCCATTCATTAATAGCATCCATGTTCTTACAGATCTTCGTTTCTGGTAGTTGAGGCAATGGTATCTTTGCAACTAAATCCCATTGCCAAGAGACAGGCGTTGTGTCGCCGTTACAGAGCAGGGACTGGCGGATCCAGTCTATACAATGATCTGGGTATTGTGATGTTTGTCAGTCTAGTTCAAGTACTGATGTAGTAAGGGGAAAGAAGGCTATAGAGAGAAGAGGAATGGAAAGGTTATAAGTAAACCAACCCAGATGTTTCGCCCCATGACCCGTATAATTTCTCCTCCCACCAGGCAAATAGAAATCCGCAAAATGCGGCAAGCGATAGTGTTCGACTCCATCGAGCCAGAGTGCTTGTCGAATTGAATTGAGGCAATGTAACTGGTGATAGATCTCCAACTGGATAAGGTATTTTGACGGGTCCGATGGGACGGGTAAAGTTTCGAGGGGCAGTCGACTAGCAAGCGAAGGGGGTATTGAGGTATGCATGCTTTCTAAATGGTTGTTCAGCGACGAAATCCTAGAAATGAGAGAAAGGTTGTGATGTCAAATACCGTTATAGAGCATTTGCCATTTGTCGTCAGTTGTATGGTCTGGAAGACCGGTTGCTGGATTCACCATAAAAGGATTGTGGTAATGAAGTGAGTTGGATTGTTGTACGGGAAGAAATTGTATGATTTCTTGTACTGGTGCTATTCGCGTGTGGAATTAATTGTCAGGAACCGCAACAAATGACTGATTCGTTTGATACTAACTGTATATTCGAAGATTGTCGACTTCAGACCCAGGATTTTGCTCGAGTATCACCACAGTGAGTGTTCCAGCGAAAACAACGGCAACGTAGAGACACGCGAGAAATACGATATGAAGGTAACAAGAGATCTTTCGCCCTCTGCTCTGTCTCTTGCTCCATGACATCTCATCGTCGTTGGCCTCTTGGACAAGGTGGTAGGTAGCGTTGTCTTCCATTTTGGTTGTAGATGATTGATCAAGAAGCAAACATCAATCGAGTGACAAGACGGAAAATGGAAACAGGAAAGGGGGGTTCTTCGAGGAGGCCGGAGTGAAAAAGCTACCATGCAATTTTCTGCCTTCCTAAATCGACCCATTAGCAATCATGAACATAACGGGCATCCATGACGCCATTATGATCTAGAGCCCAAAATGGTTCATGGAGTGCATGCATCCTGGAATAGCCTATCGTGATTTTGGGACTACTATTTTCTCGGCCCGGAAACAAGATGCTGATGCATTTCCATGACCCGTAGCGTTTGACTTTACCCCAAACAATCAGCTTCGGCGATATAAATCTAACTGTGCTTGGCGTAAGAATCGTAGAAGAAACATAAGCAAATAGGCGGCTGTCAACAACAATGGCCTCCGTTTCTAATGTATACCAGACGGCAGTCGGGCTAGAACTTCAAAGTGACTATGAAGTATATGATTGATTCTGTCCTGAGAACGTTGAACTAGGCCACAGATAAAGTAGCCACTAGTGTGAAAACGCCCTCAACGGCGATAGACTGGGAGCCAACAACAACGCGCATTCGATGAATAGATAAGAGTTAACTAGTGGAAGGACTGAAAAGGTCTAGTTCGTGTCGTTACATCTCGCATGTTGAAGAGCTCCCTGCTTGGTAATTGGAAAGAGAAGGCTAGTGATTGATACAAAATACACTACCACGAATAGATAGGTAACAGCAAAGCCACCTCCAACACCAATTAGCTTGGTAAACTTTACCCGAAGTGCTACATTTGAGGTGAAGGTTAGGATTCTCCATGAAAGATGTTTTGTTGGCCGTTGATCGACATCCGACATCTTTCGTTCTCAGGCAATCGCCGATTCATGTTTCATATCACATAACATGGCCGGAGAAGCTGTCCAAGAAGGAGGCATCACTTCCACTTAAAGGTAGCACTGCATCTCACCTCAGCACTTTGTAAAAGTTTATTGGTTCGTTCACTAGGTATGCACTTCGTTGCGATGCGGGATAATGAGACGATCGACGGCGGCTTCACCAGGATGTGAACAACCTGTATGATCAATATCAGAAACACCTTGCACACGGGCATACTTATGCAGCGCAGACGCAAGCAATGTGATTATTGATCATTACATGACATTGTGTTATGACCTTGACTTGAGGACGTGGCCAAGAAGATACCTGTTTGCATGTAATGATTCGACAGAATCGAGAGTAAGACACGCCGACGGTCTTCAGCTCACTGCCAGGGTTCCCCGCTCGAGCTCGGTTCAGTCCATGAGAAAGAACTATATAAAAATGGACATTTCGCTTTTGAAGTTGGCCTCATCAGCTTCTGTTCAAAGCATTCTGAGCATATTCTTACGAAATCACTTCCCAATTTTTCAAACATCATCCAAACTCAAACACCATGAAGACCACATATTTCTTAGCAGCTGTGGCTATGACCGGCTATACTGTTGCAGCACCTGTCGCGTAAGAGTCCAGCCTATGTTCGCTTTTCACAATTTTGCTAACATTGGTGTGACTAGTTCCCCAGAAGCTTGGGCAGACAAGCGTGAGGCTGCTCCATGGGCGGACAAGAGATGGGCGGACAAGCGCGATGCTGCTGCTTGGCCAGAAGCTTGGGCAGACAAGCGTGAGGCTGCTCCATGGGCAGACAAGAGATGGGCAGACAAGCGTGATGCTGCTGCTTGGCCAGAAGCTTGGGCAGACAAGCGTGAGGCTGCTCCATGGGCAGATAAGAGATGGGCAGATAAGAGATGGGCAGACAAGCGCGATGCTGCTGCTTGGCCAGAGGCTTGGGCAGACAAGCGTGAAGCTTGGCCAGAAGCTTGGGCTGACAAGAGATGGGCTGACAAGCGCGATGCTGCTGCTTGGCCAGAAGCTTGGGCAGACAAGCGTGAAGCTGAAGCCTGGGCAGACAAGCGTGAAGCTGAAGCCTGGGCAGATAAGCGTGAGGCTGCTCCATGGGCGGACAAGAGATGGGACGAGAAACGTGAAGCCGAAGCCGAAGCCTCTCCTGAAGCATGGGCTGACAAGAGATGGGATGAGAAGCGTGAAGCCGAAGCCGAAGCCTCTCCTGAAGCGTGGGCTGACAAGAGATGGGATGAGAAGCGTGAGGCCGAACCCGAGCTCCTGGCCTAAGGAAAACGCATCTCAGCTTATTCAGATTGGCATCAGACTCTCGAGGTCATTCATGAGAGCTTGGCCAGCAACGTCGAAGACAAAGGGTAGTGGAAACATGGGCCGAATGGAGGATTAACGAATGGAAGAGTGCTGCTTGAGTGTTTTACTTCTGTTTTTCGTTTCATTGATTGCAATCTTCATTTCTTTCCTCGGATATCGCGAATCCATAACTAAGTCAGAGCAACAACACATTAGCACAGTCCTTACCACGTACTACATATATATGAATGGGAGCTCCAAGCATCTCTGTTGCCTATTGAAATGAATTGCAAGGTTGAATCCTCGAACGAATATTATCCGTAATGTGATTTTCATAGTCGTCGTTGTCGTTGTCGTAAGTGGGATTCTGCGATGCTTCATTGAAGTGGGGATGGGAATAACATGCTGATCGCACACACACGTGAAGGTGGATCCTTTCCGTTCATTGGCCGATGCCGCCCTCCGCCGAACTATTGGCATCAGGTACAAGAGCTCGAAGCATTCCGGCAAATCTCGAATCATGGACCAATGCAGGAATGTTGTAGCATTCATGAACCAACTGCGAGAGTATCTGCACACACTTTCTTCGTTGTATTCGCTTTTCATCACAGCACAGATGTAGTCCTACAATTGTAAGTTTCTGACTCGAGCCGGTCGTCCCACAATTTCTTCCAAGATCCACCGTCTTTCCTTCCATCCATCGTCTTTCACATGCTCAAAAAATTCACGGTATCGTGGTCGAAAACATCCATTGACTTCCGGCCTTGATATCTTCTCCCGACCCATCTATTCCACTTTTCACTACAACACCGCCGCCGGACAAAGAAGGAGAAAGAGACCTTCTTTGCAGCAATTCTTCGCTGTGCTGCAGGAAGATTCCGGCGGGACAAGAGGACGTCATTCATTAGCTGTGTCTCACGCCACGGTGCGTTTGGCCGAAATAATTTTTTTCTTTCTGTCATCAAGTATCTAGGTACATCTAGGTACGGTTCGTCTGCTACACTTTCTACTGGCTAGTGCATACATTACCTTCGTTTTCCTCGCAGCATCTCAACCATGGTGAACTTCTTTCCCTCCAAGATGGCCGTCGCCCCCACCCCGCACGATGTCGTCGAGAGCCATCGCCGCACATTCGCAGCCCGTGTATCCGAAGGCACAATGCGACCATTGGTTCTTCCCTACCATCTCTACGGTATCCTTGCGCTAGAAATGTACCTCTGCATACCGCACACAAATCGACCATTACTATATAAGGCAAGATGGGTTGTGTTGGCGGGGATTATATGGTTCGAGCTGAAAACGCTGTTTGATACGAGCAGTGAGAATGTGGCGATTAGTTTTGCGTCAGGTTTGTTCTGTACATATGCCATTGCTACGAGTTTGAACTGGCTGGTTTTTATGAGGCCGCAATTCGAGGCGAGGAGGGTGGAGAGGAGAAAGGCGTGGAAAGAGTCGAAGGAGACCGAGGAGGACGCACATCAGAGTGAGAACTACGGAACCGATGGGGAGAGCTCGGAACTTAGACAGCGTGGTCAGGCAAATGGAAGCGCGAATAGGAGCGCCGCCAAGCATGAGAAAGAAGGAGGTCAAGTGGCGGATAAGGGGCCCAGCGAGGAAACTGAGTATTACTGGCAATCCTACCCAGACAACATTTGGGAAAGAATAGGTTGGGTATGCGATTTAGTAACGAACTTCCGCGGCCCAGCATGGAACTGGCAAGTTCCTAATCTACCAGAACTCCCGCCATTCGTCAAATTCAAATTAGGAGAGCCTGTTAGCGAAACCTCGTGGCGCGATACATCCTCCTCAGGAATCCGCCGTTTCAACACACGACGTGAGCTATTCCGCACACAAGTCCCCCGCTTTATCATTGGCTACTTCCTTCTCGACATATTCAAAACCCTTATGATGAAAGACCCCTACTTCTACCTCGGCCCTAACAACTACCCCGTTCCTTCCTACGTCGCCACAATGTCCCCCATCTTCCGCTCCGTATACCGCCAACTCCTCTCCATGGCCGCGATCCTCACGTCCCTCGAAATGACCTTCCTAATCGCCCCTCTCGTTATGTGTCTCCTTCTCGGCCCATCCGTCCTCGGTCTCCGCGGCGAAGCATGGTACTACCCCACTACATGGGGCTCATTCTCCGTAATCCTCAATAAAGGCCTAGCCGGACTCTGGGGCAGCTGGTGGCACCAAATATTCCGTCTCGTCTTCTCCTCCCCAACCACCTACCTCATCTCGCAGGGCTACCTCAACCCCAAATCCACAACGACCAAACTCATCGCCTCGCTCATCGCCTTCGCCATCTCGGGTGTTCTCCACTCCGGCGGAAGCATATCGCAAATCCCACCCACGCGTCCCTGGAATCCGTTCACCTTCTTCATGCTCCAGGCGCTCGGCATCATCATACAGATGAGTCTGGCGGTGGGGTTGAAGAGTGTGATTAGGAGGATGCCGAAAGGGGTGCGGCAGGCGACGAATGCGGGGTATGCGTTGGGGTGGGGATTGCTGACTGGATGGGTGTTGGCGGATGATTTTGCGAGAGGAGGGCTTTGGTTGTATGAGCCGATTCCGGTGTCGGTTTTAAGGGGTCTGGGGTATGGGTATGAAGGGGAGGGGTGGTGGTGTTGGGAGCATGTTGGAGTGGGTTGGTTCAGTGGGAGGGGGTGGTGGGATAGTGGGGTTGCTTTGTAGGGGGTGGTGAGGATGGGGAGGGGTAGGGCCAGCTTTACAAAACAGAATGGAAACGCCTGTATGTAGGTTGAATAGAAATAGATGAATCACAATGAAATGCACATTTCCAAGATCAAACGTTCACATCAACATGGCTTTGAGTTCCACGACACAAGATGGGCGGACAAGAGCAACTTAATCAAATCAAATCAAAGCACATCCTCTATTTCCCAAACCATCTTCTTCAAAGAGACCAGGAGTCGAATTGAAGCCAGGGGGGGAAGTGAAGTAGGGAGACAAAGAAAAGAAAAATTGATAAAGCAAGGGCGGAAGGGAGGGGAGGGGAGGGGAGGGGGTTGAAGAAAAATTAGCCAACTAACTAACTAACTAACTAACAGTCAAGGAGAACTAATATCCCCCCACCCCTTACTGTCCTATCCTGTCCCTTGTTCAAGCAAAATGGATCTTGATCTTTCTTTGACTTTAACCAAGGAAGCTTCAACTCAACTAATCTTGGTTCTGGGCCTTTGGCTGGGTCCAGCAAGCAAGCAAGCAAGCAAGCAAGAGAACGTAACTGTATATATATATATATCTATAAGTCACAGTATTGAAACGTGGCGATTTATAAAATAAATACAAATATCTAAGTAGCTAGCTAGCTAGCTGAAATAAACTCGCTCTAGAATGTGAGGTATAAACATTATTGGCCTTTTTCACCTCGACCTTGCTGTGATCAGGCCGGGTGCTCGGGGCTCCAATACCGAATTGGGGATATCTCTTAACTACAGTACTGCATAATACACACAAACAAATAAATAAACAGATGCATGTAATCCAGTCCGATCCAGCCACCCACCCCACCCATTCACCAATCCGTTTGTTGGAAGTCCGCAACAAAGAGGAATTTATACCGTCGCTTCCCCACACCATAAGCCAGTGGATATGTATACATACAGTGCAAATATATTCGGGGTTCAGTGATTCCTCCCATGGATCATCGTGAACGGAAAACTTTTTGCTCCAGCCCAAGCCATTGAATGATGTCGCCAGAGTAAATACCAAGATAGACAACAGAGAAACAGGGGGAAACGCCAGGGACGGGAAAGAGAAAGGAAGAAAAGTGTCACCTCCAAGTCGAATGTAGACCCGAGCGAGTCCTCCTTCTTCCCTTCAATCCTACTTCTCCGGCTCCCATCAGGCTTTTCCACCTCCGCCCAACACTCGCTTTATCTTTTCCTAGACTCCGGGCACAATCTTGCCATTCGCTCTTGCTCAGCTGGAGTTTTTCCAGAACTAGCTCTACCAGCATCCTATCTTCCTCCGTTGACCATTCGCCGCCTTCCTCGTCATCTTGTCCATCGTGCTCCCCTCTGTTCTTTGGATTCCGGGTTCTACCAGCAGAGAACACGAATGGCTCTTCGTTATTGGTATCCGCGCCGGTTAAATGCAAGTGATGGAAGTCGCTTCGCTCTAATCCGAGAGGTAGAACTTCAGGCGCGATTCGACGCATGCGCTTTGGTGTGCTTGGGAATTGCTCGAGTGTATTCTCCTTCTCCATGTTCGACAGTTCGCTAACGTTTTCACAACTTGTCTCGTCATCCATTGCTCTTCTTCTCTTGTTCAATCCCCGCGGAGCTTCCTTTTGTGCGCGCTTGGTAATGCGCTTTCGGTCGCATGACTCTGGTGCGGCTTTCTTGGATGAGGATGAGGATGAGGATGAGGATGGAACACGGAGTCTCAATTTTGGATGGCCGTTTTTGGTGATTGTGGCGGGTGAAGAGGGAATCTCGTTGTGAACGATGGGCGGTGATGGGAGTTGGGTGGGTGTGGTAAGCATAGATTGTAATGCACGACACGTTGTGAAGAGATTGTTGATGCTGGTTGAAGCCGATGGAGATGGGGTGGGGGAAAGTGGAGGTGACGCGAACAGAAGACCGCGAGCGCGAGGTTGTTGGGAGAGTGGTTGCGACGAGTCGCAGGTGAACGCAGATGGTAATAACATCGTTTTCTGGTCTTTTATGTGTTGATATGAAGGGTAGGATGGATGAAGAGGATGAGGTGGAATATGATTGAAGGCAGTTGGAAGCAGTAACAGCTGTTGTTGCTGTTGTTGTTTATTCTTGCAACGAAAGGAAAAAGCAAAGCGAAGCTTGCGACAAGAGGTAGAAAAGGATGCGCCGGAAAGCGTCGGAGCTTGACAATTGTTTCTTATTCTTCTTAAAAGTATATCAAAAGAATCGCAGTCTGCTCTTCTAACGATGAGAGTTATGAGATTGGCTGCGATTGTAGAGTATGGAGGGTATTCCCCGAATGCAAAGCTATGGCAACGACTCTTGAACTGGTTTCGTGTGATAGAAAAAGACAAACGAGAGGGTGGAAATCTCAAACGGGCGGGATGACGGGAGTTAATAATGCACGGCGACTATGGCAGGGAAGGGAAAAAGTAGGTGGATTGGCTGATTGGCTGATTGGCTGATGGCTGATGGCTGATGGCTGATGGCTGGTGATAAGTAGTCATTATTAGTGCCGCCTCTTTTACATGGATCGCGAGTATCAACCAGTCAACCTTGCAACGCTCGACTCTGTTGAATTCTTTTTTTTTTTTTCATCGAGTAACGGCAGCAAGCTTGACTATTTCATCGACTTTCCGCTCAAAGTCCGACTATGGCATCAGCAGATATCAATGGCAGCATATACAAGACCCTTTCCCTAGAACTTATTGAACTCGGTGTGCATCCCGGTGGAGAGAACTACGAGGTATCTCCTCTACTCTACTACCTTGTCCCCTCCTCGACGTTCGGTGAGGGATGGACCAGTTCCTCCTCGCTTTTATGCAGTCACCGTTGCAACCACCACCGTTCCCTTTCTCGAACGGGCCTGCGTATACTTACCAAGTCGAGCGACCCTGCCTACTCAGCGAGGACTGAGTAGCCCGTTTTCACACTCGCCCAGCTTCTACAAATACAAAGCAAAGATGCAGTCAGTAAGGAGAGCCAAAGGTCTTATGTCCCGTTGTCCCTTCACTAGTCTAGTACCGGGCTGTAGGGAGCCAACTCCCTTCTCATCGTGGCCGAGTGCACACGCTGCCCAGCCAAGCAGTCGAGTTCGAGTTGGTCCCATGACCAGCTGTTCCGCCTTCTCGCCCACGACCTGGTTAGTCGATACTCGAATGTCTCTGCGTGCAGCCTTCCCAGCGAGAAGCTCGATCCCTTTCTATGTCTCTATGTCTCTGTCTCTGTCTATATGTCTCTATGTCTCTATGTCTCTGTCTATATGTCTCTATGTCTCCATGTGCCTATGTCCTTGTGTCCCTCATTGACATGTGTCCGGGATTGGCACTCACTCACTGACTGAGAATTCGCAATCCCTCGTCGTCACTCGGCTCTGATGCTGCTTTTTCGACATCATTGGAGACTTCCCTCCCCCCTTCACCGAATCTTCTTTTCCCTGATCTCATGCATCCAGCCAGTCAAGGGAAGCGTGAGACAGGCTTTAAACCGTTTTCTTTTACACATCCTTTGTGTATGGAAGCACTGAGGTACAGGACTTTGAGAAATCGTGTGTGTGCAATTTCATCTCATTCGCCTGTCGCTTTCCTTGTCGTCCTCATCCCTGCCATCTTGCGCCATAAGAGGATTAGAGGGGCACACTAATAAAAAGTTAGTCGCGTCTTGACGCGACTTTCGCGTTGCATTTGACGCGTCCCAGTCAGTGCATTGTGAAGGGAAAAAAAATTGTCAGCTTACTAACTTACGACTTGCGACTTTCACGACTCACATATCTCATCTCACACAAACATCGATATCCTTAGCAAAATGTTTCGTCCGTTCCAAACCCTCGGATTTTCTTACAAGAAGCGCTTATTTTCCCACTCCCAATCCCAATCCTATTCCCATTCCCACTCCTTACATGTCCTTTCCCGTCTCGCTCCTTCGGAATCATCGGTCGATTATTGTCAATCTCATCACACTCCCCAATCCAGTCCTTGCCGCCCGCTTTCAATCCCACAGTAGCGTTTCGCTTCCGACGCCCAACCAGCATTGATGGCTGCCCTTCTCCAAATCGTCCCATTTCGTGGTCCTTGGCCCCCACTCTTCCTCGCTTCTCCAACCACCAGCCACTCCGAATTCAAAGGAAATAACGGGAACAGGGACATTGTTTCTAATCACGTACAAATGATATTGTATCTGCCTGCCACTGCGACTGCGGAACGGAGCGAGATAGTGCACGCAACCCAAGTGCAAGAAGCCAACACGGTAGTTCCAGATGGTGATTTACATTGCATTATGCAGGGGCTCGCGCGCCAATCGTTCGCTCATGTTGCTATTTTTGCAGAAGGGGTCCATTCTACCTCCCTGGTCTGGTAGTTGCACTGCCGGCAGACCCCCAATCCCCAGTGAAAGGAAAGTCTGGCAGGATAGATTGCGATGAAAATTACGTCGAATGAAATGATGTGCAGCCTCGGCCGTGATCACGACTCATGTCTGGTATCCGTGGAACACTCTTCCACCCGCGTTGATTCAAGGAACAACCCACCTTTCGACACGATGGAGGAAGGTGCCTAGGTCGAAGACAATTTAACGATGGCGGCCCAATAATAACATAATCAATATATCCAAAAGAAGAAAGAAAAAAAAAAAAAAATGATCACAAATGAAGATCAGAGGTAATTTGCTATCCGTGGACGATTTCTATGGAATTGACCCATTCACGAGATGTCTTCACCACTCCAACCAGAGCTCGAGCATAGTCATTGTCGCGCGAGTGCAGCTTGCTATCCAGTGGTCAGCTTCAGAACAGTCTGTTTCTGGCTCGTAAAACATTACTCGGCATTGTCTCTTCCCCAGCGCGCTCTGCAGAATACAACAGCGTTCAAGGATTGGGTAAGAAGGAAAGAAGAGAAGGGTAAGAGTAAGGAATAGCAAAGGAACAATGTGGACGATGGACAACGGAGGGAGAAGGGGGGTAATGTGATGGGTGGAACCCATAATGATAGAATTGTTCATAGTTTAACCTGAATCTACGTTTCCAAGCTTCTTGAACATAGACCCTCACAAATGCCCTTAATCAGCCATATCCAGTTGCCCGATTATCAAGAATCTCTAGCTCAGGAAATTCGATTTATGAAACTTACTAGCAGATCTTCGTCTTTGATATTTGCGCAAAGAAAATATCGCTCTAGGAATTAACAATCCATATCTTCAACCGTGTAATATTCGAGGTTGTTCCGAACTAACACAGTGATAACTTTCGATATTTCAGGTATGATATATAGCCTAATGAACTTGTTATATTGAAGGCTATGATAGTAACTAGACGATGAATAGTTTTTATTACGTATTTCAGAGCGAGCGTATAGCTTCGGAACGAATATTGGCATCCATCTCATTTTCATTATCCGTTCGAAGAAGTTCAGACTCAGTGTCGCTACACCCTTCACGTCCAAGACACACACTTCACGAGTATGGGTCCGGATGCATTTAAGGGTTTGTAGCTGTCCAAAATGGTTCCAATTCTTGACACTTAACTCAGTCACTCATGAGGAGCCTGGGTCATGTCATATGAATTGGGATTGTTCTCTCTATTCTATGTGGGAGTAAGACTCGGGTTATATGCCTCGTTCTCCCGTACTAATTACTATGGCTAAGCGAGTATACCCCTCATTTTCCGTACATGCCAGTGAATCGTACTGACACTGGCAACTCTTCCAAAATGAGGAAAAATGAGGTTATCCCCAAGATAATAAGACAATAAAAGAAGTGAAGTTATTCCCGCCTGCCTCAATGTCTCTCCACCCATTCCATCACCTCCCATTTGACCCGGTTTGTATCGATCATGTCCTTTAAGGCTTGGCATGGTTTTTGTTTGGTCATCGCATCCGCAGGGTTGCTGTTGCCGTCGACCCATCGTACTTCTGTGATTTCCCTTCTTTCATAAGACTGCCTTAATGCCATTAGATCGATTATCGAGGGCATAAGGCCCTTATTTATGCTTCTAACTATGTGCTCTTAATCACCTTCTGTAGTAGCTCTCCTGTATCCCAAATGAGGTCTTAATCTCATTCGGTCATTTGTCGGTCGCTTTGTACAGCGACACTCAGTGTCCTACTTTTCGATACCAAGAAGAAACGTATGAAATACCATTCTATTCACAAAAATGATCTTTTCATTCAGCCGATTGCGCAACTTCATTGCCAGACTATTCAGTATCGTATTCTCTAGACCAGGGTCATAGATCGCTTCAGCTCTGTCCTCGTGCCGATTAGACCCCTTTCCAGTATCTCCAGATATTAAAATCATACAACCGCGGAAGAGATCGGAGTTGCGTAGCTTAACAGCTAAAGAAAGTAGATCGCGTTGATTAACTTAGCGTCTTTGAATGTAGGCAAGAAATCCGGGCTTGAGTAAAAGGCAAAGGAGTTTCGTTAAGAGTACCGGCAGCCTCGCGTCTAGCATCTTGATTGATTTTGCAATTCAATAATCAGTTGGTCTTTGTTGTTGAATGGGCCGGTTATCCTAGTCTGGTAGTTTCGATTTCGATTTCGACACTTTGAATTAGAGGTACAGTAACATGTCCAGACTCCAAACGCTATAGCCAAACTCCATAGCCAAACTCCATAGCAAAATTCCTGATTCTCCAACTTGATTTGATTTGATTTGATTGCTGGTTTATCCAATCTTTGCCTATTCGGTAGGTCTTCCAATTTCGATTTTCGACATGTTGAATTATCAAATTCCATATTCAAACACCATATCCAAACCCCAATTACCACTTCTCATTGGCAGCAAGGGTACTTGCCCAGTCTTCAACTGTCTTTGAGCTGTGCCAATTGCTCACTTTACTTACCCACGGTGCTCCCTCTTTCGCACCACCCGCCAACCACTCCGCCTCCCTCTCCTTGAAAATCTTCTCCCTCTGCTAATCTCTTCCTCTCCTCCTCCACCCTCTTCTTCTCTTCCTCCCTCCTGATTAGCTCCTCCTCCATCCTAATGATCTCCTCCCCCTTCCCCTCCGCAACCCTCTTCATTAATACCCACATAGTCCAAACTGCATCGTTGCCCGCATTGTGCCAGCCCTCTATCCGTCCGCCATAATCCTCAACTAGACTCCCCAGGCCCTTTGGCCGCGCATACTCGTCCAAGAATATTTGTTGCGTGTCCAGCGCCCCCTCAAAGAATGGATTAAAAGCATACACCGTTGGAGTAGCGGAATTTGAAGCTGAGCCTTCACCAGCCAGTGAGGGAACGATTTTATTCCAGATTCTATGCAGAGCGTACTGATCGTACCTGTTATCGATCCATAAGAGGTAGACTTGCTGCTCGTAGAGTT
Organism: Clarireedia aff. paspali H2; assembly: GCA_026770245.1. Lineage (NCBI taxonomy): Eukaryota > Fungi > Ascomycota > Leotiomycetes > Helotiales > Rutstroemiaceae > Clarireedia > Clarireedia aff. paspali H2. The sequence continues at coordinate 246,668 of JAJCXA010000006.1, read as the reverse complement.
GTCCCATTCGATTGACTCGATCTAATGCTTGAATGAAATGGTAAAACGAGATTGGGATTTCGAGGCAGATAATACACGCAGCAGCACCTTGGAGATTGAGCGAGGTGGAGCCAAGGGTATAGGTAGTGAGAAGGACATGGACACCGGAATCCTTGTCGTTAAAATCTTCGATAAACCGGGCGTGTTCTTCTTAGGTGAGTGAGGACTTGATACTGATATAGCTGATATTCAAATTGGCCAGTTGAGCTTCGAAATACCAAAGAGGCATTGGATATTCGGTCATAATAATTGTCTTTTCCCCTTTCCGAATGTTTTGAGCAATCAGAGTAAGAGCATAGCGTGATTTTACCGACATACCAGCGAGGCACTGCGCAAGACTGATTCGATCTTGGGGGATGGCATATTCACGTCCGTCTCGTGTCTGTGTGAAGAAAAAAGAGGCTCCATTGTCCTGGTCTACACCCGCCCAGTCGTTAACCCTAGACTTAGCTGCTGCCACCTTTTGCGCCCTCGTCATCCCTGCGTGATTGAGATGCGTCATCCGCGCCAAGCGGGGCTCGAAGGTACTATGCTTGAGGAACCGATGAACAGCTGTATTTTGGGTAGGTTCGTCTTTGTTCGTCAAATCCATGCATGATGCGGGCGCCAGCTGTGACTGCAGATGCTCGTGTAGTTTCTTCTTGTGAACCGACGCCGAGGGATGACAACATTGATAGGGCAACGTTATCGTAAACATGAGCCTTCTTTGCATTCATACCCAATTGCATAGCATACACATCACAACATCACAACGTGGAATCGTAGTACCGAGACTCACAAGCTTGCTTCCGTCTTCTAGGTCGATCTCAGTCTCGTATCCCATACGCAGAAGGATGATTTGGAGGATAGGAGGCATGATCACTTTGGCAGTGGTTGCTCTCCAGCCGTTTGCCTGTCCACAGCGCTTGTAAATTTGTGGGTTCAGAAAGTAGAGTTTGATGCCCTTTTCAACAGCGTCCTATAACACCTCAGTCTTACTACTCCGCTCCGGCATCAAGTTGCGAATCCGGCTTCCTTCCTCTTCATGTTCAACATTCTTTCTCCGGGGATGGTATATATCGTCCTTGGGAGGAGGGTCGGAATATGCTCTTGGGTCGAAGTCAGGCTGGAACATGGCTGTAAGATCAAACGGCTCGTCGTGAAGATCCCACTCAGGGCAGTACAGTTGATGAAGATGACCAATAAGATCTTTCGATTGATTTAGTAGCGGAGTCGCTGTAAGGAAGTGGATATTGTCTTTTAGAGTCTGAAATATAGACTCTGCAAACAATGTATCCGAGTTGCGAAGAACATGAGCCTCATCGATAATAACTGTGAGAGTCTACGTTCAAGAAGCTTGAAAACGTAGGTGTCGGTTGGCTTAGTATAGTTGAATCGGTTCGAATTCTCTAAACTAGGTGGGAGGGAGAGTTGGACTATATAGCCTTTCTCTCCCGTACTAATTGCTATGCTACAGCGAGTATCCTATGTCCTGTAGTCCCCCTTCTGTAGTTTATTATCCTGTAATGTCTTTCCTGTAGTCCAGTGAAAATACTGAACCGACAGGAGGTTCAGGTTAAACTATGAATAATTCTATGGAGAGAGGAAAGAAGGATTTCCGTTCCTGTGACCATTATGGGTTCCACCCATCACATTATCATTGTTCGAAACTCACCGGAGACGCTATCCCCTTTACATTGGTGACCTACGCAGAAATTCGGGAAAGCAATACACTGTGATGGAGTTGAGGATATGAATATAAAGCGGAGACAGGCGGAAGGGAAAGTGGAAGGGGTTATAGAGCACCGAGCGGGGTACCGAGCAGGGAATAGGTATTGTGGTTTGACTCCTGTAGCATCTCCTGTATCCTCTTTCGTAGTTCATTGAATCCTCCCGTAGTCCATTGAATTCTTATACCGACAGGTATACTGCGAGAGATACAGGAGAGAATATTGATTTATAGAACGGCTCTACTGTAGTAGAGAATTTGGATTTGGAGTTGCTGGAAGCGGGGCAGGCTACTTTAAAAACTGTATTATTGGTTTTTCAGTTGTTTGTTCAAATTGGTTGTGGGTTTACAGCTTTGTTGTTGGTTGGACTACTCAACTCTATACTGCTCGAGAGCTCAGAAGATGTACTGGCCGAATATTCTACGACTACAAGCTCAGGGACTGCACGAATGTCCAATTATCAACCCGAAGTGAATAAGGTTGTTTAGGAGTTTGGTTTGGGAACTCAGAACAAATGGGCCGAGAAGTATATACCCTCTCTAGGGATAACTGTGATAGCCTAGCCAACACCTAGGCAGGAAAGGAACTCTAACCTGTCCAGCGGAGCAAACCGGTTCTGTTATCTAGTTGATACTGAAGGAAAGATTGACCTGTCGGTTCTACCTGATAGCTTAAGGCCAATTGTTGAAGCTAGAGCTCGTAGGAGTATAGAGGCTAGTAGGGGTATAAGGGCTAGTATACAACTGAAGGAGCTTTATCGTTCTTTATTGCTAGTCTGCTTTTATTGCTAGGAATAAGGCTATTATCGAAGGGACTGCTTAGACTTCTGTTGGAAGTGGAGTACGTGGAATACCCGTTGCCGACCGAGATTTTACCCTACCTCGGTTCGCTTCGGGTGAAAACTTTTCCGCGGGCCACTCATATAAATAATTTCTATAGAAGTATAATGTAGTTGAACAATTAAGACCAGAAGTACACCAGCTAAACGTCCCAAAAGGGTGACGTTCGTAGCTACGTACCGGGTCTACCTACACTGATCAGTTTTGCAATCCAGATCAGAACTACTTAAATTAATCAACAATGGCACTTATAACAAGAGGGCAATCCAGAGGTCGGGCAGAAGGAGAAAACAGGGGGCAAGAACCTTCCCAGCAGGATACTGGCCAAGATCCTTCGTCAACAGGGGCAACCACATTATATCCACCACTCCCTTTACCGTCATCGCCAGACATTAATGAACAAGGCGATGGAACTAGAATCAGGAGATATATTGACATCAAGATCGAGGAGTATAAAAGCTCCGAGGTATTGGATCACGATATGTGGGAACTATTCCAAGATGACTTCGCCGACTTCGACGAAGCGAGGTTCAAAGTAGCCGGGGGAAGAGCATGCATAATCCTTAGAAATGTGCTTCGCTCATGTGGTATATTCGTCAAGCTGACCGAAACCTCAAAATGTGCTTCCGAACTTGCAACCACTGTTCGAACATGGGTAGAATGGACCCCGGATGAGATCGCCCGGGCAGTAGCAGATCCAAACTTCGTCTTTAGATCGAAGACACCACAGCACACACTGCAGCAACTACGAAATAAAGGACTAATATCTAACCCCTCGGGATCACAAAAGTCCTTCTACGAAGCAGGCAGCGTGGTTGAGTCAATTGAGCATAACCAACTAAAGGATGAGTGTCGAAGCCCCCAGAACGATTTACCCCCAAGGAACGGGCAACCCATGTATATGCCATCGGATGCACGCTTAGGCTCCCCCCAGCGCCCCTATTCGACCCCAATGCATGCACCACTACCCCAGCAACCGCTGCACATGCAACCCCAACAACCACACCCATCATCCCAACAACCATACCTACCACACATACCAACTGTGCAGGTACCACCACGGCACTTTCAGCACCAACCATCGCGCAACCACACAAATTCTATGGCTGCACGATACAACCCAGTCCAAAACGCGTCAAGAGAACTCGCAAATCTAGCAAAGATGTACACGAATGAAATGCGATATTCGGGAAATGGGGACAGTTTCGACTACAAAGTCAGAGTATTCTTGGATATATGTGGAAGAGCTGGGATACCAAGAGATGCACTCAGACTGGCACTCCCGACAATGCTAACGGGAATGGCTTTCGATTTCTACTACTCGCAATACTCAATTGGAAGCATGACTTTTGACCAGGCCTGCGACATGATTAAAGACCATTTCGAGGGACCAGAACACCAACGGGAAATACTCAATAAATGGAACTATATGACGCTGGACTCATTCATCGAGAAAGACCCCTCAAAATCAAAACTTATCCATCTCGACGACATGGTGACCGAACTGAGGTCCATGTTCTTAAGCCTCCCGGTCGCATTCAGGAACGATGCGACTATGCATAACAAGCTGATGCTGGCATGCCAAGGAACGCCGGCATGTGCATTCGCATGCTTCAAACCAGCCGAAACAGTCACTGGCCTATTGAGTGATCTAAGGAACTCAATTCTCATCTCCGAAAAGTCCCAGCATAAAATATACGGGAAGCCATCTTATTGATCAAGAATGAGGACCGATATACAAGTCGTCGGAAGAAAGAATGCGATATAGAAGAGTAGGGGAAAGATACAGGGGAGTTTGGGTTCCAAGAGGAGCTAAGGGAAGTGTAAAACTCCAAAAGTGACGCCACTTCTAAAGAAGTGACAATTTGGGCTTATATGTTTCACAGGAAGGGATATTTTTCCTAGGTTCTAGGAGGGTGTTGGTGAAGGAGGGTAGCTTGGAGCAGTCAAGGGGTGGCTGCTCGTGGGGCGGACCTATGTAGCGGGGCTGAGTGTACACTAAATGGCCGGTGCATTGTTCTCTGTTCCAGGCTATTCCTGAGTATATATAGCTGTAGCTTAGCTACTTTCAATCGACATCCTCCTTCTCTCTTGGCTTCTCTCTTCCTAGTACACAGCTATAGTAGTGTGTTTACTGTGTACATCGACGACACATTTCTATCTCCTTTACAGCATATATTTTAGTCAAATATTGAAGTTTGGGAGTTGGTCCCACTGGTGGTATCCTCGTTATTCTGGATAGGACACTCTATTTCAACCTCTATCTGTATCAGTAGAAAATAAATCCAACACCCCCAAAGCTATACATACTATCAATCACCATGCCATGATATCCTTAAGCTTATTCTGATCAATGTCTTACTTAAGTACTCTCGAGGTACTGTACTGTACGCCCCGACCAAGAAACAGGGGTTGTCCGCTTCCAAATCCGGCTTTTATTGGTCCAACTCAACCCAACCCAACCCCATCTTTTTTTCCGGGGAAAACTCAAAATCTTTATCTCAACGACCACACCACACCACACTTCAACACAAACACAAACACAAACACATATTCACAACGTTGCCAACAAGATTCATTTTATATACTTATACTTCTACTCGTATTCACTCCTTCCCTTCCCTACCCTCCTCTCCCCTCTCCGCCTTCACCTCCCTTTCATAGTTCTACACATTCACATCATCGCTCTCATTCAAATCACTGCTCTCATTCAAATCATTGCTCTCATTCAAATCATTGCTCTCATTCAAATCATTGCTCTTATTCAAATCTTGACTCTCACATCCATCTCCGATCTTGTTCACATCGTTGGTCCGTTGGTCTCGTTGGTCTCGTTAATCTCGCTGATCTCATTGATCTTGTTGAAATCGTTGAAATCGTCGTTCTCAGCTGCATCCTGAACGTGTTGGGCAAGCACCATTGCTGCATGCGCGGCATCGGCTTCCTCGTGCAAACCTTGATTTCTCATATCGTCAATGAACTCATTCTCGGCATCAATTCGTAATTGGCGGTCCTGTGCTGCCCGAAACTCTGCAATTCGAGCGTCCAGTTCTGTGTGATCTGTCTCGCTAGATTCCTCGCTGGGGACATTTGTATTCGCTCTTGTTTGAGAGCGTGAGCAAGTGGAATTTGGAGTAATTCGAGCTTTATTAGCATGAGATCTGGGGAAAAACGGTGGTGGTTGGGTCCCAGGTGCCGGTTGCACCGACGCCAGGCGAGTGTGCTGACTTTGAAAGTTATTCAAAGTAGGCAATGAGAATCGACGAATGTTATCGCGGGTTGATTCGTTTTCACGATACTCACGAGCTTGGTTGCGCTGCACTTCTGTATGAGCTTGGAAAGGTGTCTGTGCACCCGTCTTCGCACGGCGAAGCATTGCATCTACCTCGGCCTGCTGCTCTGGAGTCAACTCTTTCTCTATGGCTCGACGACGAGCTGCAGCTGCAGCTAGAGCTGCACCACGAGTGCTGACTCCGCCTCTACCCCCTCGTGGAAGTCGTGCACGAGGTGCACCTCTAGCTCGAGGTGGTCGAGGTACTCGGGCGGGCAGTGGGCTTGAGTCACCGGGCTGAGACGACGTGGTTCCCTCACCCAAATTCACGCGGCCTGAGTAAGTTATAGGAAGTTTCATAGCAAGTCGAATTCTCTCCCCAGGTGGTAGTTTTGATTCATATCTTTGAGCTTCTCTGCGGCGTGAAACATTCATGTTCTTCTCGAAGTTCGGTCTTGTTTTTGCATTTGGTTTCTGACGTGCGGTCCAATCCAAAGCTTCAAGGTTCGGTTTATGGATGCCATCATCGGATATGGCCTCGCAACACTCCTGGTCAAATTGCTTGTTACAAACGGTGCAACGCTGCAGAACACTGGTGTTCCGCCGACCGCAAACATCGCACTTGGCCGTGTGCACAACCACCTGAGCGAACTCAGTGTGGCTTTCATCGGCCGGGTTGGTCCATGCATCTTCCGGCAGCAGGAAGTGTACCTTCTTTTTCGTGGAAGGAGTGGGCAAAGCAGATCCCTCTGCTTCGGCCACGACACTTCCCGCGCCATCACTGCCACTATGAACAGGGGTATTCGGCACTGTGTCTCCGCCGTCCATATCGCCTCCGCTGAGATCCTCAACTTGAATTGAATCATTGTTGCTAGGGTTGACAGGACTCCTATTAACATAGAAAGCACGATTCGGATCATAATTGAGTGGTAAGTGGTTGTTATAAATCGATGTCATGTGTGTGCTTGAGCTTGGCAGAGGTGTACGGGCAGGGGGAGGTGCCTGCGAAGGGAAAGAAGGGAGAGAAGGGAGAGAAGCCTGCGAGCGGAGAATTGCGTGCGCAGGGACAGGTGGGTACGCACGGGGAGGTGCGTGCGAAGGGAGAGGTGTGCGTGTAGGTAAGGTTGCGCGGCTGGGGAGCGGTGGCGGCCCCATGTAACCACTGTGCGTAACAGGAGCCAACGTCCCGTCAAGCGAATACTGCGTATTATTTCCTTGTAGTTGTGGATCAAAACTCCAGAATTGTTGGTCGGTGGCAATTGGTGGCATGAAGTTACTGAAGTTCATCGTACTTGGCAATAGTGGGGAAAATGGAGCACTGTAGTAGTTCATGTCTGGCATGAATGACATGTCTGGCAGTGACATGTCTGGCAGCGACATGTCTGGAAGTGACATGTCTGGCAGTGACATGTCTGGCAGTGATATGTTTGCCATAGTGCCTTGTTGCATGCTTTGCCCAAAGACTTGGCGCGGATCTATGGTGGTTTGCGGAGATGCGTGTGCATGTGTGTTCATGTTCAGACTGTTGTAAGCTGATCCGCCACTTCTAGCAGCTGTGGGATTGGGAAATTGACCTTGGGCTCCGGTTGGCGTGGAGGAAAACCCCTGGCCATTGTTGTTAACTAGTATTTGTTAGATTACAGGACTGGGAGTTTGCTGGTGAAAGGTCAAGTTACCACTGATATTGGTCAAGTTACCACCGGTATTGGTATTATTATCAGATTGCTCTGATGAAGCATTAGGGGGTGCGCAGTCCGAAAAATTGGGCAATGACATTTTGACCGGTTAGGCTTATCACTGGTGTATATTTGTGGTATCGCTAAATGCGCATGGAGTTTCTCGGCGAGTAGCTCAGAGGTGTTTCAGAGGCGATCGAAATTCAGAGGAAAGCACACTCTCGTCGCAGGTCTATGAAGTAAGTATATTAGTTTCAGATCTTCCTCAGCAAATAAGTAAGATTATGATCCCATCCAGAAGGAGAGGTGAATGAAAGATACAGGGGATTACAAGCGACAAGATCGATTGGTAGATTACTTACTGGATATAAACACAAAGCTACCTTAGTGGAGAAAGCAGTTGTGCTGAGTAGGATAGAAAGCAAGATTCTCGCAAAGAGCATTTATAGCATGAGCGCTCTTCAAGTAAGACTTTTGTTAGTTTTAGCCATCTTTCATTAATGATTTTGATGGAAATCGAAGGACTTACGTTTCTTTTTGTTTTGTTATTATTATTAAGAGCAAATTGCAGCAAGCTACCACCACTGCGCAGCAGTGAGGTCGCCGCACGAAGTGAAGTCGAAAGAAAATCTGAGCAGCTGAAGAGATTCAAGATTAGCTTTGCCAGAGTTTGCCAACGCTACAGTCATCTATTTTGATGATGACCGATCAAAATTGTGACGGTGGAGTGAAGTTGAGATGGATTGGATGGAAGTTAATGGAGGATAGTTACTCTCCTACTTGCTTGACGGCAACGTGGCTTGGAGATTTGAGCGTTTTGGAAAAGTGAACTTACGATAGTTGCCAGCAAGAAGCTTCTGGCTATGATGATTTTAAGTTAGAAGACCCAAAATAGCTGTTGCTCTTCGTGCTTCGATAATTTGGACGCGTAAAGAAGGTAAGATCGGATGGGAAAATTCAATAAAGTTATCTCCTTTAGAGAAGAGCAAGTATCTCTTTCTTACAAGGAAGTAGGATATGCTTGCAAGCAATTCAAAGAAGCTCTTGATGGAGTTATTTTGGATTTGTGATATATTGGGAGATTGGGTTGTGTTGGGATGGGGAGAAAGTTATTGAGCAGAAAGTATTGGAGAAATATGTGTGGGATATTTGAATATTTCTCGCTTCGAGGGAATCTATTGAATACAGTAGTAGGCCATCAAGTAGATCACAAGGTATCTTCCGTTGCCTGAATCATCCTATAATACCAGACGGGTACCTACGGCCCGGTTACCGGAGGCAGGAGACAAGAAGATGGGGAAAAAGTGCGTTCCATGGTAGTTTGAGTACAGGAGACGTCGGCCTGGAGTTTGATATCTCACATTCAGGGAGTTTGTATTACGAGACACTTCTCAATAAGTGAGCTATTCACATTGCATCTACATATTTTGTACACCTTAAGACTTCTAAATGATCGTCTCAAGTTTTGGGAGATGATAAGATGCCGATATGTATGTGAATGAACTCGAGAGTCGAGAGTCGAGATATAGATTCAAACAGCTCAAAGTTACATCCAAGGAGGAGCTTTGAAAAGAACTTACTGCATCAAGAACTACACTGAATTACGGACTATGCTTTGCATTCTCCTAAAGTTGCGGTTCTTTGTCAAGTCAAGTTGGAAGAGTGATACTATTGGCGTTAGGTCTTTGTCTTCAAGTTTTCACTATTGATGCATAGGGCTGCGCTTTGTTAGATAAATCATCTTAGAGTCGTATCATTAAGTAGCTTATGCATCTCTGAAATAAAACCACCTACAAGACACGAACACGAATCTCATTTAAACGTAAAAAAGAAATCTGTAGCCATCGCGGAGCCATAGGTATATCGCGAAGCGCGATGTTGTCTCGCCGCCTTTGTCTCCGCAATCATCCGCGGGAGCAGTTAGCTAAACAGAAGTCGATACCCAACTTATCTGTCCACAACCCACTTTACGGCTTCGCTCAGAGGCTCTTCGCTCTTCTCCTTATAACGTGCGAATTCTGATCGTTCTCTTTCCCAGACTTGGGAGGCTGTTTCCATTCAGCACAAGAAATCGTGTCTTTGCTCTACAAGTTGGAACGCTTTTCAGTCGCTTCTTTGATTTCTTCCAGACAGCTCTATACGGACTGAGGTCAATCTTATTGACGACATGATGGAAATAGTCAAAAGAATCTGCGGTAGGCTGCCCGAATGTTTAGGACTACTCAAGCTGTGCACTATCGGCCATTCTTGCCCCTCTCGGAGGCTCTAACTTGATCACTAATATCATAAACTCAATGGCAGACTACGAGCGACTTTATATCCTCTATTTTAAGACTTCTCGAGAAGTAAAAGCGAAATAGTTTCGACAATTCATACCTGGCACCCTATAGATCGATCAGCTTGGTCGCCCTGCTATACCCAAAACGAAGTCAACAAAGCATTAGTGGCGTGCTATTTTCCTCTACACATCTCTTCCTAGATGCTTCTCGATACAAAATATAAGAAATGGCAGAATTTTTCAAGTCCCAACCAGAAACCATCAACTTTTCCCATCGAACCCGACGTCTTTAGCTGAGGGCAGCGAGGAGGTCAACTCGCAGAGTAAGCGGGTTGATGGCTGAAATTGACTGTCTAAACTGAAGAACTACGTAGAACAAAGGCTCTTTCAAGCGCAAACGGATTTTAATCTCAATCCCGAATATATCCATAGCGGCTGCTGAACATTGTTCCGACAATTCCTCAATCCTCAATCGACATCTCAACGGACCTAACCGAAGTTTCTACCTCGATATTTACTCTCTTAATCATCTTTAGCACAAGAAGCAAGTCGAATACATCTTAGCGGTTATAAAATTATACATGGGTTGAGTATGGACCGGTCTAGATCTGCCAGGCTCATTAGCAACAGTCCCGGACTCACGGTCCACGGATAGCACTAGGGGTCTTGAAGAATCCTTCCACGTTTGGCACTGAGTAGGCCCTCTAGCAGCGTTTCACGGCACTTAACCACCCAATCTCTTCTTGATATATCATCCAGGAATTTAGCAGACTAGCACACTCTATCTAGTTCAATTCCTTAGCCCTTTCACAGCCAGATCTGGGTTTATGAAAACAAATAAGCATTGCGCTGAAACACTCGAACGTCTCCCATCAATCTTCTTTTACAATAATAAGTTATCGGCTCATGGAATTGGCAGGCAGTGCTAGGCACACACTACGAAGAATCCGAGCATCCGCGCAGTAGGATCGCACTTACCTCCCGAGTCCCCAGTCTTCCCACTGCAGAGCCCCAGCGCCAATCCCCGTTATAACCAAAGCATTTCCACCTACCGGCGTCTCTACAGCGAACTTAAATCGCGGTTCTTGAAGCATTTTCAAAATAGGCTAACAGCACATCCATTCTCCAAGCCCTCGTCGAGTCTTCAGTGGCATTATTGCAGTTCTTAGTATCTAGACGATGACTGAACAAGGTTCTTGAACAGAGGAAGGCCAACGCGACCGGAAATCAAATACCTGGCTGCGAATATACTGGCGAAAATTCGAGTGTTGAGTGGGGATGGCTATTAGTACAAACAAGTGTGTGGATCTTACCCCTATACTCACTTATGCTGACTACTCGTGCTAACTTCCTGATTCTAGACGAGAAAACGTATAATATCCCCGTTCACTACAAAGCAGCGAGCACTTCTTCTCGGAGGTGAAGATAGCAAACCTTGGAAAAACTTACAACATAGACGATGGGATCCGCATACACGAAGGACGGTGTGATAAAACACAAAATGCTCCCCCACGCTTCAGAAGTTCATCTTGGTAGTCTCAGATCTACTACCTTTGATCTCTGGAGCCTCAATGTAACTGTTCTTATCTTTATTTCCCCTTCCAGAAATGTCTACATCTCACAATAGCTTGGCTAACACTTCGAACTGTTCACCAACCAGAAGATATAGAACCTCGACCTCCACCCCTTCGAAGCCCATACACCCGAAGACGACAAGAGGTCCGCCGTGCACCTCTCGTCCAACCCGTACAGATAGTTCTGCACCATTCCAGTCTACATCAATATATACGAGGAGAGTGGTGGCGGATGAGAAGCGGAGGGACGTTGCAAGAGCCGAGAAAGACACATGTTAATTCCAATCTCCAAATCAAGAAAACCCTATTTAGGCACAGCTTCCCTTTCATACTCGTTCGACCGGAACTATCGTCAACCCCAACGCATCCTCTTCATCTCGAAAATATTCTCCGCAACGTTCGCAACCCACTTCCATCTTAGTTTCGCTGCAAAACCCGGTCATATGAGCTTGGCCTGATAGCCAGATAATTGATTACAGGTAGCATAGCACGCATGCCATTACATTTTGCGTTCAGATTCACCCTTTTGATTTAGAGTTTGAATCAGGATTAGCGAGGGATAGGAGGTTCTCACACACACACAAACCCACACAGGAAGCTCTCCTCTGACACCTAAACAACAGCGCCTCGCGAGTCGGCGTACCATCTATAAACGCTCCATGACATAAGCTCTTGTGTGCGGGTAAGATTTTGCCACCCCTCCCCACCCTTTTGCGGCAGTCTTGGCATGGGTAAAGGGGCGGCCGGGCAGATAGATGATTTACGTAGAGATGGAGATAGTGTCAAAATTTTATTTGGATAGATCAAGATTCAGAAGCATTGCACCGTTCAACTGCTGACCATACACCCTACATAAAAGTTCATCAAGAGGAGTTGCAATTCATTTTTACAATGCATAAGATACTACCCCAACACCGGACTCTGTTCCCATTTCTACCAAAAAATATAAAAGATGCCAACCCATATATACTAAATCTTCCTCCATGTTTTCTTTACCACCCCTCCACAGCCTTCACCTTAACATGCAATCCCTTTGTCGGTCTCGCCGTCACACCCCCCTTGATATCCAAATTCTTCTCATCCATCAATCTCTTATCCTGCAGCTCAAACTCAAACCTCCCAATCCACGCCGCCAGCAAGCACGCGAACTCTGCCTTCGCAAAAGCCTGTCCGATACAGCTTCTTGGGCCGTGCAAAAACGTAAGGAAGGAGTAATTGCTCGTTGCTCCTCCGCTCGTACTGCGCGAATCCCCATCCTTGGGCATCCAACGGTCTGGGTTGAATTTGCGTGCGTCTGGTCCCCATTGCGCTTCGTCTTTGTTGGTAGCCCAGGGAATGATCATCACTCTGGTGCCTTTGGGAATGCGGTGACCGCCGATGGTGGTATCGACGGCGGCCTCACGTAATGTGAGAGGTACGGGTGAGAAGTATCGGAGGACTTCGTTGCACACTGCATTTAAATAGGGTATGTGATCGATGTCTTGACTCGTGACGGTGACGTCGGAGTCTGGACTCGGTAACCTTGAGCGCACTTCTTCTCTGAGACGAGACTGAACTTCTGGGTGGGTGCAAAGCAGATATATAGCCCATGTCATGGCGCTGGCAGTTGTTTCGTGTCCAGCCGCTAGGAAAGTCATGAGTTGATCGATTAGATTTTCATCAGAGAAACCACCACTTTCAAGGGCAACGCTCAGAATATCCACATCTGTCAGTTCCCTCTTTTCGAGCTTTGCTTTCTTCTCGTTAATAAGTTGCCTGCAGGTTGATCGGATGACCCCGGCCGCTGCTTCGATCTCACCATTTCGTTTGACAGGTATTCGCGAGACAAACCAGCCAGGCAAGAGGAGATTCAGAATTCCTAGAAGCTGAGCAGCACGAGTGGGCTTGAAGACGGTTCGGTAAGTGCGATTGAGTAAAGTATCTGGATCCTGGATGGCTCCGAAGTCTTGACCCATACCGGCTACTCCGATGATGTCCAATGTAGCTCTACTTGCCCACTGCATCGCTTCCATGTATGCGACGCCTTTCTCTGGCGCAGGTGCTGGACCAGTTGCATCCTCACTCTTATCCACAAATGGCTCACTGTCTATTTCCCCTCTCTCTTTCGCCTTAACTTCTGCGGTCATAGCTTGAATTGCTTCGCAAGACTTATTCCAAAACACTGCATATAAGTCCTTGACGTGTCGAAAGGCAAATGCAGGCATTAAGTTCTTTCTCTGCACCTTGTGTTCATCTCCTTCGGCCAACAAGACACCAATTCCAAGAAGTCTCCCTAAGCCGCTCCGGATTGTTGTCGGCTTAATGAATTCATAGTTTTTTGTTGTAAGGACCTCGCTAAGCGTTTTCGCATTGGTGACCATGATTCTTTCCTGGTTTAGGATCCCTAAGTACCTTATAATGCCATCATTAGGAACCTCATTTATCCTTTGGGTCGTTAGTCTGGAGAGCATATATGAGTGTCGATTGGATATTTACCATTCAAGCATTGGTGCTCCTGTTGGTTCCCTAGCAATCCTTCCGAATTGTCCATTCCACCAACTATTGCCTTTCGGACTGGGTAAATGTCTCAGGGGTGAGAAGTAATGCGGATATAGGAACACACGCCAAATCGCAAAAGCTAAGAACTGGAGTAGCCATAATTGTACGAATGTTCCCACGTAAGTTGGCTGAGAGAACAGCAGCAGATCAGGGCGGCGGTCGACCAATATGTAAGAAAGAACCGTTGGTAATACCAACATCTCTCTGATAGGTATAGACGACATTGCGACGGTAGAGTGGACTGAAACCGAGCAGAAAGTCTTCCGGGGGCAAATGTACCCTGAAGTACTTTATAGCGTATAGCGGGATCGGAAAAGTGTATTGCGCCGAGGCCGCCAGACAGGTAAGACTTACAGTGCAGTATGCAGTCTTGTGAGCTAGAGAGTCATGAACAATGTATTCTTTGGGATTGAGTGAATCCAGTACTGCGGCGGCTGAGAGGTTGAGTTATATGTTCAGTGATCGCAAAGCGATTTCAAATGCAGTTTTGCTTCGTTGCGAGTTTCGCTTCGTTGCGAGTTTCAAATGACCTTGTAGTTCTAATTGTGACTCTGCATGTAACTCGGAACAGAGATCAGCTAGCTGGCTTGATATGAGAGAACCGAGACAGAAATATATGGACACATATTCCATAGACATAGAAAGAAATGGCCAGATAATAAGAGCGAGCACAGCCGTAGCATGAAAGAGAATCTAAGGCAAAGTGGGATTAGAATATTGGTTACCTGCTGGTTAGTCCCTCGACGCAGCACCACCAGAACGTATTGCATACCCTTTTGAGATGAAATCATCGCAATCAACAATCAACCCGCCGTTTGGCGATCATGCATGATGGACAGTGCGTTGCTTTTGTCCGCCGTGCCCTCCCCCACGCGTCAGCGTCAGCGCAAGGACTCTACGCGGCGATCAACTGCTGCTCGAAATGGCAATCCGCAACATCTGATATGGTTGTCGCCCAGGGGGTGATTGGCTCGCTGTTCAATGTTCGGAGAAATGTTTGATGTCTCGTTCCGGTGCCGTTTCTGCGGCGCAACTGGAAACATTACGAAGAAGCCAATCAACGCCCCTGAATTTACTGATTAGGCAATCGATGCGGGCGGCCGGTGGAACATTCTCAGGCTCGATCCATTCGGTATCATAGTTGTTCCGAGGCCATCGGTCCACCTTCAAGATGGCAACCTGGAGATATATGAACAGCAACGTGTCTTGTCCAGGAATACTCCCAAGTCATTGCAATGCGGTTCAAGGAAACCTAGCCCACCCAAACCAACACAGACTCTCAATATTCAATCCAGGGCTGATATTTACCTTCAGACATGCAACAAAAACGTGCAACCACTGAAGCCAGACTCAAGGTAAATATCCTAGAGCACTAGATTGTTGCAGCGTCAGATACCTCCTACGGCATTGCACTTTCTACGTCCCAATTAGTCTACCTTCATCTCTCGATACTCTATCACAGACAGTGTCGAGGAGATTCAGAAAGTATAAACACCTACAGCTGCTTTCGTTTTCTACGACGTCCTCACTCACATACACACCAAACCATTACAAGCAGCTCATATTGTATAGTGATTCAATAACCGTTTAATTTCTCCCTATTCTTGCATATAAAATAATGCAACACCAATCTCATGATCTCATAAAAGTTATTTTCGAGACAAAAAAAACCAAAAATAGAGCCAGACCCAAACCCTATCCCATTCCTATACGATACGAGTCAAAAGTGAGACACCAAAAGCCATTTCACCCAGCGCGCGCCATCCAGCCAAGTATCCCAAACTTGAGCCGCAATAATTAAAACCCAACCTCCTCCCCTTCCTTCCATCTGTGCCCTCCAACCAGCCGACCATCCAGCCATCATCCCTCATCAAAAATCAAAACAGCAAAAATCAACTCCCAAAGTCAAACACCCATCCAACCAGACAAGAAGAGACAATAGACTCGAGAAAACTTTAACAAGACGACAGACCCCCCCCCAAATGTGAATCCGGCATTATACTCAACAAGTTGTTTTGCACTGGCAAGACTGACCGATGATACAAAAAGACTTCGAACAACGCCACACACGCCATTCCGCATTTCTTTTTTTCCATATGCTGCAATAAAAGAAAACACCGACAATCATGCCGAACGCAGACGCCTATATCTAAAATGCATGTAGAGGGTACTATACAAGTACGGAAGATGCTTTCATTTGCATCGCAAAACATTTACATGCCGGAGACTTTTCGAGTCGTGACGCTGCCGACTCTTCCGCTAGTTTTGCGGACTGCGCCAGTGGTATCTTTATTTCGGAGACTGTCACCACTACGTTTTGGACTGCCGCGAACCTTGCCAAGTGTGCTCGAACCGCTGCCAGACTTTATCGCCGAAGGTGTCTTAGGACGACCTCCATTCACAATGTTCTCAACGTCGTGACTGCTATCGTTGTCGATGGTTGTGTAAATTGTTGTGGTGGTTTGGCTGATGGAGCGTGATGATCTTTCACCTCGGCCTGGCGACCTCGAAGATTTGCGGCTAGTGCGCATGCGGAGTTGCCATTCATCCTCGCCATCTGGGTCATCTATCGATGAACGGTGAATTGAAATGACTTCGGTTTCGTGTTGTAGGTGCTCATCTTCAGTAGTGCCGTATGCTGAGACGTTACGTCCATATGGGTGATGGCGATCGATTCTGCTCGTTTTCCTTGGTTGACCTGGAGTCGGTGCTGGTAGGTAATCTTCCTGAGCCCCAATGCTGTGGCTTCGCTCATTGTCGACTTCTCCAAGCGGGGTCCGTGAGCTACCGTTTGGAGGGGTAGCAACTTGACCGTTGTGTGCGAAAGTTCCCTTTCTTGGTGTGGTTGGGGCCATGCTTGCAAGCTTTTCCTTCATCTTCAACTCAAATTGCTCCTCAACCCACCATTCACGGAATGTTCCTTGGTTGAGATGAAGCCAATGCTGCTGAGGACCGACGACCATTCCAGGTCTCATGAAGCGCATGTATGCAATGATCTCATTTGCAGTGAAGCCATATCTGTAAATGAGATAGGCTCCGATCAAGCATCCTGTTCTTCCAAGTCCAGCTTTGCAATGAACAGCGATCCCTCTCTTCTGAACCGTAATCATCTCATGGGCCAAAGTAATGAATCTTCGAACGACACTAAGCGGCGGGCACGTGCCATCGTCAAAGATCATGTCCAGATGCTCAATGCCCAAGGCAGTGAAGTATGACGGCGAGTATAACTCGGAATTCAAGCGAACCACCAAACCAATGTTGCGTTCTGTGAAGTGCTTCAAAACGTTCTTGAAAGGTGTCGGCAAAGTCGGATGGGCATCGACGTCATCTAGAGTTGTTGGCAAAGTCGCGTATAATGGAGAAGATGGCAAGATGGGTTGCACTGGGTGATGTTGGGGGGAAGCAAAAGCGAGGAAGTCGGGAGTCAACCAGTTGAAGTCTCCTTGATCCACTCTCTCGAATCGTTCATACTCTTCCAGATCGAATTGAGGTAGAGCGCAGAACCCTTGCTCCTTCGCGCGCCAGACACCGTAGACAACATCTTGAACTGTAATTCCATAATCGGCTTGACTGTATCCTGCATCACGGAATGGCATGAGGGGTGGGTCCGCCTGTGCGATTGGCGCAAGCGCGAGATGCGGTGCCCACGATTGGATCAAGACCATATACGTGGCTAAGAGACATGCAGCGTTGGCTCGACCTAAGTGGTTCCGTTAGTTAATTGGGTCCAGCAAATTTTCCATGCCCAGAAAAGCTTACTTCTTGCATCGGCTCTGCTCCAGAATACGACCGGTTTGTTCTTGTTCTCAGGTGCGCCAAGGATGTCATGGAATTGAACCGCGAATCTGTAGAGATGTCCAATGTGTAATGGTCCAAAATCGTGATGGAAAGCGTTGTACAATAAGGAATCATCGATTGTGAAGTAATATGGTGGTTCTCGATGCTTGTCTCCGACGACGGATGGTCCATCTGCAGCTCGTGCTGACCGCTTACTCGGAGATCGTCGAGAGCTTGGCTGCTCTGGATACGGGAAAAGAGTATCGGCTGTGGGGGGAGTAGTATAAGATGCTAAATACAATCGGTCTGTGTATGTTAGCATATGAGTCGGCTTCGTATGATCTCGGCTTCGTTTCGGTGAAGAGGCCGAAGGTGCGCCGGAATGTTTATCGTCTGGTAATAATGTTGCCCACTGGAGCAAAGAAGCATAGTCCACTCGATACATGATAGAGATAATGTAAATATGTTGCGTCAATGGCACTCAATGCTTCGCGCTGCTGCAGGGATGTTGTTGTGATGACATCGCGGGAAAGAAAAGCATACCTGGGATGTACTCGATGATCTGCCCGTACTTCAATTGAGAGGAAGGAGGCATGTTGAGATAAGATACACTGGGGCGCCAATTCTATTCGCAGTCGCGAAGCTCGTTCTCGTAATAGCAGCCCGAGGGAAAGTCTGTTGCTGTCGCGGTAGGGTAGGAGCACTGAGGAGGACTCGAGGTCGGGAGGGAAGTCGCAAGTTTATTTTGGTGTTGTTGATCCCGCTCCAAATGAAAACAAATAAATGCTTGGTGCGCGAAAGAAAGCGTGCTTCCTCAAGACCGACAGCAGGAATAAGAGATATCGGAAGAAGAAATGCTCTCAGTACAATGCAAATGAAATTATGGAATAGTTGAAGAAGGAGGAGGATTTTTCCAAATAATCGAAGGAATTCTTATGAATTTTGTATGTATGTGACTTCAGCGATCAATAACAATTTACTAGTCTGTTTATGGTAATTGATTCTGACCGGGCAACCACCGCCATTTGCTGGATATTTTTTGGCCGCCAAACATTTAAGCTTAGACGGAAGGGATGGAGGAGGAGAAGGTGGAGCGGATGAGGCGGCGGCGAGAAGATTTTATTCCTTTCCTGTTGGGGGAGAGAACAGGAAAGGAGTAGGAAGGACTTCGTATTTGAAGGGACCATAATACGATGTAAAACTTCTTCATCGACAGCGTTGAAGATGGTTGGATCATTGGAGCAGTCGAGCTACTAGTACTGTGCGAAGGAGACCGAGTGGTTCCTATGTATCTGCTTACCGGGACGTCCGACAATGAGCGACAAGACCGTTTGCCTTCTCCCACCGCCCTCACACCGTCCGTACGGTGAACATTCCCACCTTCCGGAAGGTGGGAATATCTTCCATCTTCCATCTTCCATGTACCGGTCGGTGTCACTTTAGTCCAGCGCCCGCGCCAATCTGATCTGCAATCACCAAGACCAAGACCAAAACACGAAAAACAAAAAATAACACCATCCCTGCATAAACCACTCTCTGTCTCTCCACCAACCCTTCCACCCATGCCCTACACAACACATTTCTGTCCCCGCTTCACCTAGCAACTTGCCGCCCAGGCCTCTTCATAACATAACAACCACAATAATATCCTGAACCATGACGACCACTGCCACGAACCCTGAATTCCCTTGCTCGCTGTACGTCCCACCTCGCCCAGCCATCTCTCCAGCCATCTCTCCTGCCTCTACTTGTGAACGTCGTCTCTACTCGTCATGGTTCGATAGGCAAACCTGGCAGATGATGACGATGATGAGTAGTGGGGTGGGTTATGTTGTTGTCCACATCGCGATGCACAGCTAGCATAGCATAACACAACACATACCTACCCATCTACCTATTACCTCTGCGCTCTACTGACCACCTCACTCTCACAGCACAATCGAGATCCCGCTCCTGACCCCCCGTCTCGCGAACGCTGCGCTCAGCGCCCTGTCAGTAGACAAAGAGTTATCGCCCTTGGTGCGCCGCGAGTTCTCAACGATAAGCGCGCAGGGCGCGGCCGAAGAGACGATCCTTCGGACGGAATACAAGGCTACGACGAATCGCATGCTGCGCGTAGCCGTTAATGGGTTCATGGAGAGTTTGGGGGTTGTGCTGGGGGTGATGGAGGAGCTGGACGTGGATGTTCTGGAAGCAAGTGAGGAGGGGGCTACTGATGCATAGATCGGAGATCGGGGGTTGATTAATGAACACTTCGGCTGGCTGGTTGAAGATGTTTTACCTTAAGCAAGCTAATTTGCTGTTCGTGTGGTGGCGCCTTGGGCTTGTTTCCGCACTTTAGTTGATCAACATACAGAGGAGATAACGAAGCAGGTGCTGCTGCCTCTGTGCTGTGTGGAAGAGCTGGCAGTATGATAACAGAGAACTGAAACAATTTTCCCCCTCGTTCTTCGAGGCAGTCTGGAATATCAATGATGCATATCATACCCGCCTTGATTCTCACGTTGCCTGAATTGTGAAGTCATCTTATGCAATAAGCTAGCGTTTGATGCATAGCGGTATGGTCTGAATTTCTACAACCCTACCTAGACGCAGTACTATGTTCTACTCATGACCATAGCCGGTATTTATCTTTTAAAATTCGAACAATATCTGCAGTAGACCCATATCATCCATTATTACAACCTCTCTAGAGCCTGTTCTAACGCCAAATCCATGCGTCAAGAATGCTTCCAACATCTCTCATAAAAGAAGTTCATGGTGGAAAATATGTCCAAAGACACAAACATGCCTCCAACTCCGCCCGGGGACCCTTTATTTTTGAACATCGCCCCAAAGTCATAAACTCAATAACTTCATGCATAGGTATCATCATGAACCATAACTCCCCGGACCGAAATAAGTAAATGACAAGTCAGAAAATATCGACTCCAATCCATAAACTATGATGATTTCTCCGCCAGTTGCTTTTCGGCTGCTTCCGCTCTCTTGTTTGCTTCAGCTAGGTCATTTTGTAACTGCTTGATGTAATCAATAGCCTGCTCAACTGTGCTAGCTTTGCTGTTTGCACTTTGGCCGCTTTTTGCAGTTGTCAATTCGTTCTCCCCGCCGTCTCCGCTTCCACTTTTCTCACCAGAACACTCCTTGGTTTGCTTTCGAGGGAGTAGAGTTGCAATCTCGTGAAGTGCTGAATTAATTCGATTTCGTCTTCCTTGCTCGGCAATCTTATGCGACGTGCGTTTTGATGTTAAATTGGTTGACAATTCCGAGGGGTATGAAACACCTGGAAGATGCGTTCCCTCGAGTATGTTCTGATAATTCGACTTTGAAGCTAGAAGGAGAGAAGCAGCTGCATCCTCAGAAGACACGGCACCGCCAGGAAGTAAAGGCTTTATACTTGGTGAAATTTTGGGGAGAAGTGCCGGGGATACCAGGACGGAAGTGCTAGCTCGTTTCTTGGAACCACGTGCTGCTATCAGCGGTGTTTTTCGTGCTGATCCACTGGTGCCATTCATTGCATCAATCTGAGGACTCTGGCTCGCTGATGCCGCTGCACCAGGTCGTGCGAAGGCCGGTGAAGGTAATGCTTGGAACCCAGAGGTTCTGGAGCCTGTTGCGCTCAAAGTTGGCGTCATTTGACCATCCGACTGTGTATCGATGCGCGACAAAGAGGGTCTGGTGGAGGTGGCAGATTCCGGAAGTGTAAAATTTTCCATGGAAGGGTCATCAAGATCCATTGCTTGACCCATTGCCTCCTGATTGCCATTTGGTGATTGAGTGAGTCTCATTAGTGAAGCTGGGGTTGCTGGTGAACCAAGGGGAATCCTGCTCTTAGCACCATTTTCCTTCTGTCCTGATATATAGGGTGATCTGGCTGCTGGGTTCGGTACTGGAATTGGGGGCGGAGCCATATCCGACAGATGTTCGGGTGATATTGATCCATTTTCAGACTGATCGGTGCTGGGTGCCGAGTTTGACGAAGCCACCTCCTTTACTTGTGACGCCTGAGAGGTTGATGGCTCGAGGATATCTCCCAAAGCCTGAGCACTTATAGACGTGCTTAAACTTTTCTTGCCGCGGCGCGGCTTGACTATTGGTGATTGTCGAACAGCACGAGCATTACCGCGAGGCTTTGGTCCGGGCTTTCGATTGCCAGATTTTCTGGAAGAAATTGTAGAACTTGCAGGTGCAGAGTGAGTATCAGCATTCAGGTCGATTGGAGAATTGGTCGTGCCAGAATGGCGTGGATCAAAATTTGATGAATTTTCTGTTTGAGCGTGAAGAGCCGGCGAACTCAGAGGGCTGAAATATGCTCCAGGGACTGTGTATTCCGGAACATTGAAGTGCGTCTCTAAGGGGGTGACTGCCGGTGAAACCAGAGGTGTGAAAGCCATCTAGTAATTTAGTTAGCATCTCTCTAGGTAAAGATATGGAGCATAGAGGAACAGAAGAAGGTCACACTAAATGTACTCACTTCTTGCTCCTTTGGCAGACGGTAATTCTCAAATACGGACGGCGGCTGTTGGGTGTCTCCCTGTGAATAAAATTGGGTTTGGCTTGCTCCATGCATTTCCATGCTATTTGGTGTGGGCGGAATAATCCTATTCTGTGTATAGTAATTCCTCTGTTGCTCCTGGAGTTGACGCTGTTGCTGCTGAAGTCTTTGAAGTTGCAGATACCGAATTTGCGCATCAATATTTGTCAAGCTCTCCGCAGAACTATGCGCGTGAGCCATCGTAGTTCCGAGTATGGCTGGTTGACTCGATGTGGTCATTAACGACGGTATGTGCTCTCGCATTGACCCAGTATGTTCAATTCCCCCAGCATTTGCCATCCTTGCGATCATCGTTTCGGCATTTTCTGCATGAATGATTTGTGTGTCTTGGTTTTGTTGTTGGTTGAAATCGAAGTCGAATTGTAAGGTGTCGCCCAAGTTGGGCATGGTCATGTCTAAGAACTGTTGAAAATCATCTTGCGAGGACACTGGTAAGGTGGGATCTTGAGGATTCCAGCTCCCAACGGAATCCATGACTACTAAGAATGCAGAAAAGTGACTGCGTCTCGTCTCTTGTTGATCGTTGGGTATGATGTTCGCCGAATAAATGAGGGGTGCCGACGGAGGTGCGTATTAAGTGCGCCGTGCGCGGTTTGACGTTATATAAACGACTTTGTGCGAGGCTGCTGTCGCTGCTCACTCCATAAGTAAGACCGTTTGGTTGATCCGTCGCGTGAGTCGAATTCAGCGTTATCAGAACTCAAATGAAAGCGGAGTTGAGGCCGAGTGAACAACCGTAAAAAAGTGGTGGAAAGGCGCAACTGCCACGAAAGAAGGCCGCTTCGTGGTGGGAGATCAGACGGTGGACGAACGACACACCGGTCAAAAACTTCTTTCTCTGTACGTGTAAAGTTTGTGCGACTTTGCGACTTGAAATTTGGTTGACTTCGGCGGCAAAGACAGCAAGTTCGTTCGAACCACTTTGAACCACGTTCACCCCGGTGCTGATTTGATTCTCGCCTTCTTTGCTCTCGAAGTTTAAATTTCCCATGTATCGCTCTTTGCGCTCCTTATCGTCTGCCGGTCATTTGGCGGAGTTTAGGTAATACAATTCTGCAATGTCCAGCTTTTATACTCGTAGCTCCCCTTCGAACTTCGGGCCCAAATGGAGTTTCTGCAATATATATCCATCAACACCTACACGATGGAAAGAATTTGGGAAGATATTGCCTGGTGCTTTTTGACAAATTTCTAATATATCATGATTGGGATGGGTGAAATTGTCGTTTCGCCCCGGTCTTCTTCGATCGCTAACGTTAGGTACAGGCAATACTACGGTCGCAGACGCAAATAAATATCCCAGTAAAGTGGGAGAGGAAGGGGCGCGCTGGCTCGGGTGTGTGGTGCAACCAGGTGCGATTTGCACAAAAGAAATAGCGGAGGTGGGATCTGGCCCACGAAAATTTGCAGTCCTGGGCTTGCTGGAGAGCTGCTTGAGAATTGCTTGATACCGATTTAAGCACCACACTCCGAAGTCGAGTCCCGCACTTCCAGGGTTCTCATGGACCGCTGCCAAAGACGGATGCCGAGCTTAAAGTGTCTGTCCTACAGTAGGTCGAGTCTACTCACTCGTATGTGCAGCCAGAATTTCGAGAGAGAAAAAGTAAAAGTCCAAACAAACTCCTTGGTCATCCAAATTCTCCCTTCAGATCTAGCCCTGGCTACCTTGCAGTTCTTGAGAGAGAGATGTTCGAGAAGCGGCCCATCACCAGCGTTCATCGGATAAATTTCAATACGTGTTGCGACGTCAGCTGGGCCATTCATATCTCATTCCAGCGTTCCTTTGAGACAATATGACTAGAAGAAATGCTGAAAGGGTGCGACCTTCCATCTTCATCTTCGTGTTCCTCTAAAGGTGTGTGGGGGTTCAAAGGGTTGAGGGGGTCATGATTCGAGAACCAATTACAACGGATGGAGAAGATGCAGACGCGGGAAATCGTGCATAAGGGGTGTATGCTCTAGTCTTCCAATCAAAATCCAACGCATCAGTCAGAAATACTGGATTTTGTTGTGGAATATATGGACAAACTTTCGAATCACCTCCGTGCGACTTTCACTTATACAGTGTCTTTGATATTGTTTCAATGGGGAACGGTGAAATTCGATGACATTCAATAATATTAAGCCGACGGGTATCAGCGAAAACAAATGAATCAGCAACTTGCCCACGGCCTAGACCCCATACTATAGAAGTGTGTGGAGGTCTCCGTTACTTTTGCAGTACAAGCTTCACATACCCCAAATCTTACACATTGGTACAGTCATGGATATCAGACTAGATATGGTCCGTGCTCACAACATCAAAGGCTTCGAAGGTCGTCAACGACAGTTTGTGAGCTCCTCATAAGAGATGTCTCACACCTTCTAGAAGTATTTTGGGTGTCATAGATCGAATGACATATGCAAAAATCAAGCATTTACGGAGGCAAAGGCATGCAAGAGCTTGCATAACCATGTCGCAGTCCAATGGGGGTCCTTCCCGAGTCCACGATCCTTTATCCCATCCAGGGGGCTACCTCCCGGCAGGTGTGATAGCATAATCTGAGGCTGTCGCATAATTTAGCAGATAATTTCTGCTAGAAATCCTTCTGTTTTGGTCAATATCAGGATTGAGGGATGCTATTGTACTGTCTATGTTGTGTATTTCTCGAGAGACATCCCAAAGTTCGTAACAACTTACTCAGCCCGATTCATTTGGTCTATTCGATGCCGCAGATGAACGACTGCCTCTCTGCATCTAGCACCACACTCCAACTTGTGGGATTGTGGCGGCAGCCTTTCAAAGCGGTATCACAAGGACGTTCAGCAGCTGTATCCCGGTATTGATCTGATCACTGGTTACTTTATCTGCTTTTGTTCTATAATTTCCGGAACCAACAAAGTGACTTCACTCAAGCCCAAACGAAAGGGACATGACTAAGGTCCCGAAAAGTGGCAAATGGCTTTCATTGCCCCAAACAAGTGTACGGTCAATGGATGTGCTCAAAGATGCGAGCTTCTTGTATTTGAGGTTACGTCTACGGTATGTTTGACACTTCGATGTACACTATGCAGAAGCTTGCCCCGACCTCACCTGTAACTCGATTTCTGGTCCCCTTTTCCTCCAGAAGCTTTCAGAGGGAATGGTCTGCTACCATATACGTTCATTAAATCCGTTCTGCTGATAACTTCCCGACCCATGGAGTACCTAGCACAGGCGTTGTACGCATGGCATGGATGGTTGGTTAGTATGACAAGGGCATCTACCACACAGTGGTGTCGTGCAACTTAGGTCTAGACAGTGCTGACTCTCCTGTCACCTGTGACTTCTGATTCGTCCGTCGTTGCAGAGACGTCATCAAGCGCCGGTTGCGCCCGACTCCCTTCACATAAGATGCCTTTTCGCTTGGCTATACAATTGAATTTTATCGGTTGCAATATCATCTGTATTCGCGATACATTATGAATCATGAATCTTCTTGTCTGCAAGTTCAGTCAATTTAGAGGCAACCTTCGGCTATTCCGTATATTATATCTCATAGCCAAACATTTTATAGGGCATGCAGCGTACTCAAGACTGTTAAATACATAGTGCCGTAAAACTTCTGGTCTAGAAAGGCCTTGGCATAATTCACAGATACATCTCTGGAGGCGAGGGTCAGGTCATATTTTTTCTTGGAGCAAGAAGAACATAATATAAATCTTGATCTGTGGCACACAAATACATTATGAAGTTCTGTCAAGGGAATTACCGAATAACATTCTCTCATTTGGTAGCAATATATGAGCATCGAGTTCACAAGGAGAAGGAATGGATTGAGAACGTATCCACTGTTACGCCAGTCCTATCTTTCTGGTTTTGGCACCAAAAATATCATGGTTAGTGAACTGCTGGTACACGAGCTCTGTAGACAATAGTCTTTGACATCGTCGACTCGCAGGTTGAGAGCGACTGCGAAGTTAATAAACCTCTGAGATTCCCAGCACTGAATTCAGGCATTACGTATATATTGTTATGCCCAGCATTACTCGTGCAACACTGATAGTTGCTTGTTGCTGATTACATACAAAGCATAGGGAAATATTAAATTCAGTCCAATTTTTCATAACAAATTCCAACCACGGAGAGTGGTAAGCAAGACTTATGGTATCAACAGACTAAGGATACAGATTTTTTGTTTGTTTAGAAAGCATCAAGGAAGCTCCATTCAAAACTTCAAATCAGCACTTGCACGATATCCGCTATCCCAGTAGTACCAGAAAAATCTCCGGTAATTCAAACCTTGTTTTTATCCTATTGAAGAAACGTACTATTCCTCCACTCGCCAAGTTTCGTAACCGCATTCAAACTTTCTCAATGCTCCCAGGTCGCCAGCAATAACTCCGACTGAAAGGCTAAACTTGAGCTTGTCTCCTTCACTGTGACCCTATCTTCGCGCCAGTCGGATGGATCATCCCCATCATTCGTAGGGAGGCTCACAACTCCTCATATCGACCTACTATTGTCAACACGCAAGTGAATCGTGATCAAATTTGCTTACGTTTCACTCTTCCAGCTGGTAACACGATACCTACTTCACGAATAGGAGGACCGGCTTACTACTTGCTTTGTCGTCGGTATCAACATTTCAACTCTGATCCTCCTGACGCCTGACTCCGCTACAGAAACCCAGGATCAAGGCCAGCTCGTGCTAGCCTTCTTGAAGCACAAGCTTTTACCATCACTGTTCCGCAATTCTTAGGTCTTAGCCATCTCACCACTAAATCTAAATCAACCTAGCTGCAATACTACCCATCCATTCAAACTATTCGCATGGTGTTTTCCGTTGTGCTTCCCACGAAGTTAAATTATTTCTAGAAATATCGGCATGGCATAAATATAGTCTCGACAACAGGTTCACAATCCACATATAACTTTTCGGTAACATCTTTTAAGACTAGCACAGTTGTCTCTCACGCACGCGGTGGGGCTGCTCTTATGATTGGGGAAAGTTTCTTCCTTGGGATTTTTCTTCTCTTTAACATACTTACCTGTTACCTCCTCAATGACCTCCAATCCTCTCTCCATTTCCTCATTCTAACTCCACACAAACCTCGCGTTCAGCCAGGAACCCCCATTAGAATAGATACTGATTTAGCATTCGCAAAAGTGGGCGTCGTAGTCCAACACATTCACAGATCTCAATCTCAACGGCGCCTACCAGGTCCCCGAGTACAGCTCCACCTGAACCATGGATCCTTCACAAACAAGCGTCTTCACACGAGTTAGTCAATGCGACTAACATCGAGAGCGTGCAGAACATCGTTGATTATACGCTAGAGCGGTTCAGACGGATCGATTAATGTGTCATCTGTGCTGGCGCGAGCGCGCTCCTCCATCATTTTGATATTTTCTTCTGCTTGATGGAGCAGAGTGAACAACCTAGAAGAAACATGTTGCTAGTAAAGGGACAATTAGATCGTCCCTACCGCTCTCGCCAATCGACATTGAAAGTTTTCCACCAGGGTCCAAGGAACTGTGCTTTGTTTGCGTGCAGTTGTTAGGGCAGTGAGCACTCAAAATCTGCAGAAAGTGATTGAAAAGGCGTCAAAAAGTACAGGAGCTGCCACATCAGGGGGAAGTAGCGGATGCTGTTGTTTTCTTGTGCGGTCATGCTGCTAGGTATTTTTGTAGAATGAGGTTTAATGGGGAAACGGGGGAAACGAGTGTGATCTTTAGTTGTCTTTTAGTGAGACAAACAGCTAGGGAAGTTCCTGCAATGCCGAAATAGATATGAAGGCCAGGACGTTGCTTGATACCAAATGACTCTTCAATGCTAGAAACTAAAACTGAATTTCAAGATTGGACACCATTGAGGATGTAACTTGCTTAAGCACATCTCTCTTGATTTCTACTCTAGTCAGCAAGTAGAATTAATCAACCAGCAATGCAAAGCCCGTGGAAAGCCTCCAAGTAGAGGTGACAAGCTTTGGAGTTCTCAAGGTGGTCGACCAGCCCATCCTAGTAGAAGGACATGATAGTATCATGCCTGAGAACAAACCACAACGTGCTATCCTGCAACGTGCACAAAGATCTTCTGAGAACAGACGGTCACCAGACGGATGGGAGGACATTGAGAGAGAATATCTTCTTCTTTCAAGTGAAAGCATCCAAAAAAAATTATACAAAAGATGTGAACGCAGAGGAGAAATGGAGACACGAGCCAATAACAAAATTGCCGATATATGCGCAGAATATCATGGGATGAAAGACTCGTAGTGGATAAACATCTAGGTAGTTGAACTTTTATTGGCCCATCATGTTGAATCGAATACAAATCGACATCTACTAGGAATTTTCAGCAGATGCGATACAAAGCCGGGCACCGCACTGGGGCAGGAGGCAGATTATATTACTCTGAACTTTGACGATCTGCTTCAACTCCGACAACAGCGTCTAGATAGCAAATGCCCGAAATTCATACAAGAGGTATGGATGGGATGAGTATATCCAAGGACCATGATCTAGGAATCCTAGACTGTGTTCCCTGAAGATTGGCCCGAGAGGACGAATGCGAGACGAAGCCCCTGCAGGACCCTAAAGATTCTTATGAAAGTGACTGAGTGTTCTTCCAGAGATAGTGACTGTGTGAGACCAGTCACTCCTCACGTATCTTCAAAGAGTTGCAATGCAACCTCATGCTCTCGAGAATTCAATTGCCGGACATCTTCAATACATTGGGACAAGTACATACATGCAAAACCACTTAGCGCTGCATTCGACCTTCCAACAACTTAATTCGTGTCACAGACATGCGAACAAGAAAACCTTTACATCTGAGCAACTCACATAGGAAGTTAACATACTAGCAACTAAGTTTGTCTCATACACTGAAAGTCCTACAAGTCCTACACGTGTATCCTATCATTTCGATCTATCCAACGCCTTAGTCACTTAACTTCGTGCATAAAATATTTTGCTTGGTTTTATGAATTTGTTCATTTTTTTAGTCTAATCGATTTGGAAGTAGAAAGCCAGACCGCATATGAATTCGCGACGTGGAAATGACATAAAGAACTGGTCTTCAATAAAAATTTGGAACTCGGGAAAAGAAAAGAGATGTTGGCCGGTCCAGATAATACCCGCAGGACCAAGTGAATGAGGTAGAAAAGGTAGATATAGTCTGGTTTGGTGCATTAAGAATCTAAAGGCACAGCAAGTTGCGAGTCGATCCCCCCAAAAAGCTCATCTTAAATATTCGCCCTCTTCTTATCTCATCTGCCGAAAGCATCATGCAAAACCCCATCATAGCCTCCTCCATTCCTCGTACGCCCAGTGGACCAAACATCAACGCCATTACCGACGATCCTCTATTCAGCAGCGGGTTTCTCCTCTGCTGGTGCAGCAGCAGCAGCTTCTGGTTCCTTGGTCTCGGCAGCGGGCGCAGCAGCGGTCTCTGTGGCAGTTGGCTCGGCCTCGGATGAAGTCCAGAGGGTCTAGAAAAGCAAACCAGTTAGTACAAACGAGCCCCGTAAAACAAATAATAGCCGACAGTTCACGTACCAAGTTGTCTCTCAGGAGTTGCATGATCAATGTTGAGTCCTTGTAACTCTCCTCGCTGAGGGTATCGAGTTCTAGAGTATATATGTCAGACGAGTTCATGGTTATCCTTATGGCTCATACTCACCAGCAATAGCATCGTCGAAAGCTTGCTTAGCAAGGTGGCAAGCTTGGTCTGGGGAGTTCAAAATCTCATAGTAGAAGACGGAGAAGTTGAGAGCAAGACCAAGACGGATTGGGTGGGTTGGTGCAAGGTCAGTCTGAGCAACTTCAGTTGCATTCTTGTAAGCCTCCAGGGACTTGTCGGCAGACTCCTTTCGCTTATCGCCAATGGCGAACTCGGCAAGATAACGGTGGTAGTCACCCTTCCTGTATCATTATTAGTAAATACTCGATGCTGGGATATTACTTTGGAATGTCGCAGAACATACATCTTGTGGTAGAATACCTTAGATTCACCGCTCTTGGCGGAAGGAATCAAGTGCTTGTCCAAAACCTCAAGGATGTCTTCGCAGATCTTGGCAAGTTCAGCCTCGATCTTTTGACGGTACTCCTTGATAAGGGTAACTTGAGAAGAGTTGCCTTTTGACTCCTCCTTTTGTTCGATAGAGGTGACGATTCTCCATGATGCACGGCGAGCCCCAATGACATTCTTGTAGGCTACAGACAAAAGATTTCGCTCCTCAACGGAAAGTTCTTGGTCTTCAGAGGCAACTGACTTCATGTTCTCAACCATTTCTGCGACTTTGCTTAGCATATTTCCGATGTGCGAGGAAGTTAAGGTCTGCTAACCTTCGTAACGCTCAGCCTGCTCAGCGAGCTTGGCGAGGTAGACAGAGTCTTCGTAACCCATGGTTGCGGTATGTTTGTCTGTTCAAAAAATGAGAATTAGTATCGTTCGTCGATGATGAGCAAAGTTAGTTGTACGATTATGATGAATATTATTGAAAGGAAAGGTGGTAGACGGTTGCGAAAGTGACGGTGGCAGATAGGAGTTGAAATAGGCTGTGACCAAAAATCGGTCAGAACCCTTGCAAATGCGCCAAATATGCGTCTGCGTGAACAAACTTCCCAATCGATGCGTTTTCACGATGTTTAGTGAATTCGAGAAAGCCGAACCTGCTGAGGATGAAGACCGGAAAGTACCCCTCAGTATTCAGGAGGGGCAGTCGCAGGGTCTTGCTGGGTAATCGGTGTAGTTCGAATGACCGAAATCCAGTCCCGCAGACTCAAGTACCCATCTGCGGCGAATGATAGACTGTACTGGCCACCCGCCGACGACTGTTGGGCGAAGGAACGTCCAGAGCGGGTTGTAGGGAGGGAGGGAGTGGATGACGAAATGGAAAGCGGAAAATAAGAATCTCACCTTGTGTAGATTGTACGAGGATAAAGAAGAGTTAGGAGAGAATATGGTTACTCACGAAAATAACGAGAAAGGGTATGCGACGGCGAGAAAAATGGGTGTAATGGGGGTATGTTGGTTTTTTGGGGATTGTTGATGGGATTTCTGGATTTGGAAGAAAGAGAATACTGTTAGTTGCAGCGGGAGTTTACTTGTGAGAAGTTGGTCGAAGGACGACGACCAATTCGGCACTAGTGCCACTTTAAATTGGGAAGCGATCGATCTACGCAGTGCCAGGCGGACGTGAAAGAGGAAATGGTGAAGGTTCGACCAAGTGAGGCGGGGCGAGGCGAGTCCTGGACAAGTGTGAATGGGATATAACGACAAGGAAAAGAAAAGGAGACGAGGCGACGAGGAGACAAGTTGACTTGTTGACTTATGCAGAGGTATATTATTTGTGTCTTATTTTGCAGAGATATATTATTTATGTCTTATTATGACAAGTATCTACTTGGTACACATCCTCGACACCTACCACACCTACCACACCTACACAGTACTACTGTATGTCCCTTTTCACTGAAGCGAAAGATTGTTGGATGATAAGCACGGTAGGATGCAAGGCGAAAATCTCGTTGAGATTCTCCGCCGGTTGTCTACAGTAAGGTACGAGAGACGGGCGTGACGGGTGCTGATGCGTTGGTTTCTCGCCATGTGGGTTCGCTTTGAGTTGAAAGATCTTTCTCTCAACATCCAGGAGGAACGTCCAGTGTCCAAATTCATGCTTTTAATGCGTTGGAGATTGGCAGTCGCATGATTGTAACATGAGTTGACCTTGTCGCAGACTCCAATAAGTCTCCTTGTTCTTTGGCTCTCAGATGCCTTGATGGCGTACCTATCCAACGTTTGGGTAGCAGCACTGCCACAATGCCAGCTGATTACGTCCTGGAAAACACTGTGTTACTCCATGCATTATCCTACTACTTCGTATGTATTCTGTCGTCGGGTATATACAAGTAAGTATGAGCTAGTCGATAGGGGTCGATAGGTATCACTGATCCCGTGAAGAAGAATCATACAAAGTACTTGAAGTACTTGCAGTACTTGTAGTCGGCTGGTACCCCTAGGAATGTACGGCGAGCAAATACAAATAAATGCTTTCCTTCCTGTCTCTTGACGATGATACGATACTTTGTACTTTCGCGGCACATAGTTTCTCCTCACCAACGACAAGAGTGGGGCATCTCCGACAGTGAGTGGCTCGCTAGGTTCATAGGAGAGGAGGAGTTCATGACCCCCAATATTACAACCCACACTTCCCTGGCGACACCTCATCACAGTCTATGTGATTCTCCCACATTGGCAAATAAACTGGCACGGTTTGCGAATTCCAAAGGTAGAAGACCCAGTTCAAGAACCCTCCCACCAAAAGTCCCGTTATACTTTGTACATGTTCGCAAACAAGTTGCCCCAAAGCCATTCGGTGAATGGCAAACAGTGAACGGTGAACAGGGAACAGGGAACGCTGAACGGGGGACCCTTTATACTACTTGCTATGACTCCAGTCATCACATGAGCTCGGGACGTCTCTAACACCATTACTGTGTTCAATCCTGGCACATCTCACTCACCGGCTTTTGATCCATTTGGGAGCAACTGCCACATGGCAAATCCCATTTTCACCTGATTTTCGTCCGATCTCACGTGATTCTGATATCTCCCCACCAACTAAATCCTCATATTTCAGGCATTCACGTCTTAAACCGTCATCATGAACCTGACCAAGAAATCATCCAAGCTTCCATCCGCAAAACCAAGAAGGGAAGCTTCGGACCTCACCCAGCAAATCAACTCACAATCACTCACACCACCAATTGGCTTTTACCCCTCAAATAGTACATAATACTGTACCAGCCCAATCTCACAACTACCCACACTTAAAGTCTATCAAAGGAAAACTATCGTCATCATGTATCGCACAGCACTTACCTCGCTGCGTCCCGCACTCCGCTCTACCTTTTCACCAGCTGCAACCCGCGCTTTCAGTGTATCTGCCCGCACAATGGCTGGAGGTGATACCGGTGCTAGCAGACCCGGTGGAGTTGCTCAAGGGTATGTATTTTCGTTGTTTTGTTTACTCTCGTACGATTCTTCGAGGAAGGGTTTTGGCACTTCTTACAATGAAACGAGCCATAGCGGGGACATAATCGGGCAACCTCTCTAATTCCTCTGCCTGTATGCATACATGTCTTTGGGAGAAGTAGGCAATTGGTAGTTGAATTATCTCACTGCCACATACGTTGCAGAAGCTCAAGATTCTTTATCTGACTATAAAGAAAACCAAGCTAATCAGACCCCTCATAGTGACGCATTCACCAAGCGCGAGAAGGCCAACGAGGACTACACCATTCGCATGCGCGAGAAGGAGAAGCTTTTGGAACTCAAGAAGAAACTCCAAGAGCAACATGAACACTTGAAGAAGCTTGAAGACCACATGTATGTTTTCTGTGCCCCTCCATTTCCCCCGCCTTACTGCGTCTGAATTGACACAATTTTTTTTGGCGCCCCTTTCAAACTATTAAGAGACATAGCTAACCATACCGCTTCACCATACAGCTCCGAAATTGAGAAGCAATCCGGCGGCGAGCAGAAGTAAGTATACCTCACTTAAACTCCACTTTGTGAGCGAACTTCTAGCCCAAGCTCTTCTCGGCAAGACAACACAATACCCGCTTAGCTTCTTTTGTCTTTTCGTTTGCTTTGCTCCTTCCCCCGGACAAATGCTAAATGCTTTGAACAATGTACCAGCTAGATACTAGTCTATGGATGAAGAGAAAGTGCATGGACGGGCAGAGTTTGAGAAAGAAGGAAAGGTTTGCAGAGTGGAGGGTTGGTATGATGGATCATGACAAACGATGATGTTACGGTCGACTTGATATCAAAGTGCATTGTATAGTACATATTATCTTCGAATTCTCTACTCATGTTTGCGAAATCGCGCGGGAGATAGTATGGTTATCATAAATGCTTCCATGATGCTCTAACCAGATAATTTTGTTGTCTATGATCATACATATAATCCCCGTAGGGGGCAATCCAGTGACACACGTTCCGTAACATGTTCCTCTTTTCTTCTCTCTGCACAAACTGCCTGCTGCAGGGCCGTCGGATCTCTCGACTGGATTCTCGTTCTTCCTTGTACACTTAACCCCCAAATCCCCCGATCTCAATATTCATTATGGACATATCTCAAAAACAGACCATCCATTTATTATTCCTTTGCCCCCCAAAACGTAAAACGCCCTTCCTACCTAACAAGTTGAAAAAACAACGATCACTCTCCCACTCTCCCCATAATCTCCAACCTAACCTCTTCATCTTCGTCCCATAAACGATCTATAGAAGTGATCCGCCGCATCGCTATCCGCACCCGCAAAGCCATTCTGCCCCATGCTCTGGCTCAATTTCTGCGCCGCTTCGACCTTCTCCTGTAGCGTCTTCGCATTCTGATCGATCCATTGCAGTTGCATGAGATGGGAGTTGAGGACACGGACGATGTGTGAGAGCTGGTTTTTATTCGTGTTAGTATTTGTGTTACTGCGAAACAAGGCATTGATGGGAAATGGAATAAGAGGGCAATGCTTACAGGATCATCCGCCTTATTACTCTTGTTCAACGTCGCCGATGCCTCATTCATAGCATCAATCATATGCGTAAGATCTTTGCCCATCTCATCTAATCTATCTGACAATTTCTCCGCCAGCTTGTAAGTCCTCTCACGTTCCTGATCAGGGCCTTGTAAAGTCTCGCCAACTTGATGTTTGAACATCTCGTCAATATCAGCTTCGTAGCGGTCGAGCCAAGCTGCAATTTCATCTTGTTGACTTTCCACTGATGATAGTTGGCGTTCCACTTCTGCACTGGCTCGTTCGGCTTCGAAAGTGCTGTTGTATAATTTTTGAATCTTCTCGCCATTTTCGACGAGAAGACGATCCCATTGTGCGACTTTGGTGGCTTGTTCTTGGAATTCCTTTTGGTATTTGGATAAATCGGACGCCCATCGGGTGATGATCTCATCCATGGTTTTGTTCTTTAGACGAGAGATCTGCGGGCTCGGCCCGGCTGTAGAAGCTCCCAAAGCTGGAGCTGCCGCGCCGCCTGTAGCAGTGCTACTCGTGCCTGCACCTGCTGTCGATCCCAAGGCGCCGGATCCCGCTTGTTGGTTTAAATTGGAGGCGGGTGCGGTTGAGCTCGCAGCTGGTGTTCCCGAACTTGCGGGCGCTGTAGTCTTGGGCCCGAAAAGACCACCAAGACTTGGTGTTGACGCAGTAGCAGCAGGGGTGGATGTGGTTGTGGCGGCACTCGAAGTTGCATTTCCGAAAAGAGATGGTGTCTGCGCGGGGGCAGATGAGGCGGGCGTTGATGTGGTGGTCGTGGTAGGTTTTCCAAATAACGTAGTGGCAGGTGCAGCAGCTGGAGTTGATGATCCTTGTGATGTAGCGGTACTGGCTGTTGGAGTGGCAGATCCAAGATTAAAAGCCGCGGCTGTTTTTGATGCGTCAGTCGCAGGGGCTGATGCAGGCGTTGAGCTACCTGCTGCCGGCTTGGCTCCAAATAGCCCCCCAGCAGCAGGTTTTGATGCTGTACCACCAAACAAGCCGCCGCTTGGTGCTGCAGCTGAAGCGCCAGAGAAGAGTCCACCTGCGGGAGCTGACGTAGTAGGTGTCTGTGCAGGTTGTGTCGTTGCGGCGGGTTTTGACGCGCTAAAAAGCCCTCCTGTAGATTGTTGGCCACTGAACAAATTGCTTGTACTTG
This sequence comes from Clarireedia aff. paspali H2, assembly GCA_026770245.1. NCBI lineage: Eukaryota > Fungi > Ascomycota > Leotiomycetes > Helotiales > Rutstroemiaceae > Clarireedia > Clarireedia aff. paspali H2. The sequence goes on along the minus strand of JAJCXA010000006.1, from coordinate 210,736 downwards.
CGGCTGGAGCATTGCTCGTAGGAGGTGGTCCTGCAGGGGTTGTGGATGCGAAGGAGAACGGCTGCTTGGCCGGAGCTGGAGTAGTTGATCCCAAAGCAGGCGCAGTTGAAGCGCTTGTTCCTGGTGTGCCAAATAGTCCTCCCGTTGCTCCTGGTGCAGTCTTGTTCAAGCCCCCAAAGAGGTTCCCAGTAGGCGTAGCAGGCTTGTTTTCTTGTCCTGGCGTTGAAGCAGCTCCATCGGCCTTCGGTTGTCCAAAAGCACCAAATGAAGGTGTAGTCGTTGCACCCCCACCAAAGAGGCCACCCCCTGCTGTAGTTGTTGGTGTCGTAGTGGCTGCAGCATTTCCGAAACTGAAAGATGGTTGACCTGGAGCATTTCCTGTGCTTTGTCCGAAGAGACCACCTGCTGGTTTAGCTGCATCCTGATTCGTAGCTCCCCCCGCTCCGCCAAATAATCCTGTTCCAGCTGGTTTGGGGGAACCAAAAGCGCTTGTTCCTCCTACTGCACCGCCAAAGAGAGGTGTTGATGAAGCCCCAGATGTAGCTGTAGTAGATCCAAAGAGCCCACCGCCAGCAGAGCTCTTAGGTGTATTATTTGCTGCTCCACTACCAAATAAATTCGAGCTTCCCCCGGCTCCTGCATTGCCAAAGCTGAAGGACATCTCTAAAGTATTTCGATAATGGAATGGAAAGTCGAATTGGAAGGAGGAAACTTTTCGATGCTTGTTGATTGTCGATCCTAGGAGCTTGTTTCCTGCGGAGAAAGTGGAAAGATCAGCAAGCTAATATCAGAAGCTGGATGGCCGATTAAAGTTACAGCTTCTACAACAATTGAATTGATTTAATGAATCTTGCGCATTTCAATTCAATAGCGTTTGAGACTGTTTATTGATATCTTTTTGTTTCCCTTTGACCAGGCGCGACAACTTTTGGGTACTCGCGCTTCTTTCAAAATTTAAGCGAGTTTGGAACATCAGAAGCAGGCTTGGAAGTCTAGAACCAAAAAGGTGCAGTGCTGTTGTTCACTGTTCCCTCAAGACTTTTCTTGTTGATGCTCTGTTGGCACAGTCAACGTGCCTCTAACAAGCAATCATTATCCATCGATTTAGGATTATTGAAGTTGTCATTTCAAACAATTATGGCTGAGGACGACCATGGAAATCTAGAACCTCCTCCAAGAACGAGCATAGATGATCCCGGAGCGCACGAGTTAGGTAAGATTGCGATTAAAGCGATTTATTCTATTTACACGGAAGCCAATTCGTTCTAACTTGTGTTTCCTTTTATACAGAATCGTCGGATTCCTCAGACGACCATTTCTCAGATGCGCAATCGGGTGTCAACCCTTCTACCACTGCATCCCCCACGGTCCCCACTACCCGCATCGAGAAGGTCGACGACGAACCAAGTTATGGAGAGGTTCCAGGAACTGAAGCATACAACAAGAGAGTTGAGGATGCAGAGCCTGACGAGATAGCCATGGCTCCCGAGTACAACGGCCCAACACTAGCCAGACGACCGTCAACTCCCGGCGACCTTCCAATCCCCACCACAGTTGTGGAAAAGGTTGACCCTGATACCCCGAGTCATGGAGAGGTTCCCGGAACACCTGCTCACGAAAAGCGGAAAGCAGATGCAGTTCCAGACTTGGTATTGAAGACAACCCCCGGCCGCAGTCGTTCTGATACCACCAATACTACGAGATCCAGAGCTGGCAGTACGCCGGGAGATCTACCAATTCCTAAGGTCAAAGTTGAGAAGATAGATGCTACCCCAAGTCATGGAGAAGTGCCTGGCACAGCTGCGTATGAGATGCGCAAAGAGGATGCTGAACCTGACGAGCTGGTAGTCAGTGGTACTTCAGGTTAGAAATGCATTTCCCCGCACACTGTCCGAAGGCATTGACTGAATCCAGGCCACCAGACTTAAGCCAAGACCCCCCGTTTCCAGAGACAACAGCCATGAGTGATGGACCAGAGTCTCCTGAGGCAGTGAAGCCAATCGCGACGGAAGAATATAACGAAGATGAAGATGGCGATGATGGTGGATTTGGTGATGATTTCGATGATTTCGAGGAAGGAGAAGACGCAGAATTTGGTGATTTTGACGATGGATTTCAAGAGCCTGAAGCTGCTCCTCCCCCACAGCAAATACCTGTACCACCCTCATTTGTAAGTAGCGATCTATTTTCTCTAGATAGCAATATAACGATCTCTAACGACACTATTATTTCCAGCCTCTCCTAGACCTAGCAGATATCGAAACCCCAGAAGAAATTCGTACCGCAACAAAACCATTCCTTGAAAGCATATTCCCAACAGATACAATCGATACCTCAATCCTCCCACCCCTCAATGCGCCAAACCCAATCTTCCTCACCCCGCGCTCCGCATCTCTCTGGTCTCAACTTGTCGCCCCACCGCCGCTCCAACCACCAGACTGGATCCGATCCCGCATTCGCCGTCTCTTTCTCGTCAGCCTCGGCATCCCCGTCTCCCTCGACGAAATCCTCCCCGCCTCATCCCAAAAGAAACTAATCCTCCCATCCCTCTCACCCCGCTCATCCCTTGACTCGCGTCGTCTAAAATCCACATCCACCACCTCCGTCGACTCACAATCACAGTCTCACAATTCTCGATCCGAGAGTCGGCGTCGTAAAGGTCCTCCACCAGCTCCTCAACTCGATCTAGTTTCTGCGAGGCAGTTATGCGAGATTACGGATGAAGCACTAAATGGATTCACAATGGCCGAGTTGAAGGATCACGTAGCGAAACTGCAAGAGATGGAAGGAGTGGCAAAGGAATTGCTAGATTATTGGACGAAGCGGACAGACGAGAAATTGGGGGATAGAGAGGCCTTTGAAGGGGTTATTGAGAATCTGGTTCAGCATGCTAGGAAGGTACGGAAGTGAAGTGATCGAGCAAAGCGTGTTGAGAGTCCATCCAGACAACTAGATTGAGCCTGTTGCGGGATCGGACAAGAGATCCCTGAGACTTAAAATTCGGAGGCAATCCATGTATTACTGCACACCCTGGTGTGACGAACGGACGAGTGGAATTGGCTTGAGTCAGCTGTTTGACGGCTGGCGTCGCTTAAGAAGAAGCAAGATATCCTAGCTAGCGAATGAACAGAAAGAAGAGAGAGACACTCACTCTATGCCCACTGTTCAGTTTTATCCCAATACATCATAGATCAAGTAAAAATGTGGATTGTGGTATATATAGCCTGCATTGCTATTTGCAAAAAAAAAAAAAAAAAGCTTAGTAGATCTACCTCCATGAGTCCGACTCGGTATATACTATCTATCATTGATGGATGTAATAGTATTATGGCAGTTCCGTTATCTTAATATGATATGTTCTCCAAGTTACTAGACTTGAAGCACCAAGTTATTTTATTTCAAAACATCTTTACTTTGCTTCGTTATCAGATTCATACATAGCGTCAGGAACCTCACGGTGAATAATAACTTTGTATGTATGCATCATAATTAACTCGATTCCATTCCATTTTATTGCCTAACTAAAACCATGCACGCGACAGCCAGCAGCTCCAAGGCCCAAACCAGTAGCAGCAATGAGCCAAGCCAGCCACCGAGGTCGGTTTAGAAAGTTTGGTCAAAGCATCCATCGGCCTTACTTCAAGGGGAGTAAGAAAAAGAGGAGATTGGAGGCCGCCACAAAAGTAGCTAGAGACCAACGAGGATAGAGTATCTTTTTTGTGTTTTATTTTTTTTTTTAAAAAAAAAGTAACCAGTGGCCACGCAATCTCAAGTTCCAACCCATCACGCCGTTCTTCCATCTCTGTATTCAAAGGCCAACATGGTTTGAAGATCTCCAGGTCCATCGAAGAGGTGTATCGTATCAAAGAAGAAACCATGCACACTTGAAGTCATGCCATATACGCAACGCTGAGAAGTATCGTATTATGATGAGCCAATTTTGCAAAGAGGAAGAAGTCGAGATCCGTGTCATTCCATGCAAACACATATGCCTTCCATATAGACGCCCAGGCCGTTAAGAAGCAAGCCTTGGAATATATAAAGCAACGCTCGCGAGAAATGCAAATGTCATTGATCCGTCCTATCATATATAGTAGCTTTGTGAGTGAAACCCAATGCGAGAAAAGAAGCAAATCTGTCTTGGGTCGTAATGTCGTATATCGTTGAAGCAGAAATTAAATAAGGCAGACACAAACAAGTGAAGCAACCGTCAAGGCCATTTCGCATCCCGTTGAGGATGATACCATGCAATGCAAAAGTATCGAGTCGAGATGTATCCTGTATAAGTTGACTCAAGAGACCGAATGTCATAATCGAGATAGAACTCGTATGAGCAAATAACCAGCAATAATGGGTATAGTGCGTTGGCAGAAAACCGTTAAAGAGACTTGTATCAAAGCTGCAAAGTTGTCGTCAAAATACGCGCCGAGGGGTATCCGCTAAAAGAGTTTTCGAAAACGAAGAATTGCAGAGTTGGGAAGGACGTCACGATGCTGACTTATTGCTTGTAGTAGGAGTTGTTACTGTTATTGTAACCAGTGTTGTAATAGACAGGCTCCTGGGTCTGGGACTGCGTCGAGTTTTGATCATATTCGCTGTTTATCACTGAACTGCCTGGAGCTCCACGGACTGGGCGTGTAGGACTGTTCTGATAAAACTGCGACTGGGAAGTGGCGTTCTGGTATCCGAAGCCGCTTGAATTGAAGGGCGCAGTGCTATGAGAGGTGTCGGGAGGAGTTCTGTACGATCGGATTAGCATAACGTTTAGATGGTGGTAAAAATCCCCAGCATATCGAAGCAAAGGAGCTAGCAGTAGTATTCCGACTAGGAATAAAGTTCAATAAGAACTTGACTAAGAATGGCAAACACTAATGACTAAGGAATGTCTCGTAGCCTAAGGATGATAGGGAAGAAGTAGCTAGTGACCTGTAGTTAAACACACGCGGGGAAAGTAACATCTGTCGCACACGATCGGAACACAAACCATAGGAGGTGGTACATGACTGTGTGTATAAGCAACGGAGAAGGGAAAGGTTCGAAAACCGGATCTCGTAGGTGAAGAATACAATTTGTAATCGAGCTCGCACAAGTCGCGAGTCTCCTATGTAAGAAAGAGAGTCTAAACTTTTTGCGCTTTTGTGGATAACCTCGAAGATAAGAAAAGACTGCTCCGAAGCATAAGTGCGTTGCTTTGCAAATAAATCTCATGGACAATTTGACTTGTCAATGGGGTGAAAGCAAGCAACTCATACGACAAGCCGAGGGATTACAGGTATGAAAGAAAGAAAACATAGAGAGCTAAGGTCATGGTCGCATGAAAAGTCTATGCTTATACATGGGCATCATTGGAAACGCAGATTCCCACCCATCCGATACTTTTGAAGTAACGCTAAGAGGAGAAACAGTTATCCAGGCATTGGACGCGAAGAAGTGAAGCCCCGAAAAATGGCAAGCCAAGTGCAGAAATACGCCATGCTATACTAAACTCCATTCGCGAAAGAAGATGCATGCTTACTACAAACTGTCAGTTTACGTAAATCTCTGACGTAGGGTAACATACCTGTATTGGTTGGAAAGTTGTATAAGGGTTGTGTCCCTGTGGCATTCCCATGGATTGGTAATGTGGTGGGGGTGGAGCAGGTCTATATGGTGTACCGGCTGGTCCAGAGTTATTTTGTGAACGTCCCCAGGATAAACGGACGCGAGAGTTGCCAATAGGATAACCTTGCATTTGGTTGATAGCCATCTCTGCTGCATGGCGCTGGACAAATTGAACAAACCCACATCCCTTTCCAGGAGGAATCTTGACGTATGTAATTTCCCCAAAGCCTTGGAAGAACGATCTCAATTCATCCTCAGTGACGTATCCAGATAGTCCTCCAACAAAAACGGTAGTGTTGTTCGGGTCAGTGAACTGATTCATTGGCTGAGGTGCGCCGTAATAGCCCATAGGAGGACCTCCCATGCCATATCCACCAGGCATACCCATAGCGCCAGGCATGCCACCAGGCATAGGCATACCTGCTGGGCCAGTACCTCCAGACTTGTTCTTGGGAGTTGCGGTGCTGATACGCATAGGTCGGTTGCCACAGTAAACACCTTGCATCTCGGTGAGAGCCCGCTGCTGGTCGCCCTCCTCTGCGAAGCGGACGAAACCATAACCCCTCGACATTCCCGAAATTGGATCAGTCATAATCTTAGCTGACTTGCACGAAGGAAATCTGGCTTGGAAGAGCGATACGAGAACGTACTCGTTAACCTCAGGACCCAGATCGCCAACGAAAATCGAAAATTCAGGACCACGATCATCGCTGCGAAGAGTTAGTAAGACATTTCAAAACTGCCAAGGGCATTGGAGCAAAGGAATATGAACCGGGAATCTGACCGACGATCGGCGAGACCTCCTCCAGAAGCCCAGTTGAGCTTGAACGGTCTGCTTGTGTTGGGAATCATGGATCCATTGAGCGAGAGTGCCTTGGCTGCTGCAGCTGGTGTGGAGAAATCAATAAAACAGTAACCTGCATTTCTGTGAAACAATCAGCCAATAGTCTTTATGTAGTATCGGACAAACAAAGGCGCACCCTGAGAATTTGTCACGAATCATCTTGACGTTGACTTGCTCTCCCATACCAAACCAAACGCTGCGGATAAAATTCTCGTCAATCCATGGCTCTAGTTCTCCCATCCTATTAACATGATTAGCCGTGAATACATTCACTGCGAAGGATTTCAAGGATTGCATAGTGTTGAGCACAGTTCCCAACTCGCGCGATTGAATATTATCCGTCAAAGTTCAAGGGTATCAACCCAGTCGGCATAGCCGACTCGTCGCAAACTGCGATTGCGGGGTGTCCGCAGCGGTGGTCGACGGAGTGAAGGAGATGTTTGCAGAGACTGTACTTACCAAAGAGTGGTCTTAGCATCACCTGCGACACTACCGGCAGAGCCTTCCACACCAGCGCCTTGCTGAGCGAAAGGCGCTGGCGATCCGCCTTCTTGGCCAGGCTGCATAACTTGAGGTTGCTGTTGCTGAGGTGGCAACCCTTGAGGGGGCTGCATGGCCCCGTTACCATTGTTCTGCTCATACCCCCCTTGCTGGGAGGGATCGAATTGTGGGGCGAACGACATGTTTTAATTCTTCGTAGATAGATATGTATTCGCTGAAAAGAACCCCAAGTACAGTAGTGTCAAAATGTCGAAGATCGGAGCGAAAAACTCGGAAAGGTAAAGTTGAAAGTTTGACGTTCGAAATGGGTGACGAAATGGATTTATCTGAAGCCGTGTGCGCAACCTGATTCACTCAACGTTAGCGCTCTGGTCAATGCTATCGCTAGATACTGAATTGTAAATATTGGCAGACCCCGTGAATGGTATAGTTAGTAGTGATCGGTGGGGTATCGAGTTATTCTCTGGTCAGATAAAATGTGGCGGAAAGTGAGATAGATAATTGTTTTCAAAATGACAATAAACTACTTAAACAGAATTGTTGAAATATATGCTTAGTGCTCCAGGAAGAAAAAGAACAAAAGGCTATCCGTAAAAGTGCAGTGATAGATTGTCCTAGATCTGTTGCGAAATTGCCAATTATTCATTCGGTTGAAAACAATGTGAAGTTTGACTCAAGGTAAACAAAGTATTGTCACTGACGCCAACGACCAAAATTCTTATTGCCTGTGCTTTACTCGACGACATTGCAGTTCAGTTTCAAGGACTCCACCGTCCACACAGCAGATCCCAGAGCACTTCTAGCATTCAGCGATCAAATTACTACCGATCCAGAAGCTTTGTTGCATTCGTTAATGACCCCAGAGATTTTACAAGCGACCTCAAGCGACACTTCGCAGAAGAGTAGTGGCGAAAATCATAACAAGCATCATGAGCCTCAAAACTGGGTCCAGAGGCACATATATATATATGTGTATAGAGTCTTTTCAGGCATAGTAAGCTGACTTCTAGGAGTATGCTTTATCCTGCTAGTACACCAGTTCCCAGCTACTACCATTTCATGCCCGAGACGGTCTCCTCGCTGCTCGGATCGGTCAATGATTTACATGGAGTCGAACGGTGAAAAAAAAAAAATAAAAAAAAAAATAAAAAACATAAAGAAAGCGTGCATGTCTAGTATATCGTAATTCTTGAGAGGGGGAAATGCTAAAAGAAGACATAAGAAACTGAAGCCCTATCCTCTACACTAGATAGAATCAAGGACAGACTATCCACGTCGCCTCAATGCTCCCCCAGTCTTCGAGGATGAGAAACTCGATTGCACTACAAAATGAGTATTGAGCTAGTACAACTTCAAGTCTGTAGAAGATTCTAGGAAGATTTCTGAGCGATTGCTGCCTGCGGCAATTTCACTAAAGCCTTCGCAGGACAATAAAAGAGATTTTCCATGTCTCATAGGAAAACACATATATCTTCCAGTGCGCCCCATACTTGAGAGACACTCAAAATTGTTGACGAAAACAGCTTGTTATGACGCCTTGAGGCCATGGAAAACCGAATCTCCAGTTGTATACGCCATATATCAACTCCATGGTGGAAACTCTATCCTGCCGCCGTGGAGCATATATGCAATGATTTCAAGGTATGCATCTGGAAAAGAGCAGGGCTCAGGTCCAGATGCCCTCCGAATATCCATTGCAATGTAGCTAGCACATTATCTTAAAATCCGGACAAGCCTTGCTTATCCTTGTATCCTGTGTCAAGAGAAGTGATCGCCCAAACTTCTCCATGAATGATGACGTGCTTTCGCGGACAGCTGCCATGCGTTGCCGCATCAACTTTTCTGCCACATGGATTTTGCACGCACCATCCCTTTCCTGTCACATAATAGATTCAAGCACGTATGGAGCGCGACGGTCGGCCAAGGTCCCCTTCTGCGCTGATGTCGATTTCATTCGGATTCGATTTCATAGGGTCTGCCAATTTCATGTTCGAGAAGGTAAATGCTTACCTTATGAATTCCCAACTGACCAACTGAAGAAGGTATTTCCGGATCGCCGTATGAGATGACGGATATGTGCGATTCGAAACTAGCTGAGAAGCGAAGTCGTAGATGAGTACCCGATTCGAAGCTTTATAAGACAACGCTTGCGCCTGCGAAAAATCGAGAGATACGGAAGAGGTTGATAGTTGCTTAAGAAATTGAGGGAAGGAATCCAAATCTAGAAGAAGCACGAGTTAGTCAATTGCCATAGCTTAAAATGACCGTGATGGATTGATGTGTCGTTGAAATTTTCATGGGCCGCCGGATATGTGGACAGCTTCATTGTTGTATTCCGAGCGTTCGTACCGATAGCTAGCACCAAGGCTAGTGGCCTTTCGCCAAACGTTTGCGCCAGGAACAAAAGCACAGCTTGTCTGGCAATGCAAGCTGCCAAGTATGTGCGACAGCGAAGCTGGTGAGTGCAGGCCAAAGCAAGCACCGATTTCAGGAAAGTGGTCGTGGTTGTGGTATGTATAATGAGGGGTCGCGTTGGTGGAGGAGGGGAGGGGGGGGTAGAAGCTTCATGCGCGACCAGTAAGGCGCAAGGACAGAAAAATGATCTGCTTACATGTTTGGTTGACTAGGTTAACAACTGCTACAAAAAGTTTCGAGACCCGATGGGCGAAGCAGTAAATCAAACAGCGATGACGAGTATCGACAGGAAACAATTGAGGCAACTAAGCAGCAGCGCACGGCAATCGAGAGGTTGTTCGACGAGACGAGACGATGTACGATTCGAGAGGGCGAGGGGTTGTTGAGAAGAATGAAAGGAATTAAGGTGGGAGGCAAGGTGAGAAGTGTAAGAAAAGAGGGACGTGATCTCGAGGAATGGGACGGTGCCTTCTAAGTTTGGCGCATGAATAGTGTGGCCAGTGTTTGAAAGAAGTAGGTAGGCGGGCGCAGAAAAAAAGCTACCAAAAGAGCTATAAGTTTTTTTCCTTGTTAGTGTGGTGTGCGATTTTGCGGGCGGCTTTAACGAGGGAAGTTAAATGCTTTGCTTATGGATGGGATGGGATGGATGCGATGGACGGATGGGATGCGTGAATGGATGGATGGATGGCATGGAATGGGATGCGTGAATGGATGCATGCGCGGACGGCTGTTCGGTTCGCATTTCATGTTTATTCTCCCATTCTTTTCCCATTCCTTCTTCCTCTGTCTTATTACGTGCAAAATTACGGAATAGTGGCACATATATGGCACACATATGGCACACATATGGCACTTATATGGCACTTATACGGGCAATATATACCCAGGTAGGCACAGTGCGATCAGGAATGGGGTTGTAGATATGTTTATTAGTCATTGCATATTCACGCTCTCTGCTGGTCTCGTGTGGGCACAGGTAGTTACTGCAAGTAGAAAAGTAGCATTTAGGACAAGTACTCCGTACTGTGTAAAGCTGGGGATATTGCTTTTGCTGCGCCGACACATGTGCTGCGAGGTACGAGATATACAGGGGGGAGGGGGGAAGGAGGGAGCTCTGGAAATGGAAATCTACCTCCAGTAGCTAATCCACCTGGGCAGGGCACATGGGAGCTGTTGGATTTCAGATTTATTTCTTACCTCTCGTCCCTCGCGTCCTTACCTGAGTGGACGGAACTGAGGTGGTATGAGATCCAGGCTGGGTTGCCAGGTTGCCCGGTTGCCAGGTTGCCAGGTTACCAGGCTACCCGGCTCGTCACATTTCCTCCACAAAGGTAGCTTTATTGGCGAGCTATACAGTCACTATTCGCTTCTCTTGCTGGCCCAAATTGTTGGCTGTTGTTGGTGATGAGATTTTATCCGCCAGTCATAGCTGGAAACTTCGCAATGGGTGGTGGTGGTAGCGGTAGCGGTAGCGTAGGTGGTATACTTCGTACTAAAGCACGAAATACCGTTCCCGATGCTCCCGTCTTTCAGAAGCACGCATGGATAGAAAAGATTTCAAAGCCGGAATGGAAGCATTGAAGCAAGATTTGGAGGGTGTGGACCACCGGTTTCTTCATCGCAACGATCCCAGCTTGTGGAGGGAAGATCGAGGTAGTGAATACAATAGTATCAAACCTAGTCTTTGTTTGAAGTCACTTGTGGCGCATCAAACTCGAGTTGCCCTTTGCTGCTTGACGTTACCGCAGTTCGGTCGGATTTGTCTGATTTGTCTGATTCTCTCTCTGCCTTTGGTCCTTTGTGAATGGAAGGGCTCGAGCTCTTTCCAGCTCTTTGTGCGTCGAAGCTGCCCACCATCATCGTTTGATTAGCGAGAAGGTCAGCGATTATAACTCACCTGGGTCTAGCTGAGTGGATGGTGCTTAGTACAAAGCACACAGTACAGCGCTGGGCTGCAAACGCTTACTTAGCACACTTATTATTAACCCGTTCCTTTTCGATTTGAACAGCATAAGAGAGAGCATGGAATCTGATTAGTCGAGCTTCTGAAAGTGGAAGATAAAAGGCTATTTCATACACAGGCTCGACAGGCGAACCAAGCAAATATCCCTGTGTACCATACCGTCCATACCGTCCCTTTTTCTCTAATCTTCGGGACTTTAGATTGACATGGGTTTGAATGGTAAAGAGGCTTGGAGAGGGCTGAAAAGACCAGAGGATGATCAATCAAAGAAGACTTTAATATGCTGTGTGTGACGCCATCGAGTTTCTCGAATAACCGAACCTTTCTTCAGAGTGGAATGTGGAAGTACAAAAGCACTTTGTATCGTTGCACTTTGTACTGTCTGTTTTATTGGCTGATGAAGCCTTTACTCTTCGCTCTTCAGTTTGAGCATGCCCAATCATGTGCATGTGAAGCTACAGGAGGGAGGAGAAAGGGGCTATAACGATCTACTCGGTTATATACCTACCTAGTATCAGCCTTCCATTTCAAAATACGGTCGACTTGGAGATATGGTCGATCTAGATGAGAGTTCTAAGTGGGAAAGTGGCGCAAGATAGCTTACAAGAAACTTACTCAAAACCAAAAGAGACAAGAGTCAGATAGACTGGTCAGTGCCAATATCCGGGGTCTCTTTGCAAAAGAAACAATTTCCGATTGTACAGTACAGGAGTTACTTTTGAAGCACAGAACAATCCCTACCTTTTCCAGCCCAATCATTATCAAGTAGGAGATCCTACCACATGTTCTCTCTTTGCTATAGGAACAAGGGATCTCAACCGGATCGGATATCAATTCTGTCATTTTCCCTCAGACAATATCTGATAGAAAGTGCTGCAAGTATCCTCAACATATTAGTTTTTGACAATTAACGTACGCACCTCGTACAAAAGCGCAAGTGCAGATATCCCCCATGAGGTAATGATGACGCTGAACCAGACTACTTACTGCCTATACAAGTATCAGCCCCCAGCACCACATCCCTCTCCCTCTAGAAGTACGAAGGTACTTGGCCTGGTGCCAAGCACAGTAGGAAATTAACTGCAAATGTGCTGAAAGATACCTGTTGATACCACCCACTTGCTTATGCTATCTATTCAAGGCAAGATACTATTGGCAGATTAGTTTTATACTTCATAATGCAGCATGGCTTGTCCTCCATGTCTAGTTCTGCATAAAAATGTACCGAGCACAACCTCCTCACTCCACACTCCCTTGCATTTTATTTGCTTTTCGCTCTTACCAGGTCCTCTCCCATTCGACCGTGAAAAAAACCTTCATAAGTAATATCAAAGCTATCCCGATCGACTTTTCGTATGTACCATGTGCCCGATGCAACATATATCAGACATTAATCTATAGTTTTTCGCCGGCCTTTGCATCACCATGAGAATCTGGAGTACAGGAGGCAACTCTTACCGTACATGCACCTTGATGTGACGCCTTGCTGCAAGTAATATCCTCAACTCCTCATTGGATCAAGCGCGGCCCAGGGAGACAAAAGATAATATACATCGCAGGTCAAGTACCTGAAGATCAACATCACATATCATACTGTCCCACGATGACTGCAGTGGAATATCGGGTTTGGCCTGATGTTTCCCTCCTGTTTTGATACCCCTCTTCTGGTTACAGTGCAGCTTCCTTCTGCCAATTCTAGTTCAAAATTCTCCGAGCAAAGGGTCAGTCCTCCATACAGTACGGAACTTTGGATACCCAGATCGACGCGTCATGATAGCTCACCGAGAGTCATGCAAGTATCTACGGCCGGGCATTGCTACTTGCCATAGTCCTCCAACCAATCATCCTCATCCTTCGAGCATAAGGTTTGGACTGCGTATAGCAGAATGACATCTCCTCTTTTTCCCACGCCAATTTGGCGTCCTCCTTTTTCTGGGACGATGTACAGAATCATTAGGAGGATCCGCCCTGCATTAGAGCTCAGGCGCAGGACGACCATCACATCCATCTCCTTGCGTTGACTCACTACATTTGTTTCGTTCAACCGCAATGCCTAGATATCTCCGCACATTTATCTACCTTGGTACAAGCTGAAGGGCCAATCGACAAGATGGAAAATATAAGCAAACAAGCAAGGATCCCTTGCCCATCAGCCATGAGTAGCACAAGATACCTAAAGACAGGGGACGAATGGTTACTTGCATATATGGGATCATGAGGTGAAGGCGAAACAACCTCAAATTTTGATATCGCCACCACTGTCATCGCCGTTTTCATATGATTTATATCAATTCTTTGTATACCACGTACTCATATGGCTATGCACCAGACCAAAGTGGACTGATCCAGTCGGGAGCTGCCGCAAATGGAACTGTTGCATATGGTTACCATGCTACCGCTGCAATTCACCTACCATATATGGAATATTTTCCCTCGTGATTGGGTCCAATTGTTGGCCCAAAGTCGGCTTCAAGCATGTCGGGTCGGCTAGGCGAACTTCCCTTCTACCTACGCAGTCAAATGTCAATCTGAGTTATAATCATATCACTGCTCGCCACCTGTTCAATCCAAGGATGATCTGAACTTGGCTCGCATCTTCGATGAATCTATCGGGAATTAAACATGAAGTTGCACGTCACATCCGCCGGCCGGCACTGTCAGTCTGTTTGCTTCGTCCTCTTCGAACTTCTACCACCAGAAATATATTCCTTGGCTCCTTGCTTTCCGTGTGCTTGTGGCGACATCAAAGCCACCAGCATATGATAACTCTTATTCGTCCTGTCGAAGAATTCAAACTGTCAACTTTGAAGGCAAGCATGCAACTGCTCTATGACAATATCAAAGTTTTTCTTCCGATCTATCTCATTTTCCCCTCCTATCTCGAGCTAAATACAAGTAATTTATACAACACTCGCGCGAACACGCAGTCTGTCGGCTCAATGATAGCCAAACAAGTAGCATCACTCCTCAAAACCAATCGTCATCACATATACAAAGCATCTTCCTTCTAGTTAGCTACATAATCCTCTACCCAGCTTCCAGATGCACACCTCCTCTCAGTGACAGCGACTAAAAGAGGTACAAGTATTCTGCAAAAATGGCGAAGACAACGGGAATGTAGGGCCTCGCGTGTCTGTTGTATAATTTCCACTCTGGCAGGGTGGGCAGTAGACCTCATAAAAAAAACGAAAACGCTGAACCATAGATTTTCTCCTCCGTGTTTAACTACCCCTAATTCCAGTCAGTCGCTCGTAGCCTATGGTTTCCCCTTCTCATCTCCCATATCTTGTGAGCGTAAAACTGAGCAACGAATGCTGTCAAACTGCAGTACTTTAGCTGTAAAGGAAACCTATGCATCATACTACTTCCAACCCAAACAAACTGCATTCATTCATTGCCACTCTCTTCTCCTATCTTCACCCCTCAATTCGAGTTCATCCCCACATTTTAAGTTATCATCCCACCTCATCCCTTCTCCTCCTCCGTCCCCCTCTCTTCTTCTCCCCGCCACAGTCTTTCCTCTCCAGCCAGACGCCATCCCCATCCCCATCCACAGCCATAACACCTCATCCCTTTCCCGCCCAACATCGAACCAACCTTCCCTATACACTTGTCACTTGTGACAATCCATCTACTCAACTCAAGCGAGATAGATAGACACGCATAAAGTTCTCCAATGCTAAACCTCAGGCGTATGTATGTATTAACCACCTCGAAGACCTGCTACACACCTGCTCTACAGTACTACCGACATCTAGATATATTATCTTGACAGCCGTGCTTCAGATGCACGCTCAATACCGCAGTTGTATGTATGTATGTATGTAACAGCAAAGAATTAGGAACCGGACGCAAGAATGACCAAACTGCCGTATCACAAGAGGAAGTTTCGTGGCCATGGGAGAAGAAGTGTTGGGCGGTGGGTTAGTTTCCTCTTCGTACATGACACAAGAGGATTTCGAAATCCGCGCCATCTATACCGGTTATGAGACCTTCGGTATATGCGCTACTCTGTCTGGTATTGAGCTGTAATTCAAAGTAAACATAGTACATTCATTCTCCCAACCCACCAATGAATAAATATATATGAATATATCTCTTGTCTACACACTCAAGCACACATATTGAAAGCACCTCAACCCCAATTCATAAGCACTTGTTTCTTCCCCTTCCCCTTCCCTTTCTTCCCACCACCTTCCGCACTCTCTCCCTCCCCTCCCGCACCCGATCCACTACTCCCCTCCCCAGCACTTCCTGCACTCCATGCATTGTTCGTCGTCGTCTTTCCACCTCCCAAATCTCTTCTCACCATACCCGTGCCGTATCCAAAAATTGTACTTTGCGGCTTTGCAGCCGGCGGCAGAGCAGGAAACGCATCGCTACTGGCCGCACCTTTCTTCGGTGGGGCCCTCGTTATGACACGATTACTCGATATACTAGGCAAGGCGGAAGACGATGAGGGTGCTGGTGAAGGAGCGACCCATGGCGTGGTTGTTATGCGAGAATTAGTATTGTTGCTGCGGGCCGAAGGAAGACCAGGAAAAGCTTGTGTGGATGACGAAGTTGATGAAGAGGGGGCATTGGCGCTGGAAGCTGAGCCCCAAGAACGGTTTTGAGAGACTGATGAGCGGGATGATTGGGCAGTCGAAGATTTGAGTTTAAGGACACGATTAGATCGCGCGGATGAGGTTGGGCCAGATGAAGAGTTAGAGTTTAGAGATGCCCAACCCAAAGGAAGTGGGTTTCCATTGCTGGAACTAGGAGCTGGAAGTGATGGATAATCTTCGTTGATTGCTCGCCAGTCATTCCATGCTGCTAGAATAGCGTCGGCTTTCTTTTTGTCTTCATACAAATCGGCTATCTCTCTGATGAGTGTACCCAGTGCATTCGAAGTTGTGTCCGAGAACAAGGCAAAGAAGGAATCGATGAGAGCATTAGCAGTGATAGTCCCGTTCTTGTATGAGGATATTGAGTTACGAAATTGGGTGATCTTTGATTGATCACCTTGCAGCATTACAGTAACCCTTTCAATTACATCTCGATGTTTCAGCTGGCGTACTTGCTCTTGTGGTGTCAGATCTGCCGAGCCTACGTTCAAACTAGCCACTGCTTCTGTAAGTCCAGGAACATTTGCAGCTGGTCGAGCTGTGGCAGCAAGCGAGGGTTCTGCTCCGTTATTTCTAGAATTTGCTTGTGAGGGGGTAGGAGCAGTTAATTGCCCTCCAAATGCTCTTGTTGATCCAGCTTGAGCACTTTGAACGGCCATTTGTCGGTGAAAAGCTTGCTCATCTCGTCGCAGAGGCTGGGCACTGGACATAGGTATTGGCTCTGCATTTGGATCTCGACCTCTGCCTCGACCTCTGCCTTCACGCTGCTCTCTTTGATTGCCTCCTCGACTGCGCTCCTGAGAGTAGGGTTGTCGGTATTCGAAAGTGGATATATCCACCATTCTTGCATCTCTTCGAACATCCTTCGATAGAGTGCTCCCATGCACCTCTAACTGGTGGGCCTTTAGATCCATTTCTGTTGGAAAGACAACAAACTTTTGTTCCAAACATTCCGGATCTGTGCATGGAAAGTGGTCTTTCCGAAAATGCTGCGATAACGAATTCCAATCGACGTAGTAATGTGGCTGTCCAGTGTTACTGAGTCGATCACAAACATGACATCTTTCATGCTTCTCTCTGCAATGGACAAACAACTCATCATCACCGTAGAAACGCTGACCGCAGAATGTACATAGAGGATGGCCCTTGAATCCTGTCTGGTCGACCGCTCCAGGATTGTCGTCTCCCTTTTTCATGTGCCTCTCTAATTCTCTGTCGGCAAATAATTCGTGTTCGTGCGTGAAGACTTTCTTGTGTCTTGTACACAAGTCGCACATCTTCTTATGATGTATTGACCTAACATGCCTATGCAGGTCTGGCCAACCTCTGCACGCAGCATCACAGGTAGCATCCGGACAATTGTATCGCAAGAGCAGTAGAGTATCTTCTTGAATATCATTGCTTTCATAACGAATGCCGATATTCGGATCCGTGTTTGTAATGTCATCATCCGAATAGTCTTCGTATCGTTTCGTTGCATCGTCTGTAAATATGACAAAGGGGGCCAAAGTCTTCACAATATTAGCTCAGCCTAAGAACTCGGAAACTTGATGGGACATACTCTACAGTGTGGACAATCTTTTGTCTTATATAGTGCTCTCATCCTCAACGAGCAGATATGACAGGTGCGATGGTTGCATGGAGCGACGGCATTGTGTACAATGGATGCGGCGCAAATGAAGCACACCTCTTCATCTTCATCTTCATTGTCTTCCCCGCCAACATCTTTGCCACTCCCTGATTCTGCCGGGGGCTGCAATTTCTCCTGAGTTGAGAACTTGGCAGCCGCCGCTGTTCCAGATGTTATATTGGACTCGGAAGTTTCGTAGGTAGAATGTCCTCCTCGGTGTCCACCACGCCCCCGTCTGCCCCCACGGTGATCCGAATGTCTAAAGTCTGCGCCATGCTCTCCCAAAGGTCCTCCTCGACCACGACCTCGCCCTCGACCCCTCTGGCCCCTTTGACCCCGTTGTCCATCAGTACGAGTCCGCGATGGAGTATCGTTGGCAGTATCTGATGCGGTAGTGGTCCCGGCTGCAGAAGCCATTGTGCAGAACTTTGGGTATGCGGGTCTCTATGCTAGCGCAAGTTGCGAGTACAGAAGATCTCGCTGTGTCCGTTGAGGTACCTTCTAGGTTTGTGAGATACGTTTTGGGGTATTTAGCACTCGTAAGTAGAGAATTGATAAATGGAAATGACGTCTAATTGTCTCTACTCGGAAACACAAGCTATACAATAATTACATAGATGGCCCTTTTACTTTTATTAGTGGGGTCGCTTACACTGCAGGGAAGCCCCGCGAGCAAGGCTGTGGAAGTGACTCGATCAGGCTGATAAATCAACAAGAGTCAAGACCAAGGAAATTCTTGAAATGAATCATCATGTATGAAGCGCAGCAGTGTTTCTCAAGCACGATTGGCGCATAAGCGCAATTGACTCAGATCATCAGAGCGAGTTGAAGAATCCATGCTGTATGCTTTACTAAGTAAATATGTAAATAGTAGTAGTGCTGGTACCCAAACCGATTATCCGTCATGTGTAAAAGCATCAAATCATGCCATGTCAAATCACGCCATGATAAACAAGTCCGTTAGTGCCAGAATCAGGATTCTCAATGCCATGCCTGCGAACGCCCCCCGGAAATTCCTGAAGTAAATTGGCCGTGCTGTCAGACTTCTATTCCTCCTCAACTGGATAGAGTTGTTTGCCAAGTAGTTTGTTCATCGTGAACATGTGGACTTTTTGAGTGCTGAAGACGGAATACATCTTGGCATCGCAGATGATCTGGCGCTTGTCGTCCGGGTCTTGCAAGTCGTTTGCTTTAATATGCTCCCAGATCTTTTTGACAACTTGTGGTCGGGATAACTAAGAAGAAACTGTTAGATGAGAATGCGGAAAGACGGACGCGACTGCACTCACAGTTGGTTCTCCTACAAGATCCGCCAGCGCCGCAGAAAGATGATATTGCTTCTTTTAAAAGTCAGTGAACCATACAAGAAGCAATGCCGCATCCACACTTACATGGAACCCTCCTTTGCGCACAACCTCCTTCGGCTCTCCATCTGAATTCAATTCCACGTCGCTATCGTCCGTAGCTTTAACCTTCGCACTCGACTTCTTTTTCTTGGGCGTGCTCTTCTTTACTGCCGCGCCCCGCTTTGTCCCGCCGCCTCTTGTTGATCTCGTCCTGCTATTTTCTTGTGCTTGCAGCATAGCCGCGAGCTTAGCATCATCGTCATGCTTCTCTCGCTTTGCTTTCTTCTTCGGCGGGCTCGTATATCCATCAGACTCACCATCTTCACGCTTCGGCGACGAGTTCTGTGAGTCCTCGTCTTTGTCCTCAGTCTTAGAATGGCCATTGGTCGCGGATGGGGATGTAGAAGCTTCCGGGGTGTCTTTTGAGGCTTCATCGAATCGTTCCATTATCAAAGCTTTTATGGCATCCTAGTAAATAGTAATTAGCATTGAAAGATGAATATGCAATAGAGATTCTCACTTTCTTATTTGAGAGGTCGAACCCGAGCTCGTCTTGTAAGTCTTTTCTGATCTGCTTGGCAGAAATAGTATTTAAATCACCCTCTTTCAAAATCTTATCAATGATTGTTGCATATCGAGAGGTTTCTTCCGATGACACTGTAGAAAAGTGAGCGACAGCCAGAGCCTCTCTGGGAATGGCAGGCTTACAAGACATTATGTTGGTGCGCAGTTGATCTGGGGGAGACTTTGTGTTTGATACCCGTTTCTATCTCCGTAAGCTCTGTGCTACCAGTAGGATTAAGGTAAGAGAAACAATTCCTTGGGATGTCGCTGTAGCGGAAGTAGGTTGGGATTGGGGCAAAGATTGGATTTCTAGTAGAGGAGATAAATGATGGAAGACAAGTGCTCAAGTGCAGCAAAACTTAGCAGGGACTTTTTTGAATTGCGCCAGAGTTTGACGCTGGATATTGTCGTTAATTGCGTGAGCCAGATCAGCAGAGATTTAGTTGCTGAAGGAGAAAAGTGCAAATTTACAAAAAGAAGAACAGTGAATAGCTAGGAGGAATTATGATTGATTATCTTAAGTAAGATGCAGCGATGATTGAAAATAAAGAAGGTTTTTGTTGTTATTGGAGACGTTTTCTGGTCCGGTGCTAGATGCGACAAGACGAGCACGATGGGTACTTCTGCAAGAATGCAAGGATCAAACCTACAGTACCAGCCCAGCCCAGATCACCAAAAAGCCTAGGTTGCCATCGAAGTTAGCTCCGGGAACGAGAAGCGCGGATCGCTATGGCATGCTTAATGTTAATATGGGGAAACGACAACGACCCTGTTTATCTTTTTGCCTATCAGCTTTTGCAAAACACAGAACATCAACTCGTACTCCTACTGTCATCACTCATTTCAGTCCGAGTAATGCGCAGAATATCTTTGGCGCTTACCCAAGTTTGCGTGATGTTACAACCCGGCCTAGTCTCTGCGATTACTACTTGCTCCTTAAATCCACCTCATTCATGGAAATAGGTTATTAGTATCATTGCATATCGTGTGGTTCAGTATCCATTTTCTAAGCAAGATATAAGTTACTGCATTCTGTTGCCACAACTGTATTCAAAGGATGGCTGCTAATGTATATCACTGGCTTAAATTTCCATCCCACATGTACATTTGACTTATATGCTTAGAAGCGCTTTTTGATACCGCGCCTCAACTTTCCAAAATGCTAGGTATCCACGCCTCGTCTTTCTGCAGCCTCCAACTTGCAACATCCAAAACTCGATAATCCTGCAGCCTCCGACTTATAACATCCAAAACTCGATAATCCTATAGTCCCGCTGGCTCGTAGTATTCCCTGAAGCGATCGATCTCATCCCACTGTACTTCGTAAATAACATTCCAACAAACAATCAACAAGTTGGGGAATTTCCTAGTCCAGAAACTGAGGTATCCATCGGGTAATGGACCAACGTCTTTCTTCAATTTGTCCGGCATGTCTTCATAATGGTTCTTCTTATTCCTCAAAGCCCTAAGAAGGTCCAGAAGCCTTGTTCCAGTATACTTTCTTTGCTTGCCCAAGGAGTCTACAAACTCTTTACCCAGAGGTTTAAGGAAGTCACCCTGGCATACATCTGGAGCCCACTTTTCGAGTTCTTGAAGTGCGGGACTGGGAGGATCCCTTTTTTCTTTCTCAAAGTGGTCAGATACATCGCAAAGAAAGTTCAACCGCTTCTTTGCGGACCAAAAGAAAGGGTGGGCCATGACTTGTTGAGCAACTGGACGTGACTTTGGTTCCTTAGCAAGCATAGAGGCGATGAGATCTTTAGCTTCATATGCATAATCTCCCAAGACCTCGAGGTGGGCCAAATTGAAGTTGTCTTTGCGAATGTTAACCTCACGCATATACCGATCCCCGCAATCGAAAGGATGGCTGCCCTTGGTCAACACATAGAAGAATACCAAACCAAGTGAGAAGATATCGATGGCGCGAGTAGCCCGGCGATTTGGCATGACATCAGAACTAACAAGTATAGAGCCTGATCCACCGCCATCAGTGCTGGTATCAATCATTGCTGCTCCTTGTTTAACATCATCATCGAGAAGAAGTTCTGGTGCTCGCCATCCAGATGTACCGGCTGCATGTGCAGTAGTAGCTCTGAACGAAGACTGCTCCCCTTCCAATTTCTTACAAAGGCCGAAGTCGGATACAAGAAGTCGTGGCTTGCCATTCTTGCCCATAGCTACAAGAATGTTCTGTGGCTTCAAGTCTCGATGGACAATCCGCAGGTTGTGGAGGTGCTGAAGTCCGTTGGCGATCTGGTATAGTACATTGGGTAGGTCTTTCTCTCCTCCTCTTGCCAATTCTCTGTGTAAATGTGGCTTTTCGATGACATCGGCCAAAGAAGCTGGACATAACTCTAACGCAATGTAGAGAAATCCTGCCGCTTGTTGTTGGGCGAAGTATCGAATGACTGCGTTTACTGTCAGTTGCTTTGCATGATGACAGTGAATCCAAGTACCTACCATTTGGGTGATCATCACTTTCTCTCAAAAGTTTGGTCTCTTGAGACGCAATGTCATAGAACTGAATGAGCATTCTCTTGACCGCAACAGCGCGACCATCGAATTTTCCCTCGAACACCATCGTTCCGTTACTGCCGGTTCCTACTAATTTGTCCTGATCGACCTCAAGAGCACCAATACGGATGATTGGACCAGAAACTTCAGCTGGGTCGTTAGATACTGTTTGAATGTCGGGTTCAAGCTTTCTTTGGGGGAACATGTTTTGTGCATCCCTTACGGCATCTTCAACAGTAGGAGGTGGCTTCTGGGTCACAGGTTTTCGAGGGGTGTCTTTGTCACTGTCACCAGTTGCTCGATTCCCTTGCTTTTTGTGTTTAACACCACCCCGTCGTCCTCGCTTCCTTTCTTTCTTCTTTTCGGGGGAAGCTGTCAGGCTCTCGCTTGTTTCTTGCACAACGTCTGACGACGAGCCTACGTCGTTGATCAGCATATCCTCCACCGGTGCCACTAGTACAGGTTTAGTGCCTTGAGGTTCAAGAACTGCACCTGCATCGTCTTGTGTAGTGGGCTTGACTACTTCATCTTCCGGGATATCTGGTAGACGAGTAGTACTACTCTCCTCAAGTGCGGGTGCAGTTCTATTCTCGGACTTTTGAGGGGCAGATGCAACCAAAGATCTGTCTTCTCGCGACAAGGTTGTTGCTTTCCTTTGTTTGAACCCATGACGGCCAATCCAAGCTCGAATCTCTCGCTGGTACGAGATGAGTAAGATCATCAGAAATAAGAAGAGAACTGGGTTCTTGACGAATTCAATTAAGCTGTCGATTGCCAATCTTGGGAGCCGCTGGAAACTTTGGACGATGGACGGGGTTGGTGCTATTCCGGGTGCAAGATCAGGAACGGATGGTTTGCTTTGATTGTCCTCAAACAGTGGTCCCGAAATTGTTAGGCGCGGCTCACTTTGTTCGTCAATACAGTGGATACCAGTTAAGGCTTCAGCCAGTTCTGGTTCATCGAGGTTTTGCCAAGATTCATGCTTCCATCGTCCTCGTTGATAGCATTGGGCTTGAGAGCCCGCCACTGCCAAGGGGTACGATTTTCCAGACATGGCGTAAAAACTTCCATCAGCAGACAAATTAATGACAACGCGGCTATTTCGGCCTTGGTCCATTTCTAACAACTCATCTTCGGCGGCGAACTGTGGTTTGGGTTGTGGGAGCATCATCAGCTTTGGATTCTTCTCGGTGCCCCATGGTCGGAAAATATCAAAAACTCGTACTACTGGGGAGGGGAGTTTTTGCTGGAACAGGAATTCATGGTCTCTGCCGCGGTCGCGGTCGAACCCCATCACTTGGCCATCTTGGCCAGCGAGAATATATTTGCTGTCGAGTGTCTCATGATATTTGTCTCCGTACTTCTTCGCATCTTGAACGTTCGGACCCCATTCGTTGTAGATCAAGGTAGCGATTGGGCGCGTGTCCTTTCCAACAATGTCTACTTTGTATCTTGAAAGCCCGAGCCACAGTGTAGGATTTTGACACTCATCTGCTGTTCTGCCCATGAAATTATCGTTTGGGGTACAGCTTTCGTCTTTGGTCTCAACCACGTAGTCTCCTCCAAAAACCTGCAATACCTTTCCGTTTGTTGCATCAATATGGACCATTTGTGTTTTTCTCGAACCGGTGTATACAACCTCTGGATCATCGCTTTGGTATGGTGACATTTCATCAACGAGTTTTTTCATGGTAAGACCTGTGTTGACTAAGCCACCATTTGGCACGTCGGGGCGATATATCCATAGACCACCATGTTCGGTAGGCTCAACAATCCATACATAGTCGTCAATTGTCCATGACGAAATGTACCCTTCATCAAGGGCAGACGATCGATTTCTCCGATAGTGTTTGGTGGAAATCATCGACACATCAGGTAGATCTGAGCAGCATGCTTGATCAGCGGAAGTTCCTTTACATAGCTACAAGAACCGCAATGAGGGGCAGTCAGTCGTATTGCAATGGAAACAACTTACTCATACGCCATTTCTGTTTGCCCGTCCTTCTATCTCGAGCCCACACGCTCCCGTCAACGGTCGCCAGTAGCACAAAATCTTCTACTTCCCAATCCTGAAGATCCCGCGCACTCGGCTGCGATGAACCCCATCCAGTAGTTAGGCTACCAGAATTTGCAGGATGTGAAGGAGCTAATGGTGCTGAGTCGGCGCTCACATCGACACGATTGTGAGTTTTGGCGTTTAAACTCAAAGTGTTTTTCCGACGTGGAAGATTCACAGCTGTCTCGATTGTTTTAATCTTGGTTGCCTCGAGGGGAGTGCGTACCACTTCAGGATTAACGACTTCGGGTCGGGATTCATGTTGCTTAAGAGCTGGTCGCTGCTGCTGCTGAGCTTCGACGAGCCATGGTAGAATCAAAACGAATGCTGCGAAGATGAATATATTATTCACGACTTCGCCACAGGCCTTGGGCCTGCCCATGATGGAGAGTCAACGTGTAATGGTGATAACTTCGCACAAAGCGAAGTATGATGGAGGGATAATTGTTCGAGAAGATTGGCGAGCAAATGCGACTTCTCGAAGATGCGATATCAATCTCAGCTAATAAATAATAAATCGATGTAGATGTGAATTTATAAGGGGGAAAGGAACGATAAGTGCGCTGAATTCCTTGGTGTGAAACGAAAGGAGGGAGGAAAGATTTGGGAGGGATGTAGAACTATGAAATGTTGAGAGCTGGGTGTGGGTGTGCGTGTGGGTGTGCGTGTGTGCGTCCGATCCGTGGTTCGTGGGCTGTCACAGAAGAATTAGATGGCGCTAAGGTTGCTTGGGGTTCCGGGGGCCAGGAATCGACCTGTGGAGGAATGATGAGCTACGAAGGTACCAAATAGAAACGGACAATAATCAGACACGACGCTTGGAGCATTTGAGCAGTTGATAATTGCGTGCCGCAAGTTAATGAGTCGAGACGAGCACGGCGGATTTCAGGAATAGATCGTTGCTGTACGGAAGTATTCTGATCGAAGTCGGGCACAAATAGGGGTGGGGGAGAACCTGGAACACCAAGATAGAATATGATCGGCTACCTTAGAATTCTCTTTTTAACTCGGGCTGGAACTTACCAAACTCCAAGATGTCACTGTGTCAGCTTACTTTTTGGATACATCTGTGTTCCCTCATATTCGCACCTCTTCCCCTTGCTTCTTTTTATTCATATCTGTTGGACATGCCCCAGAACGGCTTAAAGTAGCGTCCAATAAGGTATTCCTTTCAAAACTTACCAAAATGGTGCACAATGAAACCATGTTACGAATCACGAATTGTCAGCGTACACTCGTTGGTACACCAATTGGACTAACATGTATGTTGCGGCGTCACAATAACCCTGGACCACAATGGGATTTCGCAACTGTGTGCATTCCTTTCTAAGGCTGAATGCCAGGCTTTATGTGTTTGCTGTAACACATCCTCCTGTTTATTCAACCTAGAATCTAGAGAGCCCGAGCAAAGAGAGCTTACATAGTCTCGTAGACACTGAGCTTTTGTTCATCCATTCATTATTGTTGCTGCAATATGATCTATGGTATGGTACATGTCGTTTGGCCTTTTGACACCTTCATAATACAGTCGTCATTTTGATTCATTATGCTTATCTCTCCCGTCTCCGGGGCGCGCTTCGGATGATGTTGTCCACTCGGAGAAGAAGCTAAGTAGTCGTCAGTATAGATCAAAGAGTCATATGAGCGGATTTCACGAACCTCTGCTGCTTCAGAAGCAGATGAGACCACTGCTCTCTTCAACTTGTAACTTTCAATTACACCGAGTTCTCGCATATCCGTAATCCCTCCCCCTGGTGTGAGAAGATCTAGTCCATAGGTGGTCAAGCCATCATAGATAGCAGATCGAAGTCTAGCAACTAAATCACTGGAGTCATAGCCAGCATTGTCAGCCAGGATGGTTGGAAGTTGACGCAACGCGTTTGCGAAGGCCCCAACAGCAATTTGCTTCTTTCCATCCACTTTCACCGCAGCACCCTCAACAGCCTTGGCCATCAACATCTCCGCACAGCCTCCGCCTAAAGTCGTTCTTGGCTCTTTTACCGTTTGCGAAAGGACCGCAAGAGCATCATGGAGCGATCTTTCGGCTTCGTCAAGTAATTGCTCGGTGGCGCCTCTTAGGACAATAGTGCAGGCTTGACCAGCAGCTACACCAGAGAACTTGATGAGTGTATCTTCACCAATGATTACTTCTTCGATTAAATCACAGTGACCAAGCTTGACCTGGTCCGGGTGATCGAAAGTAGAAGTGATCTCGCCGCCAGTGACCAAGGCCAGTCGTTCTATGCCGTCGAAGTCAGCGTGCTCGATTGACATGATACCAGCATCTGAGAAAAGTTGTTCAGGCCAATTATAGATCAGCTGTCTGTTGATGAAACAGTTTATGCCATGTGCCTTGATCTTGTCAACTTTCGCCTTCATCTTATCCCTTTCAGCCTTCTCTAACTCAGCTAGCTTTCCGGTCGAAGTGACCTTTACTCTAGCGCCAAAAATCTTGATTTTATCTGTGTCCATGGCAGTGTTGGCTACAAGGATTTTGGCTTTCTCTAATCTCTTAGGCTGATTGACTCCAATCTTTTTGTCTAGGATGAAACCTTCATCTAGATACGAATCACTCAATTTTCCGCCAGCCTTTTTAATGATTTGAATGTGACTGAGGTTAGACGAGCCCTTCATTCGCAACACAGCATCGCAGGCTAACTCGGCGAAGTGAGTTCGATCTTGAGATAGAACTTTAGAGCTCAAGGTTGTCCTTGCGATAGCTAACAAGTCTTTCTTGAAAGCGTCTGGGTTCTTGCTGTGGTCCACCGCCGACTTCTCTAACGCTGCTAAAGCTGCCTGACTTGCTATTCTGTAACCTTCGATAATGGTCTGCGGGTGTATCTTTTTGTCTACCAGCTTTTCGGCTTCTCGCAGAAGCTCTGCCGCCAAAACTGTAACGGATGTAGTGCCATCTCCAACTTCGTCGTCCTGGACTTTCGAGATGTTGACCAGAACTTTGGCAGCAGCATTATCTAAGGCAATAGCTTTGAGAATAGTAGCGCCATCGTTTGTGACCAAAATCTCTCCTGTGCTCGCACTTTGTAGGATCTTGTCCATGCCCTTTGGTCCTAGGGTTGACTTGACTATCGAAGCGGTTAGTTAGTATAATATACCCCTCATAGGGACTGAGCATCTGGAACTTACCTAGATCCCCTACGGCAATAGCACCGACAAATGCAGAGAGACGTGCATTCTCTCCCTTCTCTTCTGTCGTGCCGTCTTCAAAAATTTGGGTAGGGTTGAATGAAGCCATTTTGCCTGGGTCGAGATCGTTTTTATTTTTTTGGGCAAACACTCTTGTCGCCGCGTAAAGTTCTATGGGGTGCGCGTCGTGTAGTAATCGCTAATGTGTCTCTAAAAGTTCGTTAGCTCGCACACGAAAATTAAAGTTGTGGGAATATTCGAGTTTATAGTCCCAGACGAGAGCCTTGTTGGTTGACTGGAATCCTCACCCAATTAATTACAACGAAGTTTTCCTTAAGAGCTCCGATTTTTGTACCTTAGATATTTAGATATCTACACTAGATTTTTGCTATAGAGATCAGCAAATAACAAGACCACTCAAAGAACTTATCACGGATAAGTTTCTCTGTCTGCACCGAAGTGGGCTAGTGGGGTCAAAAATCCAAACGAATTCACACAAACCGCAAGAGATTCTACGAACACAGTCGGACGAACAAAAGAACGCGCTCAACGCAGGTTTTTGATCGCACTGAGTCGCAATCATGGCGCCAAGTTTCGACCATCTCCCAGATCCTGAGGATGATGAGTTTGATGAGGAGGAGCTTGACTTTTCAGACCTAAGAGAACGATTTGAAGTTCAGCTTGAACAAGGACTCGACACCTTCGTGGTTATCGATGGCCTTCCTGAAGTCAACGAAGATACCAAGCCAAAGTTGATAAAGTTCTTGTTAAGAAAACTTGACTCTGTTGGACAAACAAGAAAAGATTCCATACATATGCCCATTGGAGAAGACGGCAAGTCGCACAAGTAAGTTCTAGTGGTCTTTGCCCATCCTCGACCATTATTTAACAAAATAGATTCGCCTTTGTTGAATACTCCTCTCCCGCTGAGGCTGTGGCGGCATGCAAAGCCCTCGATGGCGTACCCCTCGATAAGAAGCATACTCTACGAGTCAACAAGTTGACAGACATCGAACGATATGGGCGCGAAGGGCGTATCGACGAGAAATATACTCCTCCACAGATTGAGGAGTTCACCGAAAAAGAACATTTGAGATCATGGCTCGCAGACCCCAGCGGACGCGGACGAGACCAATTTGTTATGTACAAAGATGACAGGGTCGGAGTGTACTGGAACAACGAAAAGGATGCGCCTGAAAATATCGTCGATCGCCAACACTGGACTGAGTCTTTCGTACAGTGGTCGCCGCAGGGTACTTTCTTGACCTCGATGCATCAGCAAGGTGTACAGCTTTGGGGTGGACCATCATGGACTCGCCAAAAGCGTTTCGCCCATCCATTTGTCAACTTGGTCGATTTCTCGCCGGGCGAGAAATATATCACAACCTGGTCCAACCGCCCAATTTCGATTCCGGAAGAAGGGCATCCAGCCTTATCAGTCGACGATGATGGAAAGAACTATGTTATTTGGGATATCGAAACCGGCAAACCACTACGTTCCTTTACCAACCTTGATTTGCCAAGTAATAGTGTTGATGCCGATGGTCAGCCTATCAAGAGAAAGATTCAATGGCCAGCTTTCAAATGGTCTTCAGATGACAAATATGTTGCCAGACTGACTCAAGGGTCGTCGATATCAGTCTACGAGTTGCCTAGGATGAATCTGTTAGACAAGACATCAATCAAGATCGACGGTGTTATGGACTTCGATTGGGCACCAGCTACGCCTCATCGTGAGGGTGTCAAGCATTACGAGCAGCTCTTCTGCTACTGGACCCCTGAAATTGGCAGCAACCCTGCCAAGGTCGGATTGATGAGCATCCCATCCAAGGAAATTGTTCGAACCTTAAATCTCTTCAGTGTTACCGACGCCAAGCTTCACTGGCAATCCGATGCTTCATACTTGTGTGTGAAGGTTGATAGGCATTCTAAGTCAAAGAAGTCCCTAGCAACCAGTCTAGAGATCTTCCGTGTAAGAGAAAAAGGAGTTCCTGTTGAAGTTGTTGACTCAATCAAAGACACTGTCATCAACTTTGCATGGGAACCTAAGGGTGACCGATTCGTCATTATCACCACTGCTGAAGTGGTTGCCGCCACAGCTGTTCCACCCAAAACCTCTGTTGCATTCTACTGTCCAGAGAAGGTCAAGGGTAGTGGTGTTGGCAATTTCAAGCACATCCGCACATACGACAAAAAGAACAGCAATGCCATTTACTGGTCTCCCAAGGGACGATTTGTCATCGTAGCTACGGTTCACTCCCAGCAAAGTTTCGACATGGAATTCTACGATATGGACTTTGAGGGGGAGAAACCGGAAAATGAGAAGGATTTGACCGCTAACCTACAGCTCATGAACACCGCCGATCATTATGGTGTAACTGACATTGACTGGGACCCAACTGGACGCTTCGTTGCCACTAGTGCCAGTATCTGGAAGCACACCGTAAGTTTCAGCAGAATGCATCTCAAGTGATAGTATGCTAATAATGTTTAGATGGAAAATGGCTACCATCTATACGACTTCAAAGGCGAGCAGCTCCGTGAGGAACCTGTCGAGAAGTTCAAGCAATGGCTCTGGCGCCCTCGACCACCAACACTACTCACCAAGGAGGAACAAAAGCAGATTCGCAAGAACCTTCGTGAATACAGCAAAGTCTTCGACCAAGAGGATGCAGACCGCGGTGCATCTGCTGATCTTGCTGTCGTCGAACACAGACGTAGGCTCCTGGACGAATGGTTGGCTTGGAGAGCTGCTATTGAGGAGGAAGTCAAAGAAGAGCGCCAAGCAAGAGGTCTACCTCTTGATCCACTGGAGAGTTTGAAATCAAAATTGGCGGATGATAGCGATGGACAGGCGATTGAGATCGAGGAGATTGTTGAGGAGATCATTGACGAGACGGAGGAGATTGTCTCGTGAAAAGTCTAATCCTTGCGTATATCAAAAGATCTGTTTTCCATTTCTCTCCTTTACGTTCGTGTAGGGATTGGAGTTGCTAAAAGCATCGGCATTGGTTTCCAGAGCCGATGGATATTCCTGTCAGCTCATGAGGTGCATATGCATAGATGAATAGTAAATGCTTCTAACCTTCACATTTGGATGCTATAAATCTTGTGTCATCTTATATCTTATTGTCAGCCACAATCATGGTGTCAATAATGACCGTGTGCATATTCTCTAGAAGCACAACCTGGTGCTTATCCCAGCCAAGCGGTCTTAGAGAGCACTCGCGCAGCAGATGTTAGTCTCTTGTTGGGATACGATACCCAAATATCAAACCACTTCCCCAAGTATTGAGATGCAAAATACAGATCTTCATCACGCCGAGATTCATATTTACCAAATATACGCTGTATCATTTCCATGTGAGTCTATCTATACTTTTCTCATTCCTCCAGTGCCCTTTGAATGCAACTCTACCATCACCTTCCATCTCATTTTCTGTACCTACCATCCTGCTTTCAACCACTTCTTTACCGTCCTGATCTCCCACAAGTGCGCTTGTTGGATAAACGGTGGCTCCGCACTTATATTCTTGATCCCGTATGAGTCCCAGTGGTGACCCGCTCCTGTGATTAGGTATTCAGGGTGCAGATCGGATGATATGCGCGGACTGGTCGCGTTGTGCGAATGGTAACAGAGGTCGAGCCATACATCGCTTGCTGGGAAGATTGGTTATAGGTGTCAGTATAGGAAAGGAAATAACTTCACATTGGAGAAAGGGCATAGAAAAGGTGCTTACCACCGTCGATGAAAGCTAGTCTTGGGGCAGAGAAATTGAACCCGCCGTATTGGTTCCAGAGGGTAGTGTTCACAACGGGCGGAAGGGCGTTAAATTTGCCAGGCGGGAACGCCCAGGTGCACCATTGTTGACTGGTTGGTGGATCAACATCTTATGTGATTCAATTGAAGTGGAGAGATAGCTTACGTGTATTCTGGTTGTAGGACTCTTGAGATCAGTGAAGGTCCGGTCTTAGGCGCAGCTTGATACGCGCCGAGCTCAAGACATGCTTTTATGGCGGTTAGTCAACTAAAATGTAAGAGATACTTGGAGAACGTACTTGTATATAGATACGAACGACCGGCTCCGTTTGATATATCCGCCCAATATGTTTGGTTTTGAGTGCCGAAGCATGCTGTGCTATCGATGGGAGCACCGCCACATGATGGGATGAGAGCTGTCTTGATGTAATTGGCGTAGTTTCCTAAGTTCGTCCATGGCTCACCACCTGTGTAGTTTGCTAGGGCATAGTCCACTTCAGTGATGGCTTCGGGGGCATCCATATTAGTAACGTTAGAGCAGAAATTCCAGAAGTCATCCGAAGAGTATGCTGAGTTCCAGTTCAATTCTTGCCAGGTTCCCATTGGGTAGTTCATAGGGCCGCCAACTGGTCTTTGTCAGTGATCATTTTTGATAAGAGATCAATGGAAATCATACTAGGAAATCCAATGGTCATAGCAAAATCCCTAATATCTTTTAATTCACCAAGGCCAAATATCGACTTCAGTTGCTGGATAGCATGTGTGTTGTTGGTGGAGACAAGATGATCCATTTTGTCGATGATACCGTTGATGCTGGCAACGCAATCTTGGGGGGCATATTTCTGAATGGGGTTATACCTAAGAACAAGTTAGAATTCATGTATCCTTATTCGATGTCAGATCTTACCATTCTGGATACCCTACGACAGTTTTGACCGGGGCACTAGCTGCTATGCCACCGAAGAACACTTCCGGATAGAGTCTAAATGCATATAGTCAGGTATTGCTCAATCACTATAGCTCTACGTTTTCTGGTATATGATGATAGACACTTTTACATACTTGACTGATAATGCGGTCTGCCCCCCAGCTATATTATGTGTTACTCTACTATCAAGGGGCGTATTTGATATTTAAGAGATCTAACCTAATGAGCCGCCATACCTGAAACATTGTTAGTAATCCAAATAACCAGGCTATGAGCTCGTTGGGGGAGAACTCACAATATCCATTTCGTATCTGGTGCCTTGATACTGGAATTGATACCAGGAAGAGTTATGTGTTGAGCGAAATAGACATTATCGGCAATGGCTGGGTTTGAGTCAGTCTATCAACACATCTATAGTTATGTCATTGGATACGATAGCAAGAATCATACTCTGTTGATTGGTTAAATATGCCAACTGATCAGTTGTGCTGGTGTTGAATGGCCAGCTCTGACCATAAAAACGATTTTCTAGGATTATTCCCAAGCCATTGGTGGCTTCCATAAGGATCTGGATGACTATGAAACGTCAAAAATCGTCCAAGTTATTAGCCAACTCTGAAACTTACTCCCGGTTTGTAGATTGCTGAATCTGTATTGAGCATTCGTTTCCCCTCCAATGTAGAGATACACGGGTCCTCCTGGTTTGTAGTATGTGGCATCAAAGAAATACCTTTGCTTAAATGTGGCGTTTGTATGAGGGGCATATATTGGGTCATTGGGGAAATGATCGATCTAAAGCATACAATCAGACTAAATGAAGAGATAGATCCATACGCTCAACGAACCGGCATGTCTATCGTGTATGGCTGGTATGCCAATGCTGCTCTCCGGGACACTGAGACATCTGATCGTTGCGAAGCACCATGCCTCGTCAATATAGAGGCACTTGTAGAACAGGCCAAGCCAGCGACTACACTTGTGAGGAGGATATTGCACTTCATTTTTGCGGTGGTGGAATAAAAATGATAGAAGAGATGACGAAGGGCGAACATCTCACCAGTGGCGCCGAAGAGATGAGAAATATATAGCATATAGTGCCTTGCATCTTAACCATACTCAAACAGGCAGTTGAGGAAGCACGACTTTATGCCTCCACAATTTCTTTTAACGGCGATCAAGTTGGGCTTGATGACCACAGTAGCTTTGCACCAAACCAGTAATAAAGACGTCCAACCTGGGACATGGGTGGGATAAGGCACACTGAGTTGAACTCATAGCCTTTCAAATTCTTCTTTCAAAGCACGTATATGCAGTCACGTCTCCGCAAAGGACCGGGTCTTGGCAGGGGTGTACCGAAGATAACCACTGATATTGTCCGATTTGCTCTGATTCCGAAAGGCTTCTCGTCTATCAGCTGATGGCAGTGGTCTTGATACCGAGCAGGTACAAGCGGACGAGTCTTTCAACTCTGTTCTTCATGTTGGAGCGGGATGAAAAGAATGCTCATGCAGCGAATCACAGACCTCCTTCCTAATTCGTAGAAGCATAAGCCGTTGCCCAGACCTCGGCCGAAAGTTCGTATCTTCAACATCAACGTTTTCTTTTCTTGTCATCGTCACTGAGTACTGCGTTTTGTGTCTTGCAAAGTACGTGAAACGGGAGAATGTGTCGTCCTGAAAGATGGATGATAATTGTCTGAACCGAAGTCTTAGAATGACGGTGCATGAACGACCATTCCATCAGCCGCATCTTATCAATTGAGTCATTGCATGGACTTTCCCAATCAGGTTCGATAATCCTGAAGCCAGGAAATCGGCAATATATACACATCGAGTGAATTTCATCTTGTAGCGACATTGAAGCGATTATCTATCTGTATTCCTGCGTGATTCTTTCACTCTATTGTATCTAATCGACATGTGGGAAATGACATTTCCTCATATTGCGATGTTGTTCTGGTTACAGGTCTCCGGCGCGGTAACCGTGGCACTTTTTTTATCATGGCGGGCATATTTTCAATCAAGGAGACCAACGGGAAACATGGTATGGCAATTCAATGCTCATCTCCCATCAGTCATAGACGTAGTCGTCCCTCATCATCAAGCGATCCTACCAGTGAAACGATCTGAACGACCACGAGATTTACTGACGAGACCCAGACCGATTTGAAGGATGAGAAAACCTCTAGACTGGGGGGAGATGCGTCTATCATTCCGCTTGAGGAGTTTGATTGGCGTACCAAAGAGCCGGTCAAAATCAGACCTTTCAAGCCCAAGTACCATTTAACGATGGGTAAGCTCCCTACAAGCAATTATATTTCATTCTAGCATTAGTCCCGTTCAGCCATTCTCCTGTGATACAGGGACCGTTCTCATCAAGTGCGTTCAACTAGATTGTGGTTATTCGCGACACTTGCATTCTCATTCACCATTGAGACCACATACTTTCCCAAACCACCACCATGATACTTGGTTCTTTATCCTTGAATCTCCTTCCAAAACTCTCCTCGGCAATACCCTTTGCCCAGAATGCCGCTGACAGTAACCAGGGCTCCAATCAAGCAACCCTTCTGAACTTATCGAAATGGACAAAACCTATCTTAGCCGCCTTGCACTCCGCAAAGAAGTCATAGCCAACCATCGCCCCACTGTTCTGCAAGCCCTGCCTCCATCCTACGCTGCTATCAGGGAACTTTACACATACCTCTTGATGACATACCTCCCCACTCGCTTTCCAACCATGTACAATCTATCCCAAGACAAGTCCGCATTGCTCAACAAAAGTACTTCTCAACACCTTGCACTCAATCCCAAGTCACCGTTTGAAGCTTTACAAATACTCGGTGAAAACGTTGATACCGATTTCCTCTTTCTTGTCCCATCTCTTGATGGTGATGGATATATCCTTGGAGGGTTCATATGTTGTTTTCCTAGCGGTTTCGACTCCGAATCATTACTTGGGAAGAAAATCCGTGATATTCATGGACCTGTACCAGGTTATAAAGAGAGGTTAGAGAAGAGCATGTATCGAAGTTTCGACCGATTAGAAGTAGGAAAGGTAGTTAAGAGGGTTAACGTAAGCTCTGACTTGTTCAACTTTCTCACGAGATGATTACTGATCTCATGTTATTGGTCGATAACTACCCACGATCGATTGTTCGCCGCAAGTGGAAATCACTTATATGAAGGCGAGGAAGCTCAAGCGGAAGATATTGACATCAATAATGTCTGTTGCCCCTGTCTTGAACTGTCAGAAGTTCCATCTAACATATTTAGACATATCTTCGCTGTGAACGACAGCTTGTGCATCGGCTTCCAGAAACCAAAGCTCTAGTTTTCTCATTTAAAACGTATCTAACACCACTTACACAAATCAAAGCAGAAGGGCTCGGAGAGGAGTTAGCAACTGCTATTGATGGGTTGAAGGAGGGGAATGTGCCATCAATGCATTTCTACAAGAGAGGGGTCGTGTGGGGCGAGAAGGTAAAAGAATATTTGAGAGGTTGATGGGCGACGTGGTCGTATAGAAAGTAAAAGCCAGGGATGTAGATTATCAGTGTTAGGTTCAGTATACAGTTCAAGAAGTGAGCTGTGTAAACGACGATAAACATAAGATCGAAATCCATGCTAGATGATGCATATGGTTCATATAATCCATTCAAAATAGTGAGTTAGCTGTGGTGAAGAATTATACCAGTGTGGTAGACGCGGTCAACTAAATTTAGTGAACAAAGACGACAAATCAGAGGATTGGTAGGTTTACTTTGGGGGCAGCAACTCCAGAGAAGGCATATATCAGGTCATCTACCGACCAAGGAGAAGGAGATGGATTAGGTGGTCATATTTTCTAAGATATCAACCGCGGTTTTTTCAAAGCCGGGGCCATGACTACCACGTCTGAATATCCGAGTAGGCAGAGACACCAATATTATACAGCTACAAGCCTCCAGCATAGTGCGGATATTCAAGAAGGCCCCGATGAAACTCTATGGAAAATTAAGAAAGTATGTAACCTCAGCTGATTCCCAACTTTTCAAGAAGGTCGAAACGACTTCTCAAAGTCAGGCGCCCAGCAACGGGTTGTAAAGTATTCTTCGCCAGCGCGAAAACATCTCGTTCTATTAAGAAAAACGAGTGTCGTTAAGTAATGTTTTTGTAAAGCTGGCGTGGAGGAAGATATGAATGGTAAGAGAAAATAGACGAATGGATGCGTCGGAACCCCAATTCTATTCCTACCACATACATGTATCAAACATGTTTGATGAATCTAGGACCACCTCATATCGCCTCACCTTCGTATATGTATATTTCAGACCGTCTGCACACTGTCCTGCCTGCACTCGACTCTGCAACGAGTTATTTGCTGAGAGGAAGGTTACGTGGCATGGTGCCAAGCGTTTGAGGTCTCGCAGACAGGAAGGATGCCAACCGGATTGATAGCAGGTGGTAGGTTGTGACAGATTGACAATTCAAAGTAGAGGTGTCGAGATGCTCAACATGCCGACTGGACATTGAAGAAAAATTGGCTGGATTATTTATTAGACATAAGTCGAAGAATTTTGCGAAGAAAAAGTTCCTTTAAAATTCACGATGCTACAAGCGAGACGCTAAGACGTTGTTGTGGCTGTAGCAGTAGCTCCCACGCGATGTCATATCCTCTAAAAAGATACTACTTGGATTAGATATCAAAACAACTCAAAAAACTGGGATTAAACCTGAACAATGAGATTTGGATATAGAAAAGCATTAGTCATCTGATAGCTTAAATACCATATCAAAAATTTGGTTTCTCGATTTGATAGACATTTTTTGAATAAATGCCCTTTTCGGAAGTGTCGTCTTTGTCGGACATCGCGTGGCTCCTTTTGTGGCTGGTGAGACTAGCGCTCAAGCAAGATGTTGGACAGTGAATCATGAGATCGTATCTCAGGATGCGGGGTGTACCTGAAAGGCCTTCTTAGCTTTTTTCACCTTGCTATCGATATGTTCGATTCTTGGTCCGGACACCAACGATTGCCTCTGCATTGGTGGGGAATCTGTGAATACAACGCCGGCTGTAGGTTGGGACAGAGAAATCTAGCTGTCACCTGTCAGGAACCCATTCCGCTTCTATGCTCTTGTGCATTCATCCTCAATACCATTCACCCAACGGGAGAATGTCGATTCTTTGTTAAAGCTTTTCCAGGCTTCCCAGGTAAAGGAGGATGAATGGCGCCATCACTTTGCTGCAACCTTGGAAGACTCGTGCATTTTCATTACGTTTTAGTTCCCCTGCCCGGCTCCATAACTCTTTTTGGCTGGAATTTTCTCTCAGCTTTTGTGTCCACGGGCGCTTTCTGTTGGCTTTCGAAGGAAGGATGGCCGGTCGATCAAGAATTTTACACCGCTGCTACACTCACATTGAGCTCGTGTAGGTAGCCTTACTTGGGCCACGGAGATCCTTGTTTTCGCTCAGTTATGAGGTTCTGTGCAAATATTGGGAGCTGTTTAGAGGCTCTTGGAGCCTCGGGGCACAGTCGTCTCTCCTAAGCTCTTGTCTAGTTCTGGTCCCAGCTGTACACTTGAAGTGCCACATGATGATTCTAGTGAATCACTTGGCTGGCAAATCCAGACACTAAGGTGGTATGAAGTAAAGTATGTAATACCTTTTCTTTCCGATTGTACGATGTCCCTGGTGTTGGTTGGTCTTACGTTTAAATCCAGTTTCCCCGCAATATCAGACCCTCCAGCTTCGACACTCACCTTTTCTTATAATATCGCGCCATACAAGAGTATCATTGACTCATTATAGCAGACCTGGGAGCCCAGTCTTATATATTATTACCCGTCATCTTGAGTAAATTCTGACACGAGGTTCTTCTATCAACTCGCACAAAAGCAGCATTCACCTCAAGATATATTGAAGATATTTCAGCATGGCAGCAGTACCCCAGCAACTTGTTGACGATGAGCTACGTCGCACCACCTCATCATCTATGCGATCGGCCACCTTGTCGCATGGTCGTGGTGGTGCAGGTATGCACCCTAGCGCTTGCTAAGCCATTGCTTTACTGATCCAAATGTTTAAGGAAATATTGGAGCTTCGACTCACGATGGAGATCCCGTTACATTAGAGACTCCGACTTTGAAAGGTGACGTCTACACCACCGGCCGTGGAGGTAGTGGCAACATGACAAAGAACACCGACCCTGAAGCGGCAAGACGTGCTCAAGATGTCGTAGGGTATGTTCTACCCATGAGAATCAGAGTGTCTTATACCTCGGGCCCATAACTAACATGACACTATCCAGTGCACCAAGAAGAGAGTCCACTTCATCTGCACACGTCGGACGAGGAGGCGCAGCGAACGTCTTCAAACCATCGGAGGCTGAGATAGCGGCTGCAAAAAGAGACAATGGGAATTGGGACCATGCCGTGGCAGAGGATGAATACACGAAGCTGCCCGAGAAGGGTCTTGCTGACAAAGGCAAAGAATGGCTGAAAGGCAAGATCGGCAAATCCTAAGCGATCCATAGTTGGACGAAGGCATGGGATGCACGGTATCAGGCGTTAACGGCTTGGATTCGCGCTTATATGGGAGCGACTAGGATTCAAAACTAATGCTTGGAAGTTCTATGAGGCAATCGAGGCGTTTTGATGGAAAGGTATTACAGCGGCGTTGCTCTTCTTGGTGTGAGCCTTCACGCGGATTCTGACCTACACCCCATTATAGACCAGCTAGCTAGGCTTGGTTGGCATATAAAAGTTTTTAATATCTACACGAAAGTGAAAGTCTAATTCCAATCAAACGCAGGAATGACCTTGAATTATGCTTTTGGGGGCTGCAAATGTTTTGATGATGTTGGTGGAGTAGGCGGGCCGCTGCACTAGCAGACCGATGACTGATTACAGGTTCACGGAAGATCGATCTACTAATATATTTGGGGGCTGCAAGTGATAAGGTGTTGGTGGCGGGCACGGCAGTCGATGCAACGACAAGCTTATGACATCTTCTTGCATGCTTAACACGTTGACCTAAACAGTCCGAGTAAGACTCTTACTGACCGTGTATGCAGAAGGCAATTGGAAGAGTGAGCTCCAACCACTGACACATTTTAAACTCAAAATCGCCGATCCAGTAGCAGTCGTTGTGGGATTTCTGGGCACGAGGCTTTTCACATTTAATCGCGCGTTACGGGCAAGACCGATAGCTACCTACGTCAGTGACAATAGCTCCTTGCACCGGCAGAGGCATGTGTGCGTCCGGAGCAAAGCTGCCCATGATATACCTAGATCACAGACCTAGTCTTATAAAATGCTACTTTAAACGGCAATGCTAGACCGCGGAAGAAGCTTTGGAAGATCCCGTGTCAAGAAAGCTTCAATCTACGATTTGATATAGGTAGCCCTCCCTGTACCTTCCCAATAGCGTTTGGGTCACGGGCGATATGTGCTGATTCTGATACAGGAATTGCGCGATGTAACACCAGATGAAAAAGTAAGCCGGCACCCTTTCTCTCGGATTCCCGATGCCTCGGGGTTGGCGATAGGGGGATGGGAAACCGTAGGGTACGTACCTTTGAGGCACATAAGACTAGAACATACATGATCGATGCATATGGTTAGATGCATGCATCAACCACCAGCTAGAGAAAGAAGTACAAGAAAGTATCAGCAAAAAAGAAATTAGCCAAGATGTCATGCAGCTCATGAAACCGTGATACGGTACCGTGGTATGGTACTGGATGTACATGTACATGGCAGAATGAGACCATTTTTTGAATTTCGCGGGAGGGTTTCCTTTAGGTAGCACGGCAGCCGTTGGAGGTGAGGGGTTGCGGTTAATTTGGTGGTGGGGAAATGGATGTGAAAAACGGAGTGGAGATTGGGAGGACCTGGGGAACGGGAACAACAAAAAGGGTCTATAACGAGCCCATCCTAAGGGGACTTTATGCGCCATGAATTATCAATGACGAAGATGCGACGATTTCAGTGCATCTCAGGAAGATGCCCAAGTCGACCTCGTCGTCAAAGCTTCGGATGGAGCCATCCAGCTCCCATGTCGCCGCCAATCGCTACCCACAACGCCTCTTTGGGGACACAGTGCTTCGTACGTATCGTATCTCCGATAAAAAGCTCCTCGATGACCGGAGAATCCTTTCTTTGCCGCGGGTATCTCTCCAATCGAATGATTCGAGTCCTACTACAAAGACAAATCCTCCGTAGCGTCACATGGTCCTGCTTCAACCGTGTCAGCGAAAAGGGATAACTCCACAAATACTTAGTCAGTCACGAAGGCACTTGGACCAGCGTTAGGCTCTAGGTTCTCGATACCTGGTTATCGACAGGTCGGTCCAGTGTCTAGAGGTGCATCCGTCCCGTGCCCTTGCCCTTGTTCAGGAGCCCCATGCTGGCTCTTTTCTGGATGTCCCTTGCTTCGGTGCTCGCCCAAAGCCCCATCCATCCATTCTCCGTCCGCGATGCTACCCGCAAAACCTCGCCCTCTCCTAATCGCCAAGGGCATTGCGTGCCGGTGTGAGTCCGATATCTCGCTGCAGAATAAGGAAGTCGCACCCAAAACATTCCCTTACTTGGACCCCGAACGACAAGTTGGTTCGATTCGATCTCATGTGTTTCCAACAAATGCACGATTAGTTGTTGGGGTTCGATGCTTACGAGAGCTCTAAACCGTTCGAGCTAGCACAACTACTCGCCCAGACCCAAAAGAATATCGTCACCGTGTACGAAGTACCAAAATACTCTCCTGTGTCAGAAGGACCTTTTCGTGCATTTAGCCAGAAGCAGAAGATGACCGAATAGGTTGATGACATGAGCGAACCCTTGCGGACCTGGGAGCTTAGGGGCCACTCGTACGACATACGAAAATAAAGGATTTGAATAAGAGTTTTCCAGGTAAGCTAACCCATGATTCTAATGCTTGCTTCGTCTGTACCAAACCTACGGTAAACCTCTTCCCTACCTTCTGCTCCAGTCGCTATTCAAGCCAATCGGACTCTCCTATTGTTGCTGGCATATGGGTGAGCTAGATCCTTGAGGGGCTTAGTGATACAATACAAGGTTTAGCAGAATTTGCATGCCGAAGTTTGCCGTTCAAGCTACGGAATCTGTAAGTTATCTGCTGAGATCTGGATTCTGGCCGGAATCTTGGTGTTATTCAAAATATCGTGTGCGGTTTATGAAGGTAGACATTCACCATTGTAGAGTCTCCGTGGAGTGTCATGTGAAGAGTGTTCTCAAAAGATGCCCCTTTCATGCTATGTAATATGGCCAAGCATTCATGAGCCTGGTTCGTTGTGCGACAATGAGATGTTAATCTGCTTCTGCTTAAGGAAATATACATCATAGCCGACCTCCCTTTCACCACCCAAGGACCCCTGTATCACTGTCTCAAAGCGCGCATCATCTTTCCAGTAGATGTTCTCTCAGCTACCAAGCCTACATAAGTTATATAGTATATGAATCATTTTACTAAAGTAATAAGCCGTCTACAACCTTGACCTCCTATCTGCGCCACCCTTTCACTGCCGCTGCCTTTCTGGCGGGTACAGCTTCCTACCAAATCCGTCAACGCTCTTGCATATACTGCGTGCCATCTACCATCCAATGTCCACGCCTGGCTTTCGACTGTATTTTAACCACAGCCAACCAGAGACATTGTTTGGATTCCCCATTCGTCCTTTCGTCTCTTCATTTTCCTGCGTAAGAACTTACTCATTTTATGATGGATGGATATGCCATGCCATGCCATACTACTACTCTATGCATGCACGCCGCACAGACATGCTACTACTTACTTACCAAAGAAATTTAGATTATTAGGATGATGACGGCTGCACTGCAACGCTCTCCTCCTACCAAGGGAGACGGGTGGTGGATTGCTCGACAACCCAGCCATTTGGGCTCTGGTGCTTCCAAGTTGGCTCTTTTTCTGAAGCTTGGAACAGGGGAAAACGTGGGAATCATTTCTAAATGCTTCTTTTGGTAGTTTGCAGTTCGTCCAACTTCCACACAGATTTTTATACTTCGTACTGTCCTCCAACCTTCCGCTTTCGACCAAGGCTGCCCTGCTGTTACTTTCTACCAAGGTTGCCTTGCTATTGCTTGCTAGCACACATATCATATACATATCATACATATCCTTGTGCCTTGATTGTGCAATTTCTCAATAAGGCTATAAGCCAGCCGCATACATCATTCGATTCTATCCGAGTTAACTGCTCGTATATTCTTGAAGCCTCGACCACGGCCACCTGTTCACTGACTCCTTCACTGACTCCTTCACTGACTCCTTCAACGTCCCATACCCATCCCACTATACGGGGTACTAAGCCCAACGATCAGAAAGGCTCTGGGCGCGGAGCTGACTACTGTGAATAGTTAAGCCCTATAGGAATTCCGACGGAAACGAAG
The DNA here is from genome assembly GCA_026770245.1 of Clarireedia aff. paspali H2. Taxonomy (NCBI): domain Eukaryota; kingdom Fungi; phylum Ascomycota; class Leotiomycetes; order Helotiales; family Rutstroemiaceae; genus Clarireedia; species Clarireedia aff. paspali H2. The sequence continues at coordinate 168,454 of JAJCXA010000006.1, read as the reverse complement.
AAGTAGACTCCACAAGTGCCCACAAAATCTTGTCAATTCAGCACTTTAAAGTCCGGGAGATCGTCATTTCTGATATCCAGATCAGAAAGGACACAGGAGAAAAGCCAACGCTTGGACGAGGGTTTTCCTAGATCCCAACCGAACCATCGACTTGGTGACATGGTGTTGGTTCTGTGAACAAATCGATCCGCCCCAGAATTAATTATTCGAATGCCACATATCACAAGCTGGAAGCAAAAAGCGACTAAAATTAACCTTGAACACTCCACGCATCCACTCATCTGCCGAACAAGTCTCCTGAGACAAAAATATCACCAAAAGACTCCAAATCACATCAATCCAAGTGACAACGAATTTTTTTCTTCTTTCCCCCCGCCGCCACATCCTCCGGTTACTGAATTGGCCCACGTCTACGAAGGAGCTTTCGCCGTTTGACCACGCCGAGGACGAGGACGCGGACGACGACAAGGACGCGGACAAGCACGCGGACGAGGGTCAAGACGAGGGTCAAGACGAGGGCGAAAGAGAAGGGGAGCAGAGGGCCCCAAGAAGGGTTCAAGCATTCTCGCATTCATCCAGACACCATTCGCCGCCTCGTTCGTTTCTCCGTCTTAAAGAGTGTCCTACATTAGCGGCGTACGACTACTTGCACTTGCTGCACTTACTGCACTTACTATCCTTTCGACATTTGGCTAACCGTACGAAGTATCCTTCCTGCCCACCCTTACCCTTGCCCTTACCATCTCTGCGCACGCTACCTTGCCATATCCCATCCCATATGCCATATTCATATTCATATTACCATCCATCCATACATCCATCCATACATCCATCCATCCATACATACCTGGCCTTCCTTCCCTTGCCTTCCTTGCCTTCCTTCCTTGCCTCGCACATATCCCCCGGATGTACAGAGTCAGGTATCTTTATCGCGCTTCAATTCTGAAAAGAGTACCTTCGTCCTTGCACCGGCATCCTCTTCAAGGTTGCTGTTCCCTCCAGCCAAATCTTCCACACGGAACTGTCACTACCGAGTGAATAAATACTTTCGAGCTACATCCATACATTACTCTGCGCCTCCCTCGTCCAGATCACCCAGATCACCCAGATCACCCATATCACCCATATCACCCATCCTCATCACCATCGTCATCCTTATCCTTATCCTTATCCTCATCCTCACCACTTTATAAAAAAAAAACCTAAAAAAAACCTTTATCGACCACACCGCTGTACAATAACAACAACAACCACAGGAGCCACCGTCGCTTGGTCTGTGATAATCTTCCACGAAAGCGTGAGGCTCTAGAACGAACCATTTAAAAAGAAAGAGGGCGCCGAAGAAGCAACGATGAATACAGCGTATGCTTCACCACCTCGCGACATGCATCCGCGCGCGACCATGCCAAGTATACATGACCCCGCGTATCGAGCTGCTCCCGCACCTACAGCTCCTTCATATTCCATGCCGCACACAATGGCACCCATTCAACCTCCGCATTCCCAAATTTCGGCATACGAACAATACAATAATACTCTACCGCTTTCGCGCCCGCCACCACCAGAGCATCTAGGATCGTCAGAAGCACTGTCTTCACTTACTGCTGCACCCCATACCTCAGAGCTGCCAATACCTCGCTCCAACGTTGAGGGTGACAGAAGATATGAGTATGTACCAATTGGAAGGATTGTCCTTCAATTCTGTTCGGGGATAGCCCGCACAATTTTTTTGATCCTTCTGTCAGGGTTCACCCTGCTAATTACTCTTTTTACCTTAGATTACTCGTTGTGCAACAACCTCGTCGAGCTCGAATGTGCGGATTTGGAGACAAGGTGAGAATGCTCCATTTTGAAGTGCCATTTTCAAGAACTTGGACTAACCTGAATTTTAGGATCGTCGACCGATTACTCCTCCACCGTGTGTCAGACTTGTCATAACGGACGTCGTCACAGGAAAGGAGATAGACGTCAAGTGAGTTCAGCTGCTCGGTGTTATGAAGCTGGTCTAATCTAATCGTTCTAGCGAAATCGAGCATGGAATGTATGTACTGAATGTCGACTTGTGGTCAGCGGACGGCAAGCAAGAGGTCAACCTAGTTCGACACTCGCAGACGTCGCCCTCGATTTCTTCGACTGTTCCAGTCTCATATGCGCAAGTCGAGAATGGACAGGTATATGCACCTATAGTTCCAGGTTCACAACAACAACGAGAACCGACAAGTCCATCATACGGTGCCTCTCAATATCAGGGAGGTGCATATAACCCATATCCTGGCCCACCTCAAGTGAATGCTTATTCACCGCAACATGGTGGCCAACAACCTCCGTATGGTAACAATCAGTACCAAGGTAATTACCAAGGACAACCATCCAATGGAGGCAATGGAAATTATCCACCACCGAGTGGCTACCACCAAGCATCATCACCACCACCACCACCACAGGGTTATTACAATCAATGTACGGCCTCAACTCCCAGTCATGACATGTTAACATTATGTGCTAACATTATTTTATTTTTAGCTTCACAAGGTGTCTCAAGCCACACAAACCTCTCAGCTTACAATCGAGCATTTGCTTCTACCCCACATGATCTAGGTATTAATCGTCTGCCGGTAAGCAGCACAAGCCCGACAGGCATGTACACCCGAAATCTCATTGGCAGCTTATCGGCTTCCGCTTTCCGACTCACGGATCCGGATGATCGAATCGGGATCTGGTTCGTGCTCCAAGATCTTTCTGTCCGGACCGAGGGTGATTTCCGGTAAGTCAATTGGTCCTTTTCCTGACAAGGATGGTTCCCTGACTAACATGTTTGCAAGATTACGATTCTCGTTCGTCAACGTCGGACTTCCTACGATGCCCACGCCTCAGCAAAACAGTGGCTCCCAAAATCAATCTTGTCTCGTCAATACAGGAAAAGCTCCCGTGCTTGCCTCTTGCTTCTCTGAGGTATTCAAGGTGTACTCCGCGAAGAGGTTCCCTGGTGTAGTTGAAAGCACACCACTGAGCAAATGCTTCGCCACACAGGGCATTAAGATTCCTATCAGGAAGGATGGACCTGGCAAAGGAAAAGATGGTAGAGGTGGCGATGAGTATGACGAGGACTAAATGGTTCCTGGTAGTTCCTGACGACGTTGAGAAATCGGAAAGGATTCTTCTCATTCCATGTTTATCGCATCAGTCGATTTGCGTTGCATCGTTTAATACATGGAGTCTAACCGATCTTTACATCGTCCACGTCGTCATCCTATCTATTCGTCTGTTCTCCATTTGTACTTGCATTGGTTTATTTTATCCCTTCATTCATCTTGCCTTCTGGCGTCTGATGTTAGCAAGGGTGGTATTTTGTGTCTATTCGTCTAAGCTGATACCGGCGAAGCAACTAGAGCGTTCCCGGTTGGATATATGTTCCTTCTATGTTCCGCTTTCTCCTTTTCAATCCTTCACCTTACAAAGAGTCGATCGGACACCAGGGCTGGAGAATGGCGCGTTGGTATACAGGGATTTGGTTTATTTGTAATTGATCATTCGGCGGCGGGGCAAAAGCAATAAACTATGCCTCAGAGATGTTGGATTCGGATTAAAATTTTACACGGGGTTAACGGGATTGGATTTGGTTGTAGTATTGATCGGATGGGTAGTTGGTTGGACACTACACGCACAAAATTCTTGGTATCTCGGTGGTGGAGAGACAGGCGCAAACAAGTAAATACAGTTTTAGGGAGAGAGAAGTGGCTATTTCAGTGTTCATGCTCGTACACGTTTGATCCGAGCTACTGTGAAACTGTGTATCTTTCTCAATGTTGTGTCCTTGGCGATGTACGATACAAGATGGGACAGGTCTTCACAATTGTGCTACCGACAATGTATCTTGCGCATGACTCGATTAAAGATATGTTGCATTCTATACCTATCCTACATTGCCATACCAGACAAGACTTTTCTCACCTCTTGGTATCATTTATCTTATTTTCGTTCTTCTTTCAATTACCATTACCAGCACCTTTTCCTACTTCTATTAAAATATTGCGTAAACAGCACCTCACAGGTTGAGTCGTATCTAATCACTAAAATCCTCATCATCCATGTAATCCCCCAACAACACATCATCCGCCCCCGGCCCCATCAAAACCCCATTCGCGCCGCCCTTTTCTCTCCCCCATTCCGTCTCTACTCTCAAAAATATCCACATCCATCGTCTTGCCACCTCAAGCACCTCCATGAGGAATATCCCACTCTCGAAATCGGCGAAATGGTCCAGATGAGGTGAAAGTTTGAGAGACCATGTGAAGCGGAGGAGGAAATCGAGGAAGATGGCAATGTAGTAGATGTCTTTGGTAGGAAGATATAGACGCGGTCGTAAGGGGTAGGCAGGGTTGCGGGATGCGGATGGAACTAGCAGGAGGAGATCCCAGTCTTTGGTTATGTCCCAGTAGAATGAGTAGAGGGAGTTTATGAGGACGCTAAGAAGCCAGAGGCGGTAGAGAGTTGTAGGGGATATGTGAAGAGTGGTGTGATCCATAGAGAGATTGCGCTGCATGGCGGAGAAGATAATGACAGGAAAGGCAGACGAGTACTTCAGCGCGTTGGCTAAGTGTTGACCGCCCCAACCGCTGGTTGACGAGCGGGAATTCTTCACTCGCAGATATTCGATTATGCATTGGCGGAATCGGATGAGTGAGGGGATGGCGATGATGATGGGGACGAGATATTGACCGCCGCAGCCACGGTCGGGTCGAGAGGTTGCGCTGCCCAAGGGAGTGAGAAACATGCAGAGGGAGACGAAGAGATCGGCGATAATTTTGGCGTAGGAGGTGAGCACATCGGCGAGGAGGATATCACCAAATTTCCCATCGTTGGGCAGAGCGATTCCGCCGATTGAAACTCGTTTAAGGCGGCGGAGGAAGTGGAAGCGTCCGGTGTAGGAGACGCCACGGAACGGTATGATAAACGCGAAGAAGAGGAGGCAGAGGTAGGATATCGGAAGGAAGTCATAGTAGATCACCAGGGACGGGTTTCTGTGCGAGAGTGACCAGAAGAGGAGGAGGGACAGAGAGAGAGGTATACTGAGGAAAGTCGCAAAACGGTAGGTGGAGAGGTGATGTGGAGGATCGGTCCGCGGTGAAGCTCGAGCTGGGTAGTGTATGAGGGATGGAACGTTCTATAAGCTGTTAGTGTCATTGTCGCAAAGATGAAGAAGCTATGCTATGCCCATATGCTTACAATTTTTACAATTGAAAGATAATGCAGATTTGCGCCCCAAGCCCATACTCCTGTCGCACATTAGCAATTGCTCACCATACCTCTCCAAAAACATTTCATAGTAGGGGACCATACCTAACACAATAATCAAAGCAACTCTATAAGGTAGAGGAAGTGTCAAACTAAAAGAGTCAAGCTCAGGCTCGACAGCCGGGTCGCCATCCATTGTTCTCAGTGACTAGAATGCCGCATCGATATACCCTAGAACTCAAAGAATGACTGAGGTGAGTTACGCAAAAGACCAAATATCGAACTGAAGCACAGGATCCGCCAATTGTAGGTGTCGTGCGCTCTTACGATTATGTGAAAAGGGAGACGTTTTCATTTGCCAATCGTCCAAAAATAATTAAACTCGTATCAAGGCAAGGGTTGACGATAAGCACGCGCGTTGACATGGTTTTATATGTATGTGGCTGTGCGTCGCGCAAGGCTAGAAAGGGCGGGAACTAGCCTTGACCTCGGCATTGTTGATTTCATTGACAGCTCAAACTACATGGCAGAGATTGAAAGCTTGCGATTTAGAGAACTGCTTTCCACCTAATTTACTCTCTATATGTGAATACATACAATGTCTGATCACGTATCTTCCGCTGAGGCACAGTCTCCCTCGTATACTTATCCATTCGCGGCAGCGCCAGATATCATCCGCTCGCATCAGAAAGACTCCTACTTCCAAGGAGTTCTTCTGAATCATCTATCCGACCTCCTACGGAATCTCTACGGATCGCGATTTCTTCACAATTATACCAATGAAGCTCGCACATTCTCTGAGTTGCTCTATCTCGGGCTTACAACTCTCATTGGCAACCGCACGCTTGGGGAAGAATATTGCGATATAATACAAATCGAAGACGATACCTTCAAACTACCCACCATTTTCCGCCGCGCATCCTACATCTTGACATCCATTCTTCTTCCTTACTCTCTCACCAAAGTCCTCCCCTCATTTCGCAGTCGGATCCGCGCGAAACTGGAAGCAAACCTGCGCAAGCTCACGCGAAAGCAACAACAGAAGTCTCTCTCCTATAGATTCCAATCATACATCTTAACACATCTCTCAACCATCACTTCGCCCTCACCAATCCACGCCATCACTCTCACCGTCTTCTACTTCTCCGGCGCATACTATGAGCTCTCTAAACGTCTCGTGGGACTCCGCTATATCTTCACCAAAAGAATAGCGCCATCCGAGCAAAGAGTCGGCTACGAAGTTCTCGGTGTCCTATTACTGCTGCAAATGAGCGTACAAACATACCTTCACCTCAATACCACCTTTTCCGGCGCCGCCCCCTCCACCGCAGCTGGTAGTTCCGCGATTCTCGATAATGGTGTTGAGGTTCCTCTCGACGCGCCTTCGTCTAACGAACTCCTTTATCCATCCTCGACCGCAACGGCGCAGTCTCTCGCTTCGATTAGCAAGAACACACATACGCCTCTAGCAAAAGGCGCGAGATTCGATTTGAGTGATGAGAAGACGATGAGTTGGATAAAAGGGGATCAGAACAGAAAATGTACATTGTGTTTGGAAGAATTAAAGGACCCGAGTGCGCTGGGCTGTGGACATGTATTTTGCTGGAGCTGCATCGGGGAATGGGTTAGGGAGAAGCCGGAGTGTCCGTTGTGTAGGAGAGACGTATTGTTGCAGCATATTTTGCCTTTGAGGGGGTAGAATGGCGGAATGCGGTTTGGATGTTTGGTGTTTTTGGGCATGAGTTATGAATGAGCGTATATGGTGTTTAGAGACTGCAATTATGGGCATTGACCCCGCTCCTATATTTCCCTAAATTCGATGGTATGCTGCTCATATGGCTTGTTGAATCTTGAGCTAGTTAGTAAAGGACAAGGGAGGTAAAGGGCTGGACAGTGAATGAAGAGAGAACCTCGTCCACCTAATGGGATAAGAGCATACCCAGTCAAAAGTGTACTTTGGACTCTCTTTCATATCTAAGAAAGCGGGTGGACATATCTTTTAAATCTTGGGACGAGAGGATCACTAGGGTATGACGGACGTGATAGGATTGGCTTAGACATAATGATAATGATGTTGGATGAAAACAAAACTATCATCTATGCTAGGCGTATTACATCTGATGGGAAAATATAAGACGAGGTGTGTAATAGCGGAACTGGAAGATAAATTACCTTTTCATACATACATATATAATTCAAGACAATACAATATCAGAACCAGATCAAAGTACATTCTCCATATAAACATTAAACCCGTTCCACCGATTTTGTTCACTTCACGCATTCCCCTATTAGATTAGCAACCCATTCCCATCAGCACCCTCACCTCCCCCAAAGCACACCCATCCCAGAACCTAATCCAACTAACACACCCGCCCATATCCCGAACCAAGGAACCCTGATGCCCGCCCCATCTCCTGTAAAAAAGCCCGTGAAGTCATCCCACCCCTTCTCAAACCCATTCCTTGCATCCGTCGATTTCGTGAGCGTATAATTCCCCGTTGGCGTCGGCGTCGACCCCGTTACTCCATTCGGATGCGCCGATGACGTCGCTGCCCTTTCTCCATTTCCACTACGAGTTGTCTGCGCCGGATTCCCAGCCGTGCTTGTACTCGTAGTACCTCCACCCCCGCAATCCTTCATCACGATAAAGTTATTACTAGGAAAGCTATCCTGCAAGCCATCCGGATCCTCCACTAAAAGTGCCAGAAAATATTCCTTCTTATCCTGGTCTTCCTCTGCTGTTGGCGTCCATGGTGTCCATACAAAACTACTCACTTCCTTTGAGGCGTCGGGTTGACCGGTGCCTTGGTGCGAAATCAGGTTGGGTGACTCGATGTCCACGACTTTGAAGGTGACGCCTGAGGCGGCGGGGGTCCAGGAGACGGTTATAGGGGAGGGCTCGAGGCAGGAGGGGAGTGAGGCAATTTTGAGGGTTGTGGAGAGAGCGAGGGTGGGGAGGAAGAGAAGTGAAAGGGAGAAGGAGAAGTGGTGAATCATTGTGCGATGGAGTTTTAGGCCGAGATAATGAAAGAGACAAGGGAAGGAGGGCGGTAGGAAAGAATGAATGAAAGTCTTACCGTCCACTCAATATCGTGTCGCAAATAGTACACAAAAGCGAATGTAACAAGTTAATGTCCAGAACGGAAGAAGATTCCAAAGAAGCTGGGGGGGAACACGAAATATAATTTAGTACGTCGAAGCGAAGAAAGAACCAAGATGCACTGCATCCTCAGCAAATCTCCAAGCACCAACCGCTGCACAGCCAGAAGATGACCGGCCATCTTGAACCCTGAGTCTTCTTGCCACAGGCCACTTCTGCCACCCATCATACGAGACCTCCAGCCCTAAATCAAGCAAAAGACAGGGTGACAATGATGATAGTTCTGCGTGGGTATTAGAAGAGTCTAGCTATGAAAGAAAAAACGTGGATGATAACGAAGAACCCAGACATCCGACGAATGATGAGAATTCTCCAGACAATCGCATAGAAATCTGATACCAAACTACCAACAGCTAACGGCGGCAATTTTAAATAACGCGAGAGCCGCGATAGATCCCAGCAGGAAGTAACGAGACAGCATGACATTGTTTGCGCTACGGTCGTTTGGGGCTATCGGGTCGTTGTCAAGGCGCGCGCCAACGTGGAATGGAGCTGACGCCATTATCTAGACCACCAATTATGCTTGAATAGGCGATAACTTCTAGATTATGGTGCACTTGCACGTAAATATTACCGAGGGTGGAAAAGATGTATATGAACGAACATGAAATCGATTAAGGAGAACTCAGGAAAGGCGCGCCTCTTCCAAGGATGGAATTTTAATGATGTATTCTCTACCGCTCCGCTCTTACTCTAACCCCAGTTCTACCTCTAGGAAAACCGATCAGTTCTCATTAAGAAGTGACCTTTTTGAAACCCATTCTTTCTAATGCAATACCCCTTTCCCCCTTATACCATAACCTACGCCTTGACCATGCCCTCAAAGAAAAAGGAGAGACCTTAATGGCGTAATGGGAATACACAATATCATGATTCGCATTCGTGATCATCAATCCAACCAATTAATTAATAAACTCCACAACCATTCTCTGCTCTAGCGAAAGCTCCAGCAAAGAACTCCTGCATTGCCACATAATGGAATAAGATACCTCCTAGGACGGCGAAATGCCACAGGTTGTGGCTTCCTCCAATGTAATCGAAGGCACCAGGGCACCATCGTTCTGGAACCTGGCTAGCGTAGACGAATGCTCCAACTAAATAGACTGTGATGCTCTTCGCAAGAGGAGTATAGAACTCTGCAGTCCAAGCACTGCCACGTGTGAGGTTAAGTTGAAGGACTGGGGCAAATCCTGTTGCGCCTAGTGTGACGTAGAAAGCTACACGTGCCCATGCCATGTCGGCACGGTTGAATGTTGGATGCCAGGGGAGGATGACACCGCCAATGCCTAAAGTTGCGGTTGTAGTCATGTAAACCCAGCGACTTACGGGCTCACAGTAGAATGCAGTGTAGTCGGTTGTCATGATCGAGGCGGCGATGAGAAGGGAGATACCAGTATAGTCGACGCAGGCAAATCGTTCCATGAGGTTTCGGTCAGCTACGCTGTTCATGGTATGCCACATTGTGCTGCAGACGAGACACTTGCAGGCAGCGAAGAAAAAGCATGCGGCGATGACAATGTCTGCTTTTGTGCTAAGTGAAAATGCGTGACTGGTGGGATAGAAGTAGAATGCGATCGATAGTACAATAAGTAAGCCAATTGCATGCGACCAAATGTTGACACTCTCGTTCGACAGACCAAACATTGACTGTATGCATTCCAGTTTCGACTCGGTGAAGCGATAACCTTTGACAATGTGAGGATTCACACGCCAGGGTACAGGTAAATCTTCATATCTGATCAGACCGTGCTTCTTCGCTGATGCGATCGCATGTTCGATGTGTTCTTCCAATGTTTCCGCCGCTTTCCTTGCTCGTTCAAATCCCTCATCTACAACCTCCCTTGCTCGGCCAATTCCCTCATCAACGACTCTGCGACCCTCGTCCATTAAACTTTCAGCAGCCCCTCTCAATCCCTGCTCTTTCATTTTGTATGCGCGAGCCTCAAAATCCGTCAAGATACCTTCCAGCAATCCAATACCAGTATTAACCTTCCCATGTAATGTCTCCTGAGCAGCCAGAGCGTCCTGATACCTCAATTCCACCGTATCCACCATAATCTTCGCTCTCCTTTTCCCCGCCCCAAATACCTCCCCCGAAACTTGCGAACATCTCGCTCTCACAGCCTGTAGCGTCGCATACGCTCTAGAAATACTCGAATCAAAGGTAAGGTTTCCGTAATTCTCAAGGAAGTCTAATCTGCGCTCGAGTTCGGATAGAAAGATATCGACCTATTCATCCCGTCAGCACGCGGCGTGGATTTGCGACACAAACAACGACAGTCCCGCGAAAAACCTACCTTGAGCATTAACCCTTCCTCGCCATCCATAACTTGGTCGGAGCTCTTTCGCCGCGGGTGAAATGACGAATGTCGTCTCCTGCTCCGGGGTGCCGACTGTTCTCTTCCGGAAACTTTCGCAGTGGTAGTTTCGTCCTGGTAGGACTCCACCGTGAGAGAGGGCGAAGCGCAAACCATGATTCGTATGCGTATTGTTCCTTAGACTTTGGCACAGTACCAACTAAGAATAAGAAGAGAAAGCACTTTCAAGGTCGAATGCAGTGCAACATAAGGTGTATAGGAGTTGACAAGCGGCAGAAGTAGGAAGCGTGGTTGATCGGGGAGGATGCCAATAAGGAAGGGAGAAGTATGAGTATGAGGAAAAGACAGTCCAAGAGTACCAAGTCCCACGAGAGGTCAATAAGAAAGTCGATTGGTCGTGCTGATCATCGCAAGTTCATACAAATACGAATTCCGAGGGGTCGTCTGGTACGTACCTCGGATTATGTTAAGGAATTGGATTATGTTAAGGATAGCCGGAAACGGCAAGATGGGAAATATTGCGGGTACTTTTCAGTACCTCGCAGTGGCTGGAAAATTAATTGTTGAGGTCCGGCAATTTCGTGGGCTTTGGCAGGCAATCCAAGTGACTTAGTTGACTTAAAGTTATTAAATTATATTGTCCGCTATGCATTTGCGTTTGACTAAGAAATGGTGAAAATCTTTTGATGTTTCTCCTATCATCTTGCTACCAAGTCTAAGACTCTTTTCCATCTTCTCAACCCCTCCACTGAGACACCTTTTTTGTGCGCTGCATTTACGTGCATCCAGCCTTATCTACATTTGCCACTGCAGCGTCCCTTGATCGAATCTTGGAACATGCGGCAAATGCGCACAATCTAACTTGCAGTGGCATGTGAAGAACCCTTTTAGACCCTGTTCCTGTGGATCCCTACAAATCAGAATGTCGAACCAACATGCATTAATTATTTACCAAACTCGCCAATCGTATACAAGTAACGACAGCATTCGTTAAAACCTTGGTAAATCCATTAAGCGACTTCCTCTACGAGGTATGAAGTCAAGAGTATTAATATATCTACTAGAATGAACCTTGTAACTCCTATATATGCATCATCCCCATCATTGCTTTCGTCCTTGTCCGTGTCCATTGACCGCGTTCATTGACCGCTATTAACACGCCGATCATCTTCTTTCCCAAGCAATGACCGCTGGCTCCATCGGTCTAGAAAACAAACTACTATAGTCGGTATCGACGACTTTGTTGCTGCCATCAACGTTCTTGAACTTGAACAATCGTACCATCGTAGCCATGATAGTGATCAAATTGACGGTAGCGAACTGTTCACCAATACACCTATGTCTGCCAGCACCGAATGGCAGGTAAGGACTGGAAGCACCTTTGCTGATGAGCCCGTAACCATAATCTTCTTTCTCTTCGTCTTCCTCGTTGCCCTGTCCAATGACACCGCCTGATCCAGCATCCCATCGGTGAGGGTTCCACAACAATGGTTCGGGGAAGAACTCCTCATCTCGACTCGTGCAGCCAGGGGAAGCGAGTAATACGTGGGATGTCGGAACAACATATTTTGTTCCGCTGATCGGCATCGGAGACTTGACTTTTCGCATAATAGAATGAATTGGAGTGTGGAGACGGAGTGTTTCTTTCAAGACGCTTTGGTGGAGAGTTAGCTTGGAGAGATCTTCGTATGTGAGAGGAGGAAGATCAGCGCCTAGAACTCTGATCTGTTCTTGGTACAGCTCTTCCATCAGATCCGGACGTGAAGCAAGACGGAGCATAATCCAAGAACTAGAAGAAGACGATGAGTGCTGACCAGCCATAAGAAGGGCAATCATCATATGAGCAATCTCCTTGTCGGGAACAGGGGTCCCATCTTTATAGGTTGAGCGCATTAACTGCCACATAATATCCGATTTTTCTCCCTCGTTATTCGCCCGTCTCTTCTTGATAATATCCATATATGTGTTGGCAACGGTTCTCTGTGCATGATCGCGAGCACGATTATGAGGAAGTGGCGCCCAGTGAAGCATGAAGTTGATAGGGCTAAAACCCATGTCTAGATCGTGGTACAGAGCAGCGAATGAGGAATCGAATCGATCACGGACCTCCTTGCCTTGTAGTGTGTGGGAAGCGGTGTAGATGGTGATCTCAGCCATTGCAGCAGGAATGTTGGCGGTACCCTTTTGTCCCTTGAATGCTTGTGATTTTTTCATGAAGGTTTCTACCTCCCCTTGGATGATTGGGACGTAAGACTTGAAGGCTTCTGTAGAAAGACCAATTTTCATGAACTGTGCCGTAATTATCAGCTTCCCTTCTGATTGTGAGCCAAGATTCGTTGAGACTAACCTTTTTCTGCTCCATCAGTTTCGAGTTCGGGCAATCGTAAACTACATCCTGGCCAAACACTGGCGTAGTCAACACAGTATATATTTCCTCCGCATTTACATCCTTCAGCTTTCCGTTGAGAATGAAGTCGTTGCCTTGTCGTCCGAGGTATACCGTTGTCTTCTTTCCAAGCAAGATGAAAGTGAAAACATCACCGTACTAGAGCATAACAATCAGTGACCCTTCAACAGAATCGAAATCAGATCGCTAACCTTTGCGCGGCAGTCGAAGAAGAACCTGTAAGGATCGATACCATAGGTTATTGTGCTGCCGATGATAGGAAACCAATGGAAGACAACAGGAGGCTCGTTGGGGTTCTTGAAAAGTAACTGGTTGAGAACATTGAGAACGACGGCGAGAACAACGAAGGCTGCGAAACCTCCTGCGATAATTGCACCTGTTGACCGCTGCGAGATTTCCTGAGCCAAAGGCCCGGCTATATTTTCTAGTATCCCCATTCTATGGATACCACTGCACAACGAAAAATGAATGTAAATAGAGTGAAAAGAGAGTGTTGTCTAATGTTGCGAACATCGAAATTTAAATGGGATATTTCTTCAAGGGGGACAGCTGGAGAAGGAATTGAATGGCGTTGATTGGCCGAACTTAAATTCGTGTTCGTACCTTAAATTCGTACTCGTGCCTTAAATTCGTGTTCGTACCATGAATTCTCGCTTCGGAATTCCGCTGCAGACTGTTTTGGTCGATCTTGATTGGTTCCGGTTGGGGATGAGTCGTACGAGCAATGAGGATACACACCATTTATCATGAGTGCATTACTACTCCTATGGCATGATGGTCTTAGAAGCTCTCACGGTCATCATATCCTGTTTGCACTTTACCGAATCGCGGTGATCAAAAATGGTCTTCAGGGGAAGACGGTGGTCGTTTTGCTATACGCCTTCCGCCATTTGACTGCCAATTTGCTTGAGAGTGCTGCAGTAGGTATTATATTATCTCTTTCTGCTGTAGCACGCTTTGCTCCGCCATAATGATGTACCTTAGTAACCATTACCTACCGCTAGGCCATAATAAACTTCCATATACTAATATACAAGAATCCGATTACCCATTTTCCTTTCGCCTTCCTAGAACCTATATCCATGAACCAGTCAACAAATCCAACTAAGAATGTTACTCGACTATTTGCAGCTCATCCTTCCTATTTGGGGCAAAATCATCCTTCCACTGATCCCATAATCTTTCCAGTTCTGTAACATACTCCTCATGCAATCTGTCAATCTCTTCTTGCGCTGGCTTTTGGCTCTGTGCCACTTTTATTGGCCGCCCAACCACAATGTTTAGCGGCCTGCGATAAGGCATGAGGCCAACGTCATAGTTGAATACGCCTCTAGCATGGAAGAGAGGAACGGTGAATCCAAGCATCTTCTTCACAAGAAGTTGGAACTTGTGGATCCTGGGATGTGTATCTGCAGAGAACTGATCATACAGATCATTTTCGCCGAATGCTAAAACAGGAACCAAATCCGCACCAGTGCGAAGGGCCATCTTCACAAAACCTTTACGGCGCTTCAGTACTAGTCTCAGGCTGTATGGCTGTGCATCTAGTGATTCTCGGGCGCCACCAACAACGATGGTAATCGCGCGTCCCATGCCCTCCTACCAAGTAGAGTCAGTATGTTCGATCCAAGACGAGCTGTAATGTGACGTACCTTGTTGGGACCACCCTTTGAGAGTAAGTTCTCGCAAGACTCCCTAGAAACAGACGCCAAACCCATGGCTAGCGCGTAGTCACGATACAGTGGTATCCTGAAATTAGAGTCTAGTGTTAAGAGGGTATTCTTGATACCGGGAAAGAGTTGAGAGAATCCCAGAGCTTCCGTCGCAAATGCCGCAAAAGCGCCGTGAGAGATAATGCCATGTGGGTGATAGCCGAAAATGTATTTTCGTGTTGGTGGAAGTTCTTGAGTTTTGTGTAGTCTAGCTGGAAAGTAGGATGCAAACAAAGACCATACTGGAAGAGATCTCAAAAAGTCCGAGCGATGGGAAAGAGTCCCGGACGTAGAAGCCTTGGAGACCGTACAATAAATCATATATGGGATTAAGAGCGGCCAGAAAAGAGGTATTGCGCAGAGGAAGAAGAATGTAGAGACGCAAAGGGCGATGCAGAGAGTATGGAAAAGAACTAATAAAGTCTGTAGTCTCCTTTTGAGTGGAACATTCATCGGTGCCCATCGTATACCACTTGTCTGCCATCTCTGCCCTGCCTGTCTCCCACTGACAAGTGTTTGATCCTTACGTTTAGGCCCCTCATCTCTACCTTTGGGAAGTACTTTTTCGTAGTCGTCCGAGGGTTTCACGCTTATAAGATTGCCTCCATTTCGTTCTCCTTGGATTTTCTCGAAGACGGTGGTTGTATTCTTGTCGTTTTTCTCAAGCTTTGACGATCTCTTCGTATCTTTGCCGTCACTGCCATTTTCCTGACTTGCATCATTCTTCTGCATAGAAGGCTTTCGGTACTTCTTTCGTGGGGGGCTCTTGGGAGTATCATCGATGCCCTGCCAAAAGTTAGCATATGAGCTATTTAACTAGATTTAGTACGAACCGTTGCGGAATACTCTGATTTAGATTCTTGTCTCTCAAATTGCGGCCGATTTTCTTTGCCCTCCGCAGTAAGAGGAGGTGGCGTAGGTCCTGAGCTTCCGATTTCTACGATCCGTAACACGGATGCTTTGTGCTTGGGTCCATTCTGAGCAGCGCCATTTCCTATGATACCATTTCCATCGATGAAACCATTCGACCAGTGCCCGTTTTTTGCTCCATCAACGCGCCCATCTGCTGACGCTGGAGATTCTTCTACCGCATCGGCATAAGTTTTGGGCGGGAGGTGTTGCTTTTCGCGTTCATCGGGCAGAGCTGGCTCAGCCAATGTTAGTCCCGCCATTGCATTAAAGTCGTACTATTAATTGTAAAGGAACCAGCGAGACAAACAAGGAGAAGAGAATGTGTCAATTGATAATGGCGATTGTTGGAGAACAAAAGAATGGCTTCGAAGGAGTCCTAAAGTTTGCGCTCAGTGTCCTAGTTTACATTCCATCTAGATTGAAGACAAGCAGGACCTATGACGTGCACCCTAAGTCCACTATACGTGCTCCGGCCGATTGTCCGAACACTAGGATCGCCTCAACTAACCTTATTGTAGAGTTGATACGCCCCTCGGTACCTGAGCGAGAAAATCCAATCAACGTTTGAAAATCAAGAAAAAGCTTGTTTAGCAGATCATGGTACACTTTCCAACTATCATTTAGGATTTCATTCGACCTGTTGAGTTTTGGATCGTCATGACCGCAGTCCTATATCCGAGCGCAGGCCATGTCGATAGAAATAGTCTCGCAAACGCTGAAAGATTTGTTTCGCTATGTTCCATTCACTTCGTACTAGATTAGTCTAAAAGGATCTTAGAGTCAATGTCAAGAGAAGTATGACGGATTGAATTGTCATTCAAACATGCAAAGAAAGCGTAAAGCGCTATTTTCATCCCAACTACAGCAAAAATATAAATACATATCTCATGTCCTCCCACTGTTTGAACCCTCCACAAACCCCCGAACCTTCGATTCGACCTCACATATAAGATATGATGAAAAGAAAACAGTATGCTGGTAACGAGAGAAACCCCGCCAGCTCTATGAAAAAAGTAGTGCTACTTTTTTGTTTTTGAATATCCCAAAACAATACCTCCCATAGTGAACGCCTCGGCCACCGCGATTGACAGAAAATTCATGCGAACATGTCGATGGACAAGTGAAGCTTATCGTGACTCCTTATTTTCGCTACCCAACGCCGTGATATCATTGTACACCAGCTATGATTTGGCATAGAACGACTTCGTATGCTTGCGTCCTATGGGTATCGTCGCTACGATTGCGTCGTTTCTTGGTTTTGTTTTTGAGAAGTAAGCTGATTACTGAGCGAGAGAACTTCGTCGGACAATCGATTAATCTTCTCCTCCTGAGCCTTTATCTTCTCCTCCTGACTCTTCTCTTTGCTTTCCATTGCGTGAACCTTTTCGGAAAGTTGTTTAACTTTGTCTTCGAGTGATTGGACATAGACCCAAACTCGTTCCCCAGAAGCGAACAGGTTGCTGCTATCGCCACTACCCTGTTGGCTTGGAGGTCCACGATTTGGTGTAGGATTTCCAGCTTGAAACAGTGTGGTAGGGGACGTCGCAGAGAGCTGTTGCGTTGACTGTGATTGCCCGCCTCCAGGGCTATGTTGGTTCGTAATCTGGCTTCCAAGTGTAAATCTAGTATCAGGTGGGGCTAGACCGGTGAGAGCGGGTAACTTTGGCCCCTGAGTACTGTGTGGTGATGGCAGTGACATTCCTGGCGGTGAAGCTCTACCCGATTGATGACGGCCAAAGTGCTGTTGCTGAAACTGGGTTGTCAGACTGGGTGATCGTTGGCGACCAATTGCAGTAGAGTCGTGACCAAGCTGATGTGAATGCATGGCAGACGGACTAAGTGGCTTGGGGCTTTCAGTAATTCCACTCTGAGAGTACATAGAACCTCCATTTTTGTCAAGGGACAAGTTGTTGTTTGCCCCAATGACATTGTTTTGCATACTGGGTGACGTAGCAGCACTGGATGACCCCCCACGCTCGGTACTTGGGGGGTACAAGCCGCCTGTAGAAGGATTAGGTCTGAGGCCAGCAGGAGGATATGTGTTCGGGGTGCGCGAATGCGAGGTATAACTATCCTGTGCGCCGGAATTGCCAGAGCTGTGGGGTGCCTTGATGCTAGGTAGGCTGAATCGGCGATGGTCCTCCTCAGATAGCTCTGACTCATTTGGATGGGGTGTACCATTCGTGTACATTATTCCATCCATCCCGGTATCATCGCCTTCACCAGCATTGGCACTGTCGAAGTCTTCCTCGCCGCCGAAGCTACCCATGCTAGCTCTTCTACCTGCGCAACCACCAAGGCCTTTACTGTGACGGGCCAGAGCATCGCCACGCGCAAACTTCCGATCACATTTTGGACAAATATGTGGCCGCTCTCCAGTATGTAGCTTCATATGGCGCTTCAAATCATGCAATCTGCGGAAACGCATGGAACAAGACTGGCATACATAAGGTTTTTCTTGGCTGTGGGTCAGGAGATGACTTTTGAGATTATGGTGGCGAGTAAATTCAGTTTCGCAATATGGGCATTTGTGCTTCTTTTGGGATGGCGACCTTGGTGCGAGTTGTTGGCTATGTCCAGGCATAGGTAAGCTCATACCGCGTGGAGGATACTGCGATGGATCAACCTGTGCCAGATTGCCGGGAAACGATAATGCTTTGTTCCCAGATTGCTCATCTGTCGTTCGGAGCTGATTGGTAACGGATCTACTGTCTCTATTTTCCGCCTCGATCGCACTTGTTAAAGCGGCAGGACTGGCGACAGATGTTGAATTCGCCGTGGCAGTTTGCGCCGTGCTACCTAAACTCGCAAGGCTGGTCACACTTGCCGGGCTTATCTCTGGCTTGTCATCAAATTGCATAGGGGCGGGTACTGTTATGGCGTTTGCAGCTGCAGACATGCCCTCGCTCATAGCAGTCGTGGCGGCAGGAGCATCTTGCGGTTTGCTCATGCTGATACCTCCACCTGCTAAAAGAGATGTCAGAGCCTTATGGCCCGGGTTTTCGCTCATGGCAGCTGCGTGATTCTTCTCTATCTCTTGTCTCTTTCGCCGTTCGTCTTCGAATGCTGCCGTTCCGGTAAGAGGTATCGCGGCAAAACCAGGCGACAATGCACCATCAAAGCGCGGTGATTTTGCAGGCGATACTCCCAACCCCGCGTTAGCAATTGATGTCAGATTCTCCGGAACCTGAGTCTGCTCCGGTCGACTCCGCTTCAATGACTTCGTTCTCGTAAGATCGGGTTCTGGATGATTTGGATTGGTGGTAGATGGTGTGGCGGCGGGGTCTGATAACTTCGCGGTAAAGACAGGTGCCGTCGCAGGAATTGCTCCTTGTTCTGATGCCATGAACTCGGCTGTATCGACTTTCTTGGGTTTTAAACAATCCCCTAGGGTTACTTGAGTGTTTATTTGGGTACTGTGTTCATTCAGTCACGTCTGATTTGTACCAGAACACCATCTCGAGTTTTCGACAATGTATCGTGGCTGGAGAGGTGACGACTTCCACCGGATCGCAAGGGTTCCTGAATGGTATTAGAAACAATTGCCCCATGGCATGCGACCACTATGATAAACATACGAATTGTGCGATTCAAGTAGATAGCAGATTATGAATATATTGATTGACCTGGGCGGTTTGCGAAGATTTTGAGTAAGATGGCTTATCCAGGGCTATGGCGAGTTTACTGAACATAATCAAGCAGACAGGACAAGTGACAGGTTCAACGGGTATTTGGTACTTGAGAACGAAGAAAGGAAGAAACCAAGCAATGGCGAGCATCCAAATGCAAATGTCGGTCAATTACGTGATCCCTCTGTACGCAATGGATGGAGAGGAGAAAGAGGCAGCAGCTGGAAGGAGAAGAAGTTGAAGCTGAAGGCTGACCATTGAAAGTCGAAGTGAGTGAGTGAGGCGCAATCAGATTCAAAAGTCACTGTGGACGCCATGAGTTAGCGCCACTTTTCACATTTCAAGCCTCCTCAAGGCTTAGCTTACCTTTTTTTATTCCCTTCTCTCCTTGTCCCAGCAACAGAGACTAGAACCAAGCGGGCAAAGGACGACGTTTGGGACATAAATAAATGGTAAATGCGTGTAAATGGCTCGGTGGAATATTTAGGTAAACAGGTAAAAAGGTAAACAGGCAAGCAGGCAAGCAGGCAAGCAGGCAAGCAGGCAAGCAGGCAATCAGGTAAATAGGTAAATAGGTAAATACGCATAATGAGCCGACATATACGTGGGGATGCTCAGTATGGCGTGTAAGGTGATGGCTGGAGCGAGAAGAAGAGGCCGGAACGACACGGTTCTCGCGAGATGCTAGTCATTAGGACTTCAATTATCATTAACTACACAAGGCATATGTTCCCGGCGCGCACCCACCTTGACAACAAACAGTCAACTGCAAGAGACTTTCATACCTCCGCGGCGTCGCTGCTGTGGCTATCAACGTTCTAGCTGACCAAAAGAACATTCTCCCAAAAAGCAGGCTTTCCCGCAGCCACCGTTGGAAATAAATAACCTTTGGAAAATAAATAAATAAATAAATAATAAAAAGTCTACGGTATATTTATTGCATTCGCTTGAACTACCTTCCTTCCAGTCGCTTTCCCTCATGCTTCCTTCCGCTTCCACTTCCACTTCCTATTCCAATCCCCGCCCTCGTCCCACCCTTACTGCTATTTCAAAATCTGACGATCGAGAAGCTTGTCCATCAATCAGCTGGAATCTGCGACTTGTTGTATATTGAGGATCATTAAGCGACGCAATGAGAGGCGTGTACTTCGTAGGTCAACGAATGAAAGGACGAGGGCCTCCTCACGACAATCACCTTGTCTTGGCTAAAAGAGACCAAAGAGGTTTAGCTCAGGAAAGAAGTGTTAACCCAGGCGAGGATTTTTCAGCCACACACTTTCTAGTTCCATCTTCTCCATTCTTTCTTGTCAGGCTAATATTGGAGTGGCCGCTACATCATTTGTTTGCATACCGATAAGTTACCACTTGCTGGACGCACAGGAAGCTCTTTTACCTCGGACAACTCAGTCAGCTCCCCGTTCATTACCCATGAAAGTACCGTCGGCGATATTCTTGCGTCTTCTCCTCTTCATTTCTATCTTGACTTGCAGTTTCATGGTTGGACCCCAGACAATTGAGAGATGAGCCACCCTCGTTTTGAGCTACCAGTACCCTTTGACATGGAGTTTTTTTGGTGGAGCCTATTTGTGTGCTACGCCACTGAGAAATCAGCCACGGCTGAAAATACGACAACGCCTAACCAATTGTATCACAGGCACTTCTTTTTGTTCACTCGAGGAATGACGCGCCTTTGCCTTCAACTTCAGGCTTTCTTCAGCCTCGTGGTATGACATAACGTCTCCCGGTAAGCAGCTCTACTCATAGGGTGATAATAAGGACTCAAATACGATCCAAGGGGCCATTGTGTGCTGATCTCCTGCTGTCCATGATCAATTCCAACCATGATCACATCGACTATCTCGTTCTAGATCGCCCATCTTGTGCATGGGAAGACAACGAACAGGATCTTCAAAGACGGGTTCGTAAACCTAAAGCAACGATGACATCGTTCCTGGACCATTCGAGGTCGAGTTTTCTCTCAATCTAAAAAGTAGGGTCTCGAGAAATACTTAACTGGGTACTGCCATAGCAGAGTGCAGCTTGTGGCTTATCTTTGCCGAATTCGAAATCAGTTTGATGACGATGGCACACTAATGTCAAACACATGTGCTTTCGGACCGCACGAAGCCACGCTGCTGGACTGCAACCCTTCAAAGTCAAACCCAATTGTAAAGATGTGGCTAGTGTCTCTAGTCCTAGCTGGGCGAGAGAAAACAGCTCGGTATACATCAGATCATTTCCGTAACAGGCAGGATCTTTTGGTATCCCCTTGACTGTCATACGCGACTTCCCCACCTTATTTTTGGTGAGGTCGCGAGTAGTTGGCAGTCAAGGGGATATGTGTCCCCCACGAGTTTCCTCGCTGTCTTTCGCAGAAGTGCCCCTACCTAATCAGACAATGCATAGCATGGAACAAGTGTTCCAATGATCTTCTGCCTTTGTTGGTGAAAATTTTCAGACAATCGAAAGCATGCCCGTCTGAAGGTTCTGAAGCAACCTCTAGAATCCTGACAGATGTGGTCTCTCTAACATTCTATGCTCCGCATAACTGCACATGTGACTAGACGACGTGTGTTCGAGGATATATGGAAGAAAGCACAATATTGAACTTCAAGCTTGGTTAAGCTCCAATGGTCGAAAGATATTTTCCAACGCTGCATCACCATCATTGTTTCAACAGCAAGTCAATATCATCCTATACACACCCAATCGACGGTTACTTCGGAAGCTCTTGAGTTGCCTCTCCCAGATCCTTTTCTTCCTCGGGTATGCAATCTTCAGCCTCCATGAAAAAGACCCCTATTGGACTTTTCCCCATGCCTCCGCCTCTTGTCTCCGTGATCTCTGACTCTATCAA
This sequence comes from Clarireedia aff. paspali H2, assembly GCA_026770245.1. Lineage (NCBI taxonomy): Eukaryota > Fungi > Ascomycota > Leotiomycetes > Helotiales > Rutstroemiaceae > Clarireedia > Clarireedia aff. paspali H2. Next base: position 146,221 of record JAJCXA010000006.1, on the reverse strand, counting down.
TGTCGTATTATCCTCTGTAAATGTGAATATCCTGTAATCGGCATTTGCATATTTTCTGTTGCTGACAGCGGTACGCAGAAATGCCGAGTGTGACACAACAGCAATGACTTTCTCGGGCCGATCTTTCAACCATTGCTTAGCTGTAATACCTCGCTTGATCAAGGCAGCCTTCGAAAACTCGTAGAGTCCGGACTTGGCTGGGAACAGAGGATCAACGACTGACCAGTCAAATTGTGGCCACTCCTTTTCCATGACTTCAATGGATGATCCGGTATCACAAGGTTGATCCGAATTCTCTTGCCATTCAGCTCGTAGAATGACAGGAGTTCCTCGCTTCATCAGCCATCCGAGACTTTGCTGAGCAGTCTGCAGAGTTCGTTTCATTGGGCTCACAACGATAAGTTCGATTTCCTGAGCGAGAGGAAGGTCATTCTGAAGATGCTTGGCCAGTTCATCACATTGTGCTCCGAACCCAAGTTCAGTCAGCTCCGGATCGTGTAGCTGCCAGTTTTGTACTCAAAGTGTTAGTCCGGGCTCCAGTTACAGATGATAATATTGCAGGGTGACTTATGAGACACATCTTGGGTGAGCTGTTAGATGTAATTCTTCTCAAGGATGAATTGAGTTGTGGTACACATACTGTGAAGGGCCTGCGCATGTCTTATGAGAATAATAGTCGGTGCCATATTGATTGCAGCCCGAAGTAAACTTCGCAGAAGTTGTGTGATGATCGAGGGTGGACGTCAAAAGGTATCTAGTGATGCTTTCTAATTAGGTACAGTAGACAGTCAACCTATTTCTGGCCAGCTGTCCTCACCCTACCGAGTATCTCAGGAGTTGAAAATGTTCTAATCTGAGTTGAGCTTTCGCGGTGTGTTTCTAAAGTTCCATATGTGGTCTTTCGGTACTGAAGAGTCACTTTGTACAATCTGTGTCGGTGTACCTAGCCGGGAGAAAAGGTGCTGGCGCCTTTTTGCAATCATTATGTTTGGATCGGCATACACTATGCCGAGATTCCGTGCATGCAATCCGATAAGATAAGCAGCACTACGTTCGAGTCGCAGATTGTCTCTCTCCCACACTACCCACAAGGCTGCATAATTCACCTACAGCATGAGTCTTTACCGTTCTGCTGCACTTTCAAGTCGAATAAAGAAGACGAAGTCAGTATCACTAAAAAGAAGTTCATCATCACCATTTACTTCACGTCCTCAAAGAAAACCAACACAACGATCCAAATCTATATCAGAAACCACAGATGATGAAGACTTCCTCGACGAAAGACTTGATGACATTGGACTTGTCAGAGCTTTGGCCACCGATCTCACTTTGCGAGATGTCGCGCAAGCCATCCAATATATAAGAGGGAAGATGTGGACCAAAATGCCAGAGCAAAGGTCGGGAATGAACTCGACACGAATCGCGGAAGTGCTCAACTTTCGAAAGGGTTTGCCACCCGTTGTGACGGTGTCGCACGTTCAAGCACTATTGAACTCACCCACAACCGTTGAGAGAGAGATCGCCGAACTTTCACAAGGAGGAGCAATAAGAAAAGTAGTTGTTGGCTCCAGGGGCAGTCTCGGGGAAGTGTTAATCCTCATGAAGGATCTTGAAACCATGGTCGAAAAGAGCAATCTTGATAGAAATTTGAAGGAAGAATTCCTAAAACTTCTGCAGGATCATCCAACAGCGCTGAAATTTCCCAGATCACAGTTCTCGGAGGAAAGCGCCAGGGCTTTCATATACGCCGGCTTTCTTACTTCATCGGCTTCCCATTATACGACCACGGATCATTTCTCGCGTCCTGGTGATGATTCTAGAGGAACTCTAACGTCGCTAAACAGTATCTCGAGAGCAGCGTCAGGCTCTATGGCTGCTGTGGGCGGCGAAGGAGCAGTCCATGCTTCTGGAGGGAGCGGTGGCGGTGCTCGATTAGCAGGGCATGGAGATTTCTCAATGTCTCTTCCTGGGACAGGGCATTTCCTAAAATTATTGAGCGGTGCTCGCGCTCACTTCGTCTCTTTGTTAGCGAAATCAAAATATCGTGAAGCACCGGAATCGCTTCTACGGCAACGTTGGGATGGCGGGATTGAAGGTGATGGTGTAGCAAGTGCTGCAAAAAGAAGTAGGGGAGAGTTCGCAGGAGCTCTCCCTGGCAAGACTAGAAAATGGAAACAGCATTACGGCCTTTCTTTCGAATGGACACTGGAAGAGTGTGTCAGCGCTGGTTTGGTTGAGGTTTTCGATACTAGAAGCATTGGTCGGGGCGTTCGTGCCTTGTAGATACCTTATCGCAATAGGAAGATCCATGCGAGACTGCCCACGTTTAATCTCGATCCTCCACTCATAAGTTACTATGTTCGAGGTTTGAGATTGATTTAGACATGTGAGATGTACAGTATGTTTTGCAGACATATGGCAAGAATGGCATGCGTTAGTCTAGGCCTTACAAGCTCCATACAATCATTAACTTACTATAGAAGTTTATTGTATGCGGAGACCACCTAGCGTAAGTGGGGGAGTAAGGGTATGTTCAGCAACGGATAACATTAGATCTTCACCACTATGTGAACAGCGCTCAATTACTCAACTTGGCCCTTTTTTCCTGTCCAGCACTTTTATTTTTCCACAATCAACCATAATTAAAGCTTCACATCGCTGATCATCGGCCGCTCTTCGCAGTTACATCTACTAATGAATCAAGCAGCACTATTCGATGGAGAGTATACCATTTATTTGACAGGCCATCCATTCCTTCCGGGACATATCCTAGAAATCAATAAAGCACAATGACAGAAACATCTTTTATCCGTTGATCAACGTCAACATGGGTCAATAAAGTTCTCGGTAGAAAACCCCTTTTCAACGCACGCTCCATGGGTGTCGCGAAGGATCAAGCCTTTTGGGCCACTCATGGTCGAGAATGATAAAAATTCGAAAACTGCGATACGGGAGGTTGTCCTCATTCGCCCTTAATCCCTGAGCCTTTTTATATTGCCCCTCGCACTGGAAAATTCCGAGCAACCTATTATGACCATTACCACGTTCACGAGCATGGCGACAATGAGGGGAGAACAGAGTATGTGCTTGCGATTGGTAAGATTCCTTTGATTGTGGGAATGGCCCTTCGGCCATGCTTATACGTGCTGGGACTCGAAAAGACGTTGGGCGTGGAGCTATCTTGTGAGGGACGAAGAAGGCGTATTGAACAAGTGGTACGGGAAGTACAGCTATACCTGCAAGGTACCAACCAACTATTACTCTTCTTATCAGGGCATGCGCATGTTTGATGGCTCCCAGCTCGTCAAACACGTACTGTCTTACGATGCAAAAAGGAAGCCTCTGAAGTACAGAGAACTCGAGAGGGGTGCTGCAACGTCCTTCGCAATAAGATGCTTCATTTCCAGTGAGTACAAAATTGCCGGACTTGGCTACCATAGGGGTGTGTCTTTGTTCGGAGAATTGTGAATGGGGTAAAGCATGCACAATCAACTGGAATAGTGAGAGGTTAACATCCAACGTTCCTATTCTGTGCCATTATCCATCAGTAGTTCCTGCCCAAATGTCCGATAATTTCGATATGGAAAGAACTATTTCATATCTAGTGGAGGTGCTCTACGGGCCATCCCCAAAGTAACAGCGATATTCGTCCGGAAATTCTAATAACCTGGCCCAACCGTTCAAGCTCGAGAAGAGATCCTGGAGTGTTCCAAATTTCACCGGGGCACGCAGGGATACCGACTTGGAGTAAAAATAGCGAGATCCCCTGCCTTGAACTTTGTATGCGAGGGTTTTCCTCGTTCCCCTCGTCCCCCTCGTCCCCCTCGTCCCCTTGGAGGAAAGAGCCGGAGCGACGAACGGGTGGAAAGAGACAGTAGGTTTTCGGCCCAGCCGAAACTGTGTGGAGGAGGGGGAACGCAGAGACGAGAGACTTCGTAGACGTGCTTGGCCACCGGTCTGCATGGTGGTATGTATTCTCGTGCAGCTTTGGCACACGAAGCATTCTGCATATCTACGTCGCTTTCTCAGAAGTCCTGCACCAAATTATCCTACAGCACAGTAATCTCATTGCGCCCCCCAACCGAGCTCGGAAGCGCGTCGACCAAATTACCACACCACCAACCGGCACGGCACATTTCTCCCCCTTGCAACCCTGTAGCACGACCCCAAGATTGATGAAAGAGGTGCAGACTACCGTTCTTGTAGGCAAAGCTCCTGCTGCTCTTTCCTTCATTCGAGATTCATATCGGTAATGCTTCCTTTTATCCTTACCAATACACCCCTCCGATTCCCGTTCTTTCTCGAGCTTCCGCTGCTGGCCTGCACCCTGTGGACGCGGGTTGATTTGGGGAAACGTGTAGCTCCTGCTTGCCTGCAATAGGCAAAGTCCCTTCCGATCTCACATTCATCATCTTGTCTACCTTTTCTCTCTCTCGACGTCTTCCGGCCCAAGCACCTGTCGGCGCATTCATCACCTAAACAACTACGACGATCGCACATTTCTACGCCTCTGACCCACCAAAAAAGTGGCAATTCTACTTCCATATCACGGCCCTTGTTTGTGTTCCGTCTCAATCTCACTTGTCCCGCCAATTGACGGCGTTCTGTGTTACGTTTGCACTACCTATCAAGCTACAACTTTTCTTACAATTCACTTATCGCGAATTTTGCCTTTCTGGACTCGCAACTTTATAATTGATTCACTATCGCCCGACTACCATTCGAGCTGGAACGTACAATATAACACCTGGAATACCGAAACGAGGTAGAAACGCTGTTCGACACACCTCTTCCGCTGGGTTTGGACTCTCAGCCATCATCCAGTCGCATCAAATCGGATCTCTGGCTCCAGTTCCATAAGATCCAATCGATCCATACAAGTACCGCAACAGTACTACCACTGTTCCCTGGGCTGCGTTTTAACGACACACAAGAACCTGTAGAACTCGGAGTGCATTGAATGCATGAACACGACGCCAGCTATAACTTGTCAACGGCTCCCGGTTGCAGAGTGGTCGGGGTAATTCATTCTCGACTGTGGCACCTAGCATTGCTGTGAGAGGGAGCCTGCATATCCTGAGGAGGGTCGTCCGAAGGTTCTTTAGGAACTGATTCAAGAATTCTGCGAAGGCACGCGGTTTCTGGTGCTTGAATTTAGATTTTGTAAGGTTATTTCAACTCGTGCTTTGGCTTTTGAAACGATATCTTTTGAAGATCAACTCGCATGAGTACATCTGATCTAGCTTTTTTGTGCCGATCATTGGGCGTGTGCACTAACAATCCGAACAGGTCCAGTATATCTGATATGCCCGAACAAAAACCTTGACAAGTTTATCGCCGTTCCACCCCCTCGTAGTCGGTCCTGCAGATTATACAATACTCATTACTACGGAAAAGCCCTACTAGGATATCAGTCTCTCGGACATCTGAGGTCGAGTTTGTTCTTGGCAGATCAGTTCAATGAGAATCTAGGCCGTCTTGCACTCACCGTTATCACAAATTCACTGAACCGTACTGTGTGCAGGACCACTCTTTCATTATTTTCAACAATTCGAAATCAACAATCATGGCAGCGGCGCTACCACGACTCTCGAGGCCTTCTTATGGCCCTCCTACCTCAGCATTACCGGCTCTGCCAAATCCAAAAACGCGCAAAAGTACTGGTGGCATACAAACCCCGATTCCGGAGAGACTCGAAGCCCCAAGTCTTCCCAAAAGTGGATTACGAACGCCATCGTCGTCTAGCCTCCGATCGCCTTCGAGTCCTGGACCGAGTTCAACTTTACCGAAACTACAAGCTTCACCAGGTATCAATGCGGCTGGCAGATCCATAAGGAAGACAATCAGCATCAATGCTTTTCCACAACCACCACGGGGGAATATTAGAACAGCAAGTATGCCACCGAGTCCATTATCGGCAGGTGCTGCGCCAGGGAGCGCATTGACCACGGGAGGGTCAAGTAGAAGGGAATCGACAGACACAAGCCCAACCAACGTAAGCGGTCCCCGAATTAAAAAAAGATCAAAGGCGCCTACGAGTCCAAACCCTCAAAGTGCGACCGGCAGTTTAACACCAAGCTTTCTCAACGGTAGTGGGGACAGCAGATCGATATCAAGTGGACCAGGAGGACGAGGTTCTGATGTGCTGTTAAGCTTACCTTCACCGCCACAGAGTCGCAGTTCATCCGCTCAAGATTCTCATTCAACCTCAGCCACCACAACAGAAGAAAACGGAGACATGTATCGAGGCAGAGAAGGTCCGGAAGGAACAAATGATAGACGGTCGTCAGGGCTTGTAGAAGGCAAAGGAAATGTCATTGTTAGCGTACGAGTACGTCCAGATGCCGGTAATCATGGAGATCACAACAGATCAGATGGAGAATGGCTAGTGGATGGAAGAAGATCACTAGTTTCTTACCGGGGCAAAGAAGCGGGTGATTACTACTATGGTAAGTTATACTTCAGACCTGCCCAGTCTCGCAATGTTAACTCAGTGATAGATAATGTTTTTGCGCAACACGACAATAATGCCAAAGTTTACGATGCATCCGCCAAAAGGCTGGTTCGACGAGTAATGGAAGGATACCACGGAACTGTATTTGCTTATGGTATGACGGGTACTGGCAAAACGTTTTCCATGCAGGGTACAGCTACAAATCCTGGTGTTATTCCACTTGCGATCACCGATATCTTCTCATACATTCGCGAAACTCCAACTAGGGAGTTCCTCCTTCGAGTGAGTTATCTCGAAATTTACAACGAAAAAATTCATGACCTCCTGAGCGCTTCAACTGCTGCAGCAACTGGTCCGGGAGCGGCCCAACCAGAAGAAATTAAACTTCGAGAAGATAGCAGGAGAGGGGTTTTTGCCTCAGGTCTGAAAGAAGAGATTGTGCAAAGCCCAACACAATTACTTCGTGTTATAGCACGAGGTGATCATGCTAGAAGGACGTCCAGCACTCAATTCAACTCGAGGAGTTCTAGAAGTCATGCTGTGGTCCAGATCGTTGTGGAAAGTCGAGAGAGAATACCGGGGGGAGCCGCGATGAACGACAATAAGCGTTCTGGACTTGTTCCAGGTGGAGTGCGTGTCTCGACACTCAGCCTGATCGACTTAGCGGGATCTGAGAGAGCTGCCGAGAACAAAGAACGACGAACCGAGGGTTCACATATTAACAAAAGTTTGCTAACTCTTGGAACCGTCATCGCTCGATTATCTGGCGACAAGGACAAGGATGGCAAGCCCACTGACAAGGACGGAAAGCATCTGCCATATCGGGATAGCAAACTCACAAGACTTCTGCAAGGTGCTCTTTCTGGTGATTCGTTAGTATCTATCCTTTGCACGATATCTGTGGGGAATGGTGCAAGCGCAGCCGGGCCGAATAGTCATGCCGCCGAAACTCTGAATACACTCAAGTTTGCCTCAAGAGCCAAGAACAACATCGTCAGTCATGCTAAGAAGGCGGAAGAAGCGCTTGGTGCTGGTGGCGATGGTGGTGCAAGAGTCTTACTGGAAAGATATCGCATGGAAATCCAAGAATTGCGAAAACAATTAGATGGTCAAGCGAAAGCCAAGAACGACGAAGAGGAGAAGGAAAGGGAGAAGGAGGCAGAAGCACGTCATGAAGAGCAAATGTTAGAAATGCAGTTGGCTCGAACTGCATTGAAAGAAAGGATAGAGCATCTTAATCGATTAATCCTAAGTTCGAAGTCTACTGGTGTTAATGCCAGCGGCTCTTATTCAAGGCTATCGACGGCAGCCTCCAATGGCCATATGTCCTCAATGTCTGTACGATCATCTATAATCGGACACTCGCTTGAGCGTACAATGTCAACAATATCAGTATCTACGATTGGTCGAAAACGGAGCGGACAACAAATGTCGGAGCATACCTCCATAGAAGACGAAGATTCTGTCGGTGAATATGGTGATGGTACTGCGTCGCTAGCAGCACAAAACCGAGCGCTGCAAGCTGATCTTGCCGATAAAACTCGATACTGCCAAACATTAGAAAAGCGTCTACTCCAAGCCCGACGCTCCAGTCAATCAAGGGCATCGACGATCTTTAGCAGTAAATCGGGAATAATGGTGGGTGAAGACCATGGAGTCGCAAACCTGTTGAAGGAGAAAGATGCAGAAATTGCCGACCTCCGAGCAAGACTTGAGGACAAAGATCGAATGTTAGATGCTCTCCGAAGCGCAGCACGTCAAAGAGATACTGCGGACCGAAATTCTAGATCGCATACCCTAGAGCATGGTCAATTGAGTCCAATCTCGGCTAGAGCATCTCAACTGTACGATAACGATGCGGAACATATTGGAGCGCCGATCAAGATTCTTCCACCATCTTTAAGACCTTCGAAAAGTGTGGACGAAATGAGTAGGATGCTTGACGAGATGATTCAGGATCGTTCCCCGACTGGTGGTGATTCAGTCAAGAGTCCGAGAGAAAGTATACGATTGGTCGGCGGCGATCATCTTATGGAGCCATTGAAATGTCCTGATACAATTGGGGCGAGTAAACAACCTCATGATTCCGGTGTTGTTATACCGGAATAAAGTCGAATGGACATGAGGAAAACAGAATATTGGTGGACAAGGGAGGCAGGCTGTAATTTATTAGGACAGATGTCCTGAGATTTGGCACGGGATTTTCATGGGCGTTACGTGTTATTACCTTTTTTTCTTCGCCGTTCCGATTGATTGGGACGTGTAAGAGTTTATTTGTTTATACCCAACTGGTACTGATGCTACTTCTTTTCTTTTCGCCTTTGAAGATTCTCTCCTTTTGCTTATCCTTTGAGAGCAAGCAAGCACATATGCATGCATATTCTTTTCCTTCGTTTCTTTTTTTTTTTCTGCTGGGTAGGCAGGTTACACTACGGGACGGACGGGACGGGAACAAACAGACTTGGGGTGGAAGGCCGGTACCTTTTTCTTTTTGGGCGGTGTCGACATGTAATAATATGATCAACCGGGAAGGGTGGATGGATGGGGTTGGTGGGTAGGAGAAAAAAAAAATGGGCTTGGGCTTGGGGGTACGGCCGGTCAGGTCTCGGGCATCTGGACTGTCTATCAATGGTTCTGGGTGCATAGATGGGTGGGGTTTTTATGAGACAGAGAGAAGGAGCAGCGGCTCATCTTTTTACTTCGTCCTTGTGTTTTTAGAGGCCAGGGTTTGCAGATGTTTTCCTGCTTGTCTGCTAATGCCGAACATGAGTCGGTGGGGTGGTGAGAGTTGATTCTGTTGATAATGGGGGTGGAGGAAGTGGAATTGAAAGCTACAAAGAGGGAAATGGTGCATGTGGATGATCGGGTAGATAGATAGGACAGCACAGGACGAGGCAGTAGATGGAGATGAATATATTGAACCGAGTGTGGATCTGGAAGAAGACAGAGAGACCTTTGTTACATTTTTGAATAGTGATATTTGAAATGTTGTAATTTGTGAGCGCAGGATTTACATGCAGATATTCTAAGCTTACATCTCTGTTCACACACACACATACGCACACATATGCAAACATTTCCATTCTAGAGTCTACTTCACTTCAACCTAGATCTCTATTCAGCAGTAGAGGTCTGCTCCCCATCTACCCTACTCGATCGGTACCTCCTTTTATCCTACTTACTATGTATGTATCATGCAAACCTAAAGCCATTTCTTCTTTTTTCTTTCATTCCCCCCCCCCCCCCCCCCCTCCTTTCTCTTCGTATAGTTAGAAAAGAGAAGGAGGTGTGAGGGGTGGTGCGTTTGGAGAATGAGTATGAAGATGAAAACGAAGATGAGGGAGGGAGGGCGGTGATGGAACAACAGGGAAAGAAAGGCAATCAATCAATGGTGGTCATTTGAGTTGGTTGGTCTGTCGATCGGTTGTAATTGCTGGATGAGGATGGGTAGGTGTGATGGGGGTGGGGTGGGGAGGGTAGGGGATGAGATGGAGAGGAGGGGCAGGCAGGTAGGAGAGGTAGGTAGATGGGGGGGAAGAGGGAGGACGAGTGGAGCGTTAGGGGATATCCTGTGAGGTTGCTGATATAGGTTGCCTTGGATGATCCGGGCTTTCGACACGTGTTGTGGTGTGAGGCGATGTGGTGTTGGGTTTGAGGGAACAGAGACTTTTGGCTCGATTTATGTATTTTTCTAGTGAGGGGGGCAAGGAGGGAGACGGAATAGGTGAGGTGAGGTGCAGGTTTAAGAAAGGAAAGGGAGAGGTGGTTTCCAAGAGGACACTTGCGATGTTGGGAAAGAGTGTCTAGATGGACAGAGTAGGGGTTTACTGAAGGTTTGGCAGTTTGATAGAGGACTTGTACTTCCTGTAGGCGATGGAGATATACAGAGTAGCAAGTTATAAAAATTCGAATTCCAGACGAGGAGAATCCATGTTTGTGAGGAGGGACAAATGGGGGGGAAATGAAAACGTTGCTGGTATTTTGCTTTGACGATCCTAGTGGAAATTGTGATAAGAAAGGACATGATTGATTGTGGTACAATTAATTATACATCGCTCCCCAATGAAGTCATTGTGGTCGTCGGAAAGAACGCATAAGAGTACAACAAACTGTACGTCACATGAAAACAAACGCATAAATCATTAATTGTGACGATATTAAAACTGACCAAGACAGGCTCTGTAATTCCTGACTTCAAGAACAGGTTGGTCGCAATGGCATTGGCGACAAGATGAATTTTCGGCATGAGGTGAGGTGAGGTTCATGCCGTTTGTATCTTGAAAGGCGTAAGGTAGTCAGCCTCCTACACCCGAGTAGCAGTAGCACAAATGAGCCCCCCTGCAAGGCGCACTGTGGACCATAGTACAGTTTGATGTGGGATCGGCGGCGATGGCTTCATCAGCTGAATATCGTTCTCGTGATTTTCGGTGCCAAATGAGGTAGGTAGGTTAGTTAGCACACGATTAGGCAAAGGTGATGAAAATAAACTTGGGCATGTTGTTGTCGATTGTAATATCAACATGCTATTGCTGAATTCTGTATCGGCTCAAGTACCAACTCCACCATATCTTTTTAAAGGTACTTGAGCATAGAAGTTGGTAAGACATGAGCAAATCCCGAAGAAAAAGCTGAAATAGTATGAGACATGCACATTCTGGCAGTGTACCAGAGATTTTCATTCGTAGGATGCATTATATTATTCAGGAATCCTGTTGATTCTAAAAGCGAAGCTGATGATCCTTTCGGTGGTCCAGTGCGAAGTACTTTGTACTGTGCTGTGCTGTAAGGCCGTATTGGATGGAGATGCCGAGGCACGACGGGGAAGGGGAAGGGGAAGGGGAAGAGGTTCATTTGGTAGGCCGACGAGTAATAAGAAAGGGAGATATGTCGCCACTTGCTAGGATTTCGATGCTAACAGATGATCGGCAACTTCGAGTCTTCGAGTCTTCGAGTCTTCGGATGACCTCGGTTCCTTGTCTGGCATTGCTTTGTACATGTCCACTCAATGGGATGGGATGGGATGTTGGTCTGATCTGCAAACTGTGTGGAAAGGACTGGCGGATGCAGATCAAAGCGGTAAACGGTGATTGGCTCGGGACGAACAACGCGCTAAAGTGCTTTGTATTGGGATGTTTCAGAATATTTTAGTCGGAACTGAACGACGACAATGCTTGTGCAGTTGCGCGTTACGTGCTTAGGTAGGTAGACAAGGCATATCTGTTGATATGGAAGACCCGGATCAGCCCGCAATTGTAAAGCAATGCGTTGAAGGATTCCCAGCTGAGCCATGTGATAGACCCTCAATAACAATAATAGAGGCAGGCTGAAAAGCGTGGGCAGAACATCTGAACCATCTGAGCATCGAAGCATCTGAACCATCGCAGGTTTGGAGCTTTTGAACAAAGGCATCCGAGGAAATCTGTAACGTCGGCTTCATCCCCATGTTCCATACCCATGCTCCGGACGTACTCTTGGTCTGCTGGGTCCCTGCTTCCACACCATGCCCGAATCAGCCCCACCCCAAAAAGGTGTGGAAGGACAAATGGGACCAATAAGATTGCGTGGTTCCCTTGGAAATTGATCCCCCGACTCCCAAAAGAGCGAAAATGGCAGAATCGAGAGAAAAAAGAAAGAAGGAAAAGGAATTTGGGTGCGCTGTCTCAGCTTTTATCTCGCGCTTTTGCCCTCTGGTGCGTGTGCATGTGCGTGTCGCCGGCGCCGTGATGTTCCCCAGCTTCCCGTTCTTCGTAAATCCGTTCGTTTACTTACATCCGGCCCTTTCGTTTCCCTCGCTCGACTCAATCCTTTCCCTCGACTCAATCCTTTCCCTCGCTCGACTCAATCCTTTCCCTCGCTCGACTCAATCCTCTTCCATCTGACAGCCAGTCGTGTGTATGTCTCTGGCTGCGACACAGCCCTCTTCTTTCTTCTTTTGGTCTTCCATGTTGGAAGTCGCATGTAGATCGTGCTATTTTATTCATCACCATCCTCGTTTGATCCAGAAAAAGCAGACGAAGATCCTACAATAACGTCACTTGCTTTGGGACTTCCCTTGTCACCTTACGTTGGGATCTACACTTCTCCTTCTCCTCCCCTTGTTCTCCTTCTTTCCAATTCGACTACATATCCCTTCTCCCCTCATCTCCTCCACGTCCCACGTCCACTTCAATCTCAACCTTCGGATACGCGCTTTTCCAACCAACTCCACAACCACCTGCCAAGCAGTCCACCCACGAATAACCGTTTTTTGACTTTCCCCTCAGATATATTAAAGCTTCCTCTTCCGGATATAGCCTTTTCTTTGGGGAATATATCCGTCTAATCGTGGATTCCAAAGGAACATCTCTGCTCCATCTTCTTTGATTGCCGTGTCTTATTACTTGAACATCTTCCGCTTTTTTCTTCATGTCACCAATTCAATATCAAAATTTCCTGTGCAGGCACAATTAAGACTCTGCTCTCATAGCACCACCACACTCCTTTAATACAAAAAACAACAACATCCACTTCTTGCTGGCTGTGCCAGTTTACTTCTCTGACAAATGACCCCTTCTCGTCTCGATCTCTCAAAAACATTTCAACACGGAGATATGCTTCTCTCGGCCAGAACTTCCCCTAGGCTCAGCCTGCGGCGGGCTCCTTATGATCCTAAAGATAAAGGACCATTATCCTCAACCTCTTCTCGATTTAGCTTCAACCACCTCATCGCCTCCCCACCACCGTCTCCGGGACTTCCAGCTCTAGTACCAAGACACGGGAAAGTTCCACCCTCCCGCACTCCTAGGAAATGGTTCAGAGGATTTCTTTGGTTTTGTGGAGTGTTATTTATACTATACTTTGGGTTTACAACGACCCAGCTGGATGGGACTTTGGAGGCAGTGGGATGGGTGACGGATGCAGGAAATCAGTTTGAAATGGCTGGAGGATCAGAATTACCGGATTTTCCCACTCCAGTCATTGTAACTGACAAGCGCGGCCGATCGAGATGGACAGTTTCCATTCCTCCGAACCATGAATTTCCCCTCACTCTTACTCAATATTCTGATATCTGCTCGCATAGTGTGGAGGTCTCGCGGACGGTTGCAGACCTCCACAGTCATATGCACAGAGAGCATGCGGCACATTACGGTTATTATCATGTCGACCAGTATTTCATGGATGTGGCTGAGGCGGAATCGCATGGGCTTTTACCTGGAACCAAGGCGAAGAATGGTGTGTTAAGTCAAAAGGATGGCTCACTAGTAGGGGAGAATAAGGATGGACTGATCGAATCAAATGTTTGTGAAAAGACAATGACGTTCGTGTTGGAGTCGCCGGATGCTGGGTTAGGAAAGACATTGATGTTGTTGTGGACGGCATATGGTCTGGCTCAAAAAGAAGGAAGGCATTTCTTTGTGGATGATACGAGATGGTAAGAAATAAGAAAATTGCTTATTTAGAAGATTTACTGACTTGTCTAGGGCATACGGAAAATACACCACTTTTTTCAAGCCCCCGCCAGTACCAAAATGCCGACCACCGCCACGGCACGAGATGCTTCCCTGTCCTCACCATGCTCGTCATCTGATAGTTTCCGCTGCTACCGTACCTTACACTTTTGGAGGAGCTTTCAATGAAGAGTTTGAGGATGCTAGGAAGATGGAAGTCTACCGACAGAGACCAATCTACGAAATGGCCCACCAAGGGTATCGAGCTCTTTTCACGCTGGCCGACGAGGATGCCGGATATGTTGATCAGAGGGTGGCTGAGTTCCAAACGAAGACTACACTTGACCCTGTTGATCAAGCTAGCGGCCTCGTGGTGGGAATTCATGTTCGTCATGGCGATAGGAGACCTTATGAATTCCAGTACAAAGATAGCTATATCCCACTACCAGTGTATTCAGAAAAAGCACGAACGCTTATTGATGACCAATTCAACAGTTCTCTTCCAGACGGAAAGGAGGATGTCGTAGGGAAGATGGCTAGTGCATTAGTCATTGCATCTGATGATCCGGATGTGTACGACTCGGAAGAATTCAAAGACGTTTCCCGGGCTCAGGAGCAAATTCGCCTAGCATCCAAGAATGCCCTTGAGGCCGCTGCTCCCCAGGCTACAGATCCTGGACCAAAGAAATTCATCGATGACACCGTTGGTTGGGAAGGCGGGTTCTTTGCAGGCATGTTTTGGAGTCTTGGGAAGCCGACTGGAACCCCAAGTACAGCAGCTGAGAAGCCTGATACCACACTTCCACCAACAGCCGAAGCATTGAGGTTGAGAGAGTTAGTTGGTCGAGCATATCTGATGGATCTCGCAGTTTTGGGAAGAGCAAGTGATAAGATTGTATGCACGGTTAGCGCCACCGGCTGCAGACTGCTCGCTGTGATGATGGGCTGGGAGAGAGCCATTGAAGACGGAGGATTCGTAAACGTGGATGGCGATTTCGACTGGAGGGGTATCGCGTGGTGATGAGGACAAGGGGTCTTTATATTTATTCATACGTTCGTTTGTGCATATTTCCTAAGCGGGTTCTTGGCGTGGGCATTGTGTATTTCAGCGGTTGGAGCATGGCATATGGAGTTTTTGGCATGGATTTGGGCTGAATTGGATTGCATTGGGATTGGAATGGGCATGGCATGGCATGAAATATCCGCAGCCATATTTGGAAACAAGCCAGAGGAGCTTTTACATGTGTGGCAGGGGGGATTTTGGATTTTGATATGGCATCATATCTGCGAAAAAAAATGAAGCTAGCGGGAGAGAAGAGAAAGCAGAGAAGGGGGCACAATGAGCATCCAGCTATCTGCTAAATAGCTGTAGTAACAAGATTACCTCAATACAATGTACAAAGAAATGCGAGCTATACGACCATTTCCTCCAACCTTTTTATGTCATCAATACCATGTGTTTCTGCTTGCTTGAAAGGCTTTTCGCGTCAACTTTATTATACGATAGACGATTAGGCTGTTATCACTTTACAGACGAAGAATTTGCTGGAGGCTCTTTACTACTTTAGAATCCGGAGGTGAGTGGCGAGAACGTGGAGGCCGTGAATGGAACAGAGTCTAGTGCACAGGCTCAGATACTGTAGGTACGAGATGACTGTTTATTTGCCCATGAGTGGAATATGACTTTGGTTTCAGAGATGGAGAGCGAGCAAAAATGAGGAGGGGACAGCAGGAATCTGCCAAGTTGGAGATAGATAGATGGTACTCGTCGTGTTCGTAAAGCCCGATTCATAATATCTTACCGGATGGATGTACACATGAATGAACCTGTGGTTATGCTAATAATCCTATCAAGATATTCTGCCACTTGGAGGTTGGATTTAGGGGTATTGTTGGTTGGCTTAGCTGTAGGTGACACGAAATGAACGGGTTGAATCTTCTTATATTACTTTGTGCAGAGAAGGAAGAAGAGAAAACTCTTCTTCTTGACTGGCTATATAAACTAATTATTACATAGTCCTAGAGCTCCAGAAGCACTAAGGATTGTACAATTGATATTCCGAACATCCCGACAGGTATAGGTCTCTGCTCCTAGGATAACTGCAGACTTGTGTGCAACGATATCAACAACAATCCTCCAACGCCACGTCTCTTGACCGAAAGTTGACACCAATGTCGCTGTTTACCTCTCCCATATCATCCCAGGTCGGAAAGGTTCGACTGTGTACCTTCCACTTGACTTAGAAGGAAAGCGACGTTGTGAATGTCTCATCTCTCAAAGGATCGTAGAATTCATTTCCTATCCAACATCTTTTTGCAGACCCTGCTCGAGCCGCCTTAGCGTATGCATAAAGGAGATCACCGGCGAAGCCGGGGAATTCTTTTATGTTGTCATTGAATTCCCGGTCTCTAGGAGTAGTAATCTTGCATCCCGTTAGCATCCACAGGGCGTATGGCTTCAGACACGCATCTACGATAAGCTTGCGTGCCTCATTTCCAGTCGGTAGATCTTCGACTTCTTTGATGTGAGATTTGCTGAGATAGGCGCCACTGGGAATGGATAACAGGACGTCTTTGAGTTGACCCACAATCAGCTTCGAAGTTGGAATATCAAATTTATCGCAGGCACCGAAGAATTGGAGGAGATGAGTAGCTTGGTCATCCCATGTATTGACTGAGGAGAACAGGGTGATCCTTCCAGTGTAAAGGAACTGTACTACCAGTTCGAAAGTTTGAATTGACATGTCTTCGAGGTGAATTTCTTGTGTTTTAGATTCCAGGAAATCGCCATTGAACGCTCGATCGAAATAGCTTGAAGATATACAAAGAAGCCTCTTGTGTAAGCTGAAGGCTTTCTTGGTAGGACCAACAATAATCTTGACTTCCGGTCCCTTTAGAAGTTCGATTTTGCTAGAGGGCGGGTATGTTAGTCCTTTGCCTCAGAATTGATACGGTGAGTTATCTGTGGGAACAAACATTCATGAGTGTTGCTTACCTGACAAACTCGTCCGCCGGCAAAGTTGCGTAGGCACTAGTCTTGCGACGCTTCGCCGAAGGGAGGGGTGATTTGGTGGCAGACATTGCTCTGTGTATGGCGATTGACCACGTCGTTGCTGGATGAATGGAATTTGTTGAGCAGGTTATGTGGTGTTAAAAGCTGGCTTAAATGATGTCCAAGTGCTCACTCCGAATTGTTTGACTTGCATATACCAGTGAATGGGTAAAATTAAAGTGAGATGCAGTGTAGATGCGTCAGAAGTGAATCTCAACTAATTCACTTCAAAAAACGGCTGGAAATTCTGCAAATAGACAAGATCGATCCTCATCTTTTCCGTAAGGCATATGCACCAACTTGTGTAGATACCAACCCTTCTTATTCCACCATCTCTTACTTCAACTCCACTGAATCAGTACAGACTCGCCAGTAATGGGATTTTTCATAGTATACCCATCACGAGAGAACTCGTCGTCCTTGTGAATCTTTCTATGAGCTCTGAAAAGGTCAGAAGCAGACCCTTTCAGCTCCTCGGCTTCCTCAGTAACCTTAGATCCAAATGGAGACACGCATTTCGAAGCAAATGGGTCTTTTGGGTAATTGAGAATGTATGACCATACGCAGGAAAGAGCAAATGCTTCCCAGAATTCATGCCCTGATGGTAGATTTTCAGTAGCTTTCCGGACATGTGGTCCGCCCCATTGGCACTTCAGGCCCATTCGGCAATATCACCTGAAGTGCGCGTGGGCCCGCCGGTTCATCAATACCCTTATATTGAAGTGATACCGGTGTAGTTGCTGGCTGCTATTGACCTGTAGTTTTTGAAGATATATTATGGCAGTTTTCAGCTGTCGATTTGGGACTAGAAAGGAGATGGTTGGGGGACTGGGAGGCCGGCCGGGAGATAAAATGGCCTACAACTACTTCTTGAAGCAGGTAGAACTACAGATGACATGGCTGACAGGTTTGAAGATGTACCAGCCGTAATATATTGCCCTAATCATATGCGCATTTTGGAAAATCAGTTGGCCCATTCTTCAATATTTAATATCCGCCCCATCCACCAACTCGATTGACGAACCGTCCGGCCCACTTGCACTTCAGGTGATATTGACCAATGGGACTACCTTCTTCGTCAATATTGACGGATGGGACTGAAGTGCGAATGGGGCGGACCAGTCGTATCTTCCTCTCCTTCCGGGTCTCTTGAAAAGAAGTTATTTACCTCCAGAGGACTTTGCGAGGTGGCAGCAACCATATGAGCTCACAATAAGAGTTTCCTCTTTGCTCGAACTAACATCACAAACATGCTTGTACTCTGCCCAAAAGCATCTCGCAGAAATCCCTGCAAATTTTGGTGTTCCAAGACTGCTTATTGACTTGCATGGTAACGTGAGATCAGTTGGGGGTGATGATGAACAGGGTATGTAAGTGCCACTGGATATTTCTGCATGAGTGCTTATCTTCACGTTGTCTCACACCCTCAACTTGCATCTTACTGCATACCCGATAGTGGTCAGCTCACTATCTGCCCGAGGAAAGAAGATAACAGAGATGTTGACAAAAAGCTTGTCATGATGCGGTGAGATAAATTGCGTTATATTCATTAACAATTAAATATTTCCTTGGGTTTACGCAATACAATTCTCCACTTCTGTTAGATTACTACACTGCAAGCAGATTACACAGCAGTCTCCTTGTGCTGCACAGCAGTCTTCTCATCCATGATGGTGGGATCATGTATATCTCCTCCAACTTTGATATCTGCAAGAGCTCCAATCTGTTTTGCCTTTTCTGTCGCAACCTGTCCACCAACCACGGCATCCTCTCCATCGAAATGCTTCACGATTTCCTCCAATGGGGTGTTTCGTGTCTCGATGTAGAACTTCCAGACGATGAAAAGTTCGAAGGTCAACCACACGCAGTAGAAGATGTAGTATTTCCAGTGCAAATGGTCAAGGGCGACAGGGTTGACATATTGGTTGAAGAACAAAGATAGATCAACAGCCAAGAACATGATAGTTAGACCCTGTTGGTATCGTTAACACATGTCATTCAGATTCTGTAGATCTAGACCTCTTACCTTTGCACGGATTCTGTAGGGCAGAATTTCGACACCGTATCCTACAAGAAGCCCAGACCAAGCGGTGTTGTAGAAGACATAGTAGAGGAAGATCATCACCACAACTGCATTTGCTGAGGCCTTGCTGCCATGGATGCTGAATTCAGCTGAGCAGATAGTCCAAACGATGAAAACTGCTAGCATTCCACTTGTAGATACCAAGAATAGCAAGCGACGTCCCAATCGGTCAACGAAGAAGCACATTCCTGTAGCGACGATCATGTTGACGATTTGAAGAATACCGTTGATCAGAAGTTGGGTTGTGGAGCTCTTGATGCCAATTTGTGTCAAGACAATATTGATATAGTAACTGATCGGTGATGTCAGCATTTCACAAGTCATAGAGGTACAAAGTTCGCTCACCTGACAAGACCGTTTCCAGACCATTGTGAGAAGAATCCAAGAGAGATAAGAATGATAAGACGGTGTCTGTTTCCTGGAGTTTTGTAGAGTTCAGCCCAAGGGTTACTCTCTGCTTCTTTCTCGAGACTTAAGGTTTGGCGAATTTCCTGATACTCAAGCTGCACAACTTCATCTTGTTGATTTCCACAAGCGTGGACATCTGCAAGAATCTTGAGAGCCTGCTCGTTTCTACCCTTGGCAATGAGCCATCTGGGGGACTCAGGTACAAACCTTTGAATAATTAGCTACCGTACCACTCATGGATGTTTATGAGAACTCACCAGATGAAAGTAATTTGGCAGAGGGAAGGAAAAGCTTGCACTACAGATGGAGCTCGCCAGGACCAGTTTCCAGCAATGTTGTTTGTGCCTAGGAAGGGGGTCAGTCACTTGAAAACATGTAGAGCGTTTGATACAGATTACATACCGAATGTCAACCAAGCTGCAATGAAACTTCCCATGTACCAAGTCGTGTTGTAGATGGTGGTATAGATAGCTCGGTGTTGCGGGTGAACAAGCTCGGTGATAAGCAATGGAGAAGCACCATGAGCAATGGCAACTCCAAACCCGATCAAGAAACGAGCTCCAACAAACATTCCGAATGTAAATCCCAAACTTTGAAGCAATACACCAATCAACATGATTATGCAGCCAATCATGACACCGGTTCGTCTGCCAAGTAAATCTGCCGCATATGGTACGAATGGAAGAGCGACGAGAGAACCGACAGACATAATACAGTTGAGGAGACCAAGTTGCGAAGCAGATGGGTGGTGGTAATCTATCTCACGAGTCAGCTAAAACCCTCTACCCATTGTTCCAAAGTACTCACAAGACTTCCAAGCTTCTAAGCTCTGAAGACCGTTCATCATAGAACCATCATAACCGTTGGTTGCAGAAGTAAGAACGACAAACATCAAGCAGCAGTACAAGCCTCTCATTCCCTTCTGCTTGTACCATGTGACTCTTGGGAACTCCTGCCCCGCGAGCTCGAAGGTAGCTTTGGTGCGTTGAAAATCCATCCTGGATCCTCAGTCAAAGTAAAGTTGACGAAGTGAAATATGGCGCGTCTCAAGAGACGGCTTCCTGTATTTACCTGAGGGGATACAATGGAAGATCGTTCCTGTATGCTCATCTTGACAGAAGGGAAACATTCCATTATATAGCTTTCCTGCATATCTGCAAGTCCATTTTGACATTGTATTTAGCCGGAAGCTCGCCTCTGCACTCTATCAAATTCGGCGAAGCGGAACCACGGACCGCATACGAAATCCAACCTTTGACTTGGTTCTCGACCGAACGGTCTGTCGGTAAGCAGTGCACATGTTTATGTTCAACAAGCTGACCACCCCGCTGGAGCCATTTTGTGGGTGGATGGCTGGGATTATCCTGTCGCTTTCCATTCCATCGTGGCAATTATGGTGTGTTAATCCCAGTCGATGAAATTTCTTTCGAGGTTCTAGTGCCCTCTGGAGCAATTATTCCCCAGATTTTTCTAATTATCCCCCGCAGCTAATGCTGGAGCTTGCCCATCTACACAGCACAGGGCTATTTAGCCTAATTGTGGTATACCCGAGCGACGCCGGCTAAATTCGTTAAGCCAGATTCCTCACCGATAGTCTACGCTCGTCGTATATCCTCTTGTGGTATGCGATGAGCTTCTCGATGGAGCTCATTGGGTCGCCACGACCAGTCTACTTGATGGCATTCTTGATCGCGTGCTGAGAATTGGATGTAAATTGACCAACATTTGGTGACCAACAACATAAAGGATGATGATACCTCACCACCGGGGCAAATGTCTTGGATTGAGAGAAGAAACTCAGTACTGATATACTTGATACTGTACTCGAAATAAGTTTGGCTAATGCAGACTTGCGGCCCATATCTCAGGCAGCAATTTACAGGGCAGTCTCTATTCGAAACTACACATAGTCTGTCGGGCCTACTGAAGCAGCGACTACTCGTCCTTTCACCACGTTCTAGCATTTTACCCTGTAGATCGATCCCCCAACAGAAGAGATTTCATTTACCTGGTGTCTTACCTCCATCTCATGTCACTTCATTAGGAAATAGCCGAGTTGTAGTTATGGGATTTAACTTACGGCACAGCTTTGATTCTCTAAAGAGGCGCAAAGCTACTCGCTGGCTGTACGGCCATATGGAAGCGTGCCGCCTTCTTGGGGATCTGGCTTTTCGGAAATACGGTTTGGTTTATGGGCGTGCTGCTAACTCTGCTAACTATTTAGTGGTCAGGAATACACACGCGATAGTCTCCTATTGAAGCCGAACCATGCCCAGTTTCGACATCGATTCAAAAAGTGCACAGTATCATAACAGCAATACCGGTTCTGAGCTCTGCAAATACGGCTACAGAGTCTCAAATCCTTCATGACAGACACAGCATCCAGGGAGCCCTAGAGTCAGGCTCACAGAGTATCCCTCATGACCTTGGTGACTAGTAGTGAGTCATCCAGGCTAGCGACCCAGAAGACGGCCTCGTACCCCATCTATCTCTCGCTTTCGAACGGGATCTAGCACAGATTGCTCGCTGAAACTGTGGCCGCGAGCGGTTCTTATCGTGACATGGTGCGCGACTGAGGCCCATCGGACAACCTCGATGGCGTCTACAAATATCTGTCTTCCCGGATCGGAAACGGGCCACGGATTATATCGAAGCAGCTTAGCAATGAAGGATCCTCAGCCCGTATAAGCAATCCATGTCGCAGATTGAGATTTCAAATTGACTGTACGAGCTTGTTTTAGATCGTGGCCTTCTTTTGGTCGCTGAGATACACCAAAGATGGGCATATCGATTTGTGTCACACTCCCCCACCATCCAATGCCTCGGAAATTTTCTATCGCGGGGCTATTCCTTGTTGTCAATCGTCACAAAAACGTCAACTCGAGAACAGCAACTACAGAATGAGTGGAGAATCGGAATATTTTTGCGCCCGGGACAAAGCGGCTCGAAGATGTGCGTGATGTGATAACATCTCAAGCATGGTCCTGTCGAATGGATGACCGACCAATAGACTGGGAGAAGGTCTCGAGTGAAGAAACACCTGAGCCGCCTGTAATCCACATGTCCGACTTGATACATCTTTACCAGACAGGAAGGTATTTCGATGTTCTAAAAAGAAATATTCGTCAGTCTGTGTCTCGTACCCACATATTCCTGCTGCATTGTTCCATCCATCGATTGCTGCATTCATCTGAGCCAGATTTAGATGACTTGATTACAAGCAAGCAAGTATCAGTACGGGCATTTCCCAGCAGGATTGATAATCCTATCGGTCATGAAGATTGAAAAGATACGATGCAGATCTTTGGCGCTGGCCCTGTGCGAGGCCATTTAAACATGCTAGGGCAGGTTCCCTGAACTCAAACTGACCAATGCGCACTCTATCGTATAAGATCACTGAGTCCTTAGTACTGGCATTGTTCTAAGGTGCCGCGGAAGTGCGTTCCCTAAGCCTCGTGGAAGGTAGTCATTATCCTGGGACACGCGAGCTCGCCATGCCGATGGGTGGGCGAACGATATGACAGCTTGCTAAGCTAACGCATGGATCTACCAATAAACTTGGATAAGAAGCTGTATGGAAGGTTTGAAGAAGTCGTGTAGTGAGGTATCCTCATTCGACGACAACAACGCCAATATCTTGAGATTGTTTTCAACCCCTCACCGGTGTCTCGATTCGGGTCGCTGGAAAGCCAGCCCGAATGACTTGGCGACCACTCATATCAATGCTTCCAGCCACTTTCAGACAGCTGTCTAAAAGTACTGATGACTGGCGGCTCCCTTGTGCCTAAGAATCCTTGAAGCGCGCGTAAAGACCCCAATTCGTTAGGCCAATATTTGAAGCAATAAAATCTTGTAGATATGATTCGACCACGCGGTGCGTTGTGCACTATTGATGGCAGGAAAACTTCCATGTCGCGCGCGTGAAATGTATCGAAATGAACACAATGAGCTCGTAGGAAGTGAATACAAATTGAGAACAATCGTCATAAGATTCGAGATGAAAATTCCTATTCCTTCAATTGCAATCTCGTGTTTCCATCCTCCTCAATTTCAGCCGCTGAATCAGCTGCAACACCGCGACAGGAATATTCTATTTGCAATCTTTGCGGCATAAACCATAACGCCGGCTCATATCATACCATACCATACCTTCATACCCATACTTAGCCCCCATCTTCACGTTGTCGTTGAAGGATCTTTGTTTTTTCACGAGAGCAAATTAAAACCATTTTCCCCATATCGGACAGCTGAACAACAACAACCAATCATCTACCGGGCCACCGCACCGTCGAATCACAAGCTGTTATTTTGACGCCCGACAACGTTGTGTCATCCGTTCTAAGTATAGCCCAGCCCTCCACGAGGAGCTCCGTTTCTTTGAAGACCAATCAAGTCTCTACAGACGACAACCGCCCAGAAGTCGACCTGCAGTTCCAAACGCGAATCACGTCGCCGAAGCCACGAGACTCGCTCGGTTGTTGCTGTGGTTTGGTTTGCTTGCTTGCTGCTGGACAGGAAGAGCCAAAGAGCGTTTCCCCCAAATTCACAACTCACAATTCACACTTTACACCTCACAGTTCACACCTCACACTGCAAATTCTCACCACTCACCACTCGCCATAGTGTACGGCTGTATTTCACGCCCCCTTCTTGGATGTGAACGTGAATGTACAGCCATAGCCACCACTTGGCTCGTTCAGCATTACTCTCTTCGTACACATACAATTATTGAACGATAATTGCATGCTCGTTGGATTATTGAATTGATATCATCATCTCCCTCCTGCTCCTCTTCTGCTCCCTCATCTGCCCAGGGTTCAAGAATCCCATAATTACTTCCATTACCCAGAATCCCATTGCTGCTTCCATTACGCACATAACTCCCATCCCGCATCCTTGTTTTCGCACGACTGCGACTCTACCTTACTCAGCCCTGAGGTGCTGGCTAGCTCCCGGACCAAGTCGACCTCTGCACTTCTGCACTGCACCCAGTCACTCTGGCAATCCAGGCAATCCAGGCAATTCAATACCTCTCCACTCGACCAAATCGAATCCAAAGTTCCCTCCGCTCCCAATTCCAAACCCTGCGCGAGAGAGGAACAGTACAACGCTTGACAGGTTCGCACATCACCCCTCGCTGCTTTAGATCCTTCTCTGCCCTCAGACAACGCAGAAACAAAAAGGTCCAGCCTCTCTTTCATGGTCCAGGTGGGAAAATAAATCCATTATTACGGCCGCGCAGACGCAAAGCAGAACCCACACCCAATTACCACTCCCCCCTCCCCTTCCCACCACAGCGACTGTGCAGCGCGACAAGAAAGCTAGCTCAACCAGCTTACAAGCTCCCTTGTCTCACCTACGACCCACCCCGGGCGGCCAAACATCATCATTCACGCCTACTAGGTATTGCCAAAATCCCCAAGCGCCCTGATCTGATCTTGGGTAGTACTGGGTTACTATATTCGTTAAGACAGGCATTACGCCCTCTTCCACACCATCTTCCATCCCAATCCCCTGCCTCAGCTTTACGGGGAAACATTTCGGAGCCGTTTCGAATTCTACTTTATAATACTTCCTCAAGACCCAGGACGTCTCACATCTTAGCCTCCTTCTTCGTTCACGGATCACCGTCGTCGCATCGCACCTCGCAACACCTTCTTGTCGTCTTCGCCTGTCATTCTTTAACTACCATGGATTCCCAAGTCCAAGTTCAAGCACCCGCTCCCATTCCCGTTCCAGTCCCCGCTCCCGTCGCCGCTGCTGAACCTCCCAAAGTCAAAGATACAATGGCTTCAACCAAACCCAAGCTTCCGCAACTCAAGACTCCTAAAACCTCAACCTTCCCTTCAGAGCTCTCAGCTCTTTCCAACTCTGCACGCAGTCCTCTACCTGGTTACGCCGACTTTATGATCAAGCAAGAGGACTCCATCAAGACCCCCATCACTCCCCCTCTTGCGTACACCGATTTTCTTAAGTCTATGAACAGTCCGGTCATTACAGAGAAAGTATGCACAAGACCAGCTCCAACATCCAACCCCTCAACGGAGTCTCTGGCGAGCAGTGACAGTAGCGATTGCTCTTGCAACTGCGAATATCATCACAAATCCCCCGCCAATTCTATTCCGCCCGCCCCCTTCAACTACCCAACCTCTGCGCCTGCGTCTGCACCCTTGGGAAGACTCCGCATTCCTGCCTCGCCAGCATCCTCATATGCTGATTCTCCTTTGAGCGCACGCTCGCCCTTCAGCGCCCGCAGTGCACGATCGCCATATGATTGGGATTTCAGAAGCAAAGGGAGATACTTTGAGATCAAGACACCAAAGACTACACGGTCAAGCGTGCGCCAAGTCAGAGAGGTTGTTACACGAACAGTTACATACACTCCTCGCATGAGCCCCGCGCCAAAAGGCAAGAGGAGGAAAGTTGAATAAATTACCAACGCCAATCACCGTTACACCACAGCCATACATACCATCAACCTATCATCTACTTCGATTTTCACATATTTTCCTTGCATCTATCCATATCAGCATCACAACTCAACATAAAACCAAGACATCGCAAACCACAATACAACAGATTTCTTTTGTTACCACCCAGTTGTTTCTCAATATTCGAATCTTTTTTTACGACTTTATGATTCATTTCTTGATCGCGGCAATAATGGCACCGTCGTGTCTTTATTTTAGGGAGGAAAATTGTCGAGCTCGGCGTGGCAGCTTGGAGTCTCGCAGGAGTTCCGGACATTGATAGCACGGGATTTGGAGAGGCTTTTGACAGCCATTGCATCTTGGACTATGTGTAAAGGCAACGGGGGACTAGTTCGTGTGAGGAGGTCTCATTGCTGGGGCAGCCGGCGTATAATTAGGCGTTTGACAAGGGGAAGTTTGAGGGGAAGAAGACTTGTCTGAATTGAGTACAAGCGATGGGAGAGGGTATCATGGGGTATCGTGGGATGGAGAAAGCGGTAGTGTCCAAACAAGCCATGCATTGACTGCAAAATCAAATACTATTACCTACTATCAACTACAATCACGAATAAATTTAATTAATTCCCGATGAAATTTTTCTGCTTCACAAGCTAGATCTACCGGAACATGCCTATCACCATCAAAGGTTTTCTCTAACGCCGACTGATAGATGATATCTTTGTTTACGTATAGACAGCTCTACCGGCCTATAACACCATAATATAATACACTTTTCCGGAGAACCTCACAATGTTCAAAACCGCCGGACCCAAAGAGGTCATCACTATCACACGCAGCAGCCACGTTTCCCCGACACACATCCCACCTAAGATATGCAGATGAAATGGCGTTTCTCCCAAGCTTTTTTTTCTTTCTTGTTTCCCACCTTAGATGCCGGCGCAGTAGTTTCGGAGCAAGCAACGACAATACTATATCGTATCCACAAATCTACATGAACATCGGATTATTTCATACATGTCTGGATACATGCCGTATGCAAAGCACATCACAGTAGTAGTATCTCACACAAAGCACCTCCTTCATACGGCGTAGTACCGTGATCTCGGGGTGATTTCACACATACTTTCACGTTGCGCAATCTACCAGGCATTTTCTAAAAAGTAGAACTAAATAAGCAGGCAGGTGGGTGCGCACTCCTCCTTCTCCTCCTCCATCCTTCCCCCGTGTTTTCGCTTTGGCTTCCCGGATAGAGCTACAGTGCGTTGGCACTAGGAAGGGGCGTAAGAAAGTTCGAGTAAGCAAGTAGGCAGACAGATAGCTACCCGGGATGTCTCTGATACCGAGAGCACAGCGCAACGTCTCTTGCTCCTGTCACTGGAGTTTTGACATACATACATTGATAGGCTTGGGCATAGACATAGACACGGTACGGCACATGGTACAACGAGGGAAGTGATAGGATCGGGGATGCAGCACGGCATGTCCGCGTTCGCTTGCTTCGTCCCAGGAGGGAGGATGAGAATGCGCTGGGAGTGTCAAATCTCCGGGATATAATAAGCATAATGATCTAATGCTGGGCTTGTATGGAGTGGGAATACGGGATATGGCTATCTTGTTCTATTCTTGGTTTGATTTTGAGGGTTTCGAGTTTCCCGGTGGTGCTTTGTGCGGCGTGTGTGGTGTGTGTACGGATTTAACAGTGTTACAATACCAACCATTTTGAGTTCTGACTGATTGACAAGATGCAAAATGGATGGATGAGTGCGAATGGACAATGCGACAGGAAGGTCGTCCCCCTCTTTTGATCCAAAATTAGATAATCAGACAGACACAGACACAGACAGACACAGCGAACAGGAAACCACGGCGCGTTGGCCCCACTAACGGGAAGCGGGAATAGCGCCCGGCATGCCCTTGACTTCCATGCTCCATTCCATTTATTGGACGAAGCAAAACAAGGAGTTAAGCGCCGCGCGATCGAGGAGGTGGGACATGGCGCATGGGGTTTTGTGGTTTTGGTGGTAAGCAGGGTTTGGGGTGGCTTGCATAAGGCAAGGAAGGGATGGAGAATACTGTGGTGTGCTTTTGCGATTACTGGGATGTGGTTGGTTGGGTCAGGAGGTGAGAGATCTCCTTAAGCGCTGAGGAGGATACTTTTTTGGGGATTGCGTTTGTATGCACAGTACAAGTGGCTTGATTGGATGGTGCAGAGCAGCCTGATTGGTGAGTTAATGCGTACGAAGGGAGATGGGTTTATTGGTTGGAGGGGTTTGAAGCCTGGGGTAGGGATTGGCTGGTTGGGGGTGTCGTTGGGACAGGCCAGGTATCGTGCTGGGTATTTGGTATGGGAATCCTCGTGTTGACCGTTCGCGTTATTGTCTCTACTCGGGCAGCCCGTATGGCGGTGCTAGTCACGTAGAGGGCATCACGTCGAAGAACTCGGGCACAGGCACGGAATATTGGATGGAAGGGCACTGCTCCAGGCTATCATCGAGTCAATGGTCCGGCTCTGACGTAGAGGGATTACACGATCGGATATGAGGCCTCCCAATTTATATGATATTGATGTACGAAAGTTGCAGGCTTTGCAGTGCTGTGCGTCGCAATGTCCGAGTGTGGCTTATCCCTCAGAACACTGAACACGTACCCAGAAAGCAGACGACGGCTTCTATTCCTCCGATCTGACATACAAAGTATATGACAAGGAACCCGTTCAGTAGCAAAATTCCTAACCGGGCAAAAGGTCTCGGCGTGGGGATCATCGTCAGCAAGATCCTTTGGGTCCTATCTGGTCGCCGATGTATGGGTTAAGGTTGTGATCAATAGATGCTCTTCGCAAATTCGGCTGAGTGCTGGGCTTACGCCCAAAACACTACGAGCGACTTTACGACGACAAGAGTCCGGTGGACCCATCATTGATTAATCTAATTAACCCTTTTGACAGGCAATGCCGATAACTAACCTTCCGTTGCATCAACCGTCGATAACCCTTTCTGCCGACATTAGTTCGAAGTAGGTGAACTATGGCTAAGTGCTCGGCGTTATCTAATCACATCACGCACCCGCTCGGTCGAGTCCGGAGCTTTCGTTCATCATCATTATCATTGGCGTCATCATCATAAACCGAAATAAATGAAGAGATCAACGCAAAGTTACGTGGTTCCTTTCGTTCCAGTGGTCGCTCCAGGAAGGCATCCCGTGATTTCCAATATCCGAGGCTGCTGGAGCTTGTGGATCACTTTACGCATCCGGTATGGAGAGCCTACAGTACTGTACAACCGATCCGTTACACAAACTGGGCCTTGAAGAATTTCTCGCCGACATATTTTTTGTGGTCGGAGAACTCCCCTGAGTAATGCCTTCTTGCTCTTGCCCTTGCTCGTGACTGTCGTCGCCGCCAGGGGCTAGAATGGAAGAGCACTTGGAGTCTAATTCGCGAATCTCAATTCACTCTGCCCCTATTGCATAAAGGCACAGCGATTTCATTCTCCCGAAGCAAAACGCAGGAAGTTGGGGAATGAATCGAAGCATTAGACGTGCCAGAAAAGAAGTGAAGAAGCAACATACAAACTTTTCAGTCCAACAGAGCCAGTATGGCAGGATTAAGCTTAACAATAAGCTCTAAGCTCCAGAAAGGGGCTGCTTAGCTCGAGAATCGCTACGACTTTCGGCAATTGTTCCAAAGTGCTTTCCCGTAGTTATAGTTAGTGACATATTGTACATGTAAATCTATGCATCAATGAACATTTGTCTTCGCAATTCCATGATTCCTACACCTACCTACAACAGTACTGGTATGTGTTCGATGTCTTCCCATGCATGCGTTTTCTGCAGGCCGCGAGAACGGCCGCTTCTCCATCGACGCGCATCAAAACAACAAGGAAGAAATTTTTCTTTCGCGGCGCTCTCAGGCCACGGATGCGCCAAAGAAGGAAACACTGTGCTTGGCTCCCTTTCGAAGGAAGAATGAAAGCAAAAGGAGCCATGTACAGTTGACAGAGCTAGCAGACGTATGCATTCTAATGCGTCGGGGTTTTTACGTTTCGAGAGCAATTCTCGGCGAAACGAAACGAATGCGAAACGAAACACAAGGGAAAAGGACAATAAACGAAAAAAGACCTTGGGTGCAAGTGCACCAAAGCCAACCCCGTCATGAATGATCATAGGTAAAAAGCGTAGCCCTCCTCTGACGGCGATGTCTCATCAATCATCTCTAGACGAAGGGAGCCCAGCGCCGCAATTTCAGCAGCCGAGAAAGCGGTCATGCGCCGGCGGCTCAAAGATTACAGTACGAGGCACAGAATTCTGGTCAAAGAGAAAGTCTCAATCGAAATGGTCCCCCACTCTACATACTCAGTAGCCTCTCGAAGGATTCAAGAATGCTCCACTCCCAGCCTTGTTCATATGTTGATACATGAGCGATAGAGTACAATACAGGCTACATACATTTTTGCAGGCCAGCAGCCTTCTCGCTTGTTCGTCGTAAGGGATAATCGATACTGTTTTCTGGAATCGCACGCGAATTGGGCTGCAAATCCACATGAAGGATTTACCAAAGCTCGGGGGTAGGTGACGTGGGGAGGTAGGGGAGGGGCAGGGCGTTCTAGATTTGGACTTGGGAGCGGAAATTCCAGTCGTTTGGGTTCTTTTCTCGTTTTTCTAAAGCATTTGGAATCTCCGGTACTCCATTGCCGCTGCCTGTCTTCATCCGGGGTCCTTGTGGCTCGGATTCTGCTTCCGCGAGGGATTTCTGTGGGTTGCGATGAGGCTTTGGTGTTTACTTACACGTACTTTACGTTGTTTCTTGCTATACGATGGAGATGAGGCTTCTCGTGTGCTCATTTCGCATATGCGTGAAGCTTGGTCAATGTT
This sequence comes from Clarireedia aff. paspali H2, assembly GCA_026770245.1. Classification (NCBI taxonomy): domain Eukaryota; kingdom Fungi; phylum Ascomycota; class Leotiomycetes; order Helotiales; family Rutstroemiaceae; genus Clarireedia; species Clarireedia aff. paspali H2. The sequence continues at coordinate 115,494 of JAJCXA010000006.1, read as the reverse complement.
GGCGATGAATTTTGCTTGCTGCAGCGGGTGGATGCTTCCTCACGCCATATATACTAATTAGGCGTTTGCGACAAGCTTGGTCTTATGTCGATGATGCCAGGTAGTTGCCAAGGTGGAGGCGCCTGCGTATACTTCTTTCTGCGGTTCCGCTATCATGGTTTACTCTATATCAAAGCAGCACGAGAATGCGGGCCACGTAAAGCATCGTGCATTGGAGGTTTTGTTCAAGACAATTTCGAACAGAGAAGTATGCCCAGGGTAAAATCAGATGCCGTCGATCAGGCATCATTTAGAAAACACGGGTGACGGCGGAAAATCGCAGCAGTTTTTGGATTAAGTATCTACTGCCTACATTCCACTGTATCACCCATTTCTCCATCAGATGTTCTTTGGTTCTCCCAGAATTCGGCATACGTTCCTTCTAGCCATGAAATGTCCTTAATTGCAATCTTCCACCAATCCCAAATATGATGGTTCTGTCCAATAATTTATGTTTTATAACTACCTTTCATACATCCGTTGATTACTCCCAACTGGAAGACTGGGCCCTTAGCTGGTTTTAATGCCTCTGTCATAAGCTTCTCGAACTCTAACGGCTGCCTTTGTCGCGGTTCTATGCTAAATCATTTGGTCAATGATGATGCATATGGAACGACACATGCTCCAATCATCAGCTTGCGAGCGTCGGATTTTGAAGGCAGCCCCATGGCGATTCGCAAATTCACACAAGATAGCCAGAGTTTGTTATAGAAGTTCTTACGAACCTCATCTTGAAAAACATCCATGACTTCTTGGATGCAATGTAGTGCAAAGCGATCGCATGACTTGAAGAATCGTAGGTGTGCGTTGACGGGTCTATCATTCGGCATAGAGCGCCCTTGCTTGGAATCACAAACCTTCTAGTGTATAGATATTGAAGGATCAACTGGAATGTCTCGACAGGGATTTCTGGCAAACTTAACACCTGCTTAACTGTCTCTTTAAAGCTTCCGTTAAAGGCTTGTCAAAGTAGGTCGAATGACGACAAAGAAGTGCCTTCGTGAGCTTCAATGCCTTTTCTTCCGGACTGACGAGAATTTCCAGTCAAACCTTGGAAGAGCTCAACGCTACTACAGTCGGTGAGTCAATATTTGAAGGTAAATCCGATAGGAGAGAGTACATTGTGGCCAATCTCATGATCTCATCTGCAGGAATGTCGCTGAATATGTCATTAGAAGTGACCTTCACATGACCTGCCACAGGTTCATCTAGTGCTGGGATCATATCAAGGCCAAGTTCAAGCTCAAGCACAAATTTATTATCAACCAGAGCGTTACCTTTTCCACTAGGCGCGTCCAGGCCAATACCGTCGCTGGTAACCTCCTCATCTCTCAAAGAAGGTGCGGACTCTTGACCAATACTGTGATCGCGCTTGTTGGAAGACATTCTTGAGGCGCTTGAAATGTGCAGGACTTTGCGGAGAGTTGTCGTTGGTGTACGCAATGAAGCCGAAGAAGATTGACCTTCGAGTGAGGTGTGAAAATAGAGACAGTAGGTAGAGAAAAGAAGTCTATCGAACTCCGAGCACCAGGGTGTAAGCATGCTGGTAAGTGGTACGCGTAAGGTTGAAGCGAACATAGTACAACCTCTTCACTCTTAACGGCGCTCTCGAGAAACCTAGGCCAACGAGACGTTCGATTTTCTTTTCAATGTTGATCATGAAATATCACCACTGGGAATAGAACTGTACTACGAATATCGGTCTACCAGAAGTTACTACGAAGTAATTATCTTCCTTTCACTCTCTATTTGGGATCTGCCTTCTTCCATCTCATCTCTCCTACAACATCACTCAGTGCATTCGTTCACTGGTAACCTGGTAGTTGTCTACTTCTCATCTTGCATATCGCATTCCAGTGTATCCGATCTTTTCTCTTTAACAAATATCCTGCTTGGCCACATGTCATCGAAACCACCCAATCCAACAATCACATACCCTCCTTCTCTCTCCCTTTTAATATCTCCTCTCCGTCTCTATCCCAACCTCCCTCTTCTTATCAATCTCTGTTCATTAGATACCCGCCCTGAAACCCACATCTGTTCTATATTTCTTCTTCTCGCTAAACCCATCGACGAAGCGAGGAGGCGCAAGAATGTCACATATCAACATCTCACTTCATTCCTTCCCTTACCTCAATGATTTTTATTCCAAGGAAGAAGCGTTCCGTTGAAGTAGCTATCTAATGAGACGATCTCCTTTTCCTTTGCATGATTGTCAATATATTACATGTCTAATGACGAGTCAGAGGATACAAAAAGAAAATAAATGGGTATATGTATATGTATATTTCTGAATATCCAGATATGGAATTTACATACACGCTCTAAGTTTCATCTCTCTTCTTTCGAAAATGGCCAAGTCAATGAAGTCTCCCAAACGCATCCCCATCCTCGCCTTCCTCCTTTCAACTCAATTCACAGATGCCCTGCTACACCCCACAACTCATACCATCCAATCGTACTCTTTCCAACGCAGCAAACATAGTTCTCTTACTTGCGCGGAAGCATACGGCGATGGTTCAATAACATGTGGTGGGGGTGATAGTATGTATTGTTATAATCCTAGTAGAGGGGAGGTGTGTTTTCATCCTGTCCTATCTTTCTCTCTCACTTCGTACTTCCTGGCTGGGACCGATAAGCTGGAAAAGGCACTGGGCAAATTGAAGGGAGCTTTTGATATGCTAACAATAAGAAAGACATGCTGCCCCTCAGATAACGGATACTGCGGGATAGGAAACACGTGTGCGCCAATCGTAGGATTTTGTTGTCGAGAGGTATAAGTTTTTCTTCATCTCCATTACTCCCTCTCGCGAAATCCCTTTTCCTATCTTACTCTTTCTTCTCCGTAACCTGTCACTCACACATCGTCGTCTAGAACGAAAATCCCAAATCCTGCCTAATTCGTCTGACCTTGACAACTTCCACATCGATTTCTTCGCCGCTAGCCGAGTCGAGTTCAATCGTTAAGAGCGATGGGGATGATTATATGGGATTCAAGGCTGGCGAGGATATTTTGAGAAGACATGCTGATGGAGATGGTGACTCGAGTAGTGATGCGGAGAGTATTACGGATAGTAATGAAGACACTAATGAAGAAAATAGTGATGGTAATGGTGACGAGGATTCGGACACGAGTTCGAGGAGTCCTCCCCTTTCAATGCAAATCATGGAAGGACCCAATCCGGATGGCGACGACTCTGAAAGTTCGAACTTAGATGACGATGCTGGTGATGATAGTGGTGATTCCAATTCCAATCGAGATTCCTCCTTATTGCAACTCGCTACAGAAGCTACTTCATCACCAGCCACATCTAGGACGTCAGTTGCTATCAAAGTGGACACGTCCGCCTCGCCTACTCCAACCATCTCCTCTATCTCTTCGATATCCACAAGCTCATCATCCTTATCTGCACTCACGCACACTATATCCGCTGGATCTCTCTCATCGGCTTCAACGAGGGGACCTATGGTTGGGCCATCGGGTGTGAGCTTAGGCAGCGCACCTGCGCTCACTGCTGGTGCGAGTGGTCCTAAGAATCCAAGTGAGACTTGGATTGGGATCTTGGTCTTGAGTATCTGTTTTGCGGGGCTTGTCGGTCAATGATTAGTATCTGGAAGGACCGAAACAAGAAGTCCCAAACCTAGTTGTTTTGTAATGACAAAAGCGAGTTGAAATTTCTCTGGAAAATACCGACCAAAACCCAGTAAACGTGATTCTTAACGAGAGTTACTGTTGATGCTCATGATGTAAATGACTGTCCAATCTTAGGGATATCCAAATGGTTAGTCGTGATGCAAACAACTCCAGGAGTCAGGTTCTTGATGTCTGAATCCATAAGCCCCCCCTCTTCGTAGCATCTACACCATCCCAAGCAATTCTCCCACCCACAAAAACCCCACCTATATTAGAAATCCAAATACATCCTCATTTCCTCCTTCTTCATCTCTTATGTTTGACCTTCCTTTCGTCCACAAACTCCTTCAATTCCCTCGCAGCATCTCTAAACAAATCATCCAACTCTTCACTCGCCATCAACAACGGATAGTAAGCCGCCAGCCCTTGCAAGGTCTGCCACGTCCTATACTCGCAAACACCACTTCGACCCGCCACGGGAACGACTTCTTGCACTCTCTCTGAACTTAATAACCAATCCGGATAACCGGTGGATTTTACGGCTATCTTTTTATTCTTCCGATCTAGCAGCGTGAGTATCACGGGGACCGAGCGGTCTTGATACTCTTCTAGGTGGAACTGAAGTGATATTTAGTTTGTGATTTCGGAATGGAGAAAAGGAAAGCGAAAGGGAAAAATACTTTGTAAAGTCCCTTCGATCCTACTGTGGGGTGTTTGCCGGATGAAGCTTCCCACGTATATTGGGCGAGTCGGGTGCCATAATGCTCGAATGAGGATATCACATCAAAGACCTCGTCTGCTGATGCATTAATTTTGATGCTTGCGAACGCGGTTACTATGGCATCTTGTCTACTGATGCTTGGGGTAGCCTTGAGACGTTTTTCATCGACCGAGTTCTGGATGAGGAGGACTATAATGACTAGGAGACAGATGATGAGGAGAATTAGGAATGCATATATGTAGTATGTTGGGTCCGCCATTTCCGGATTATGGAGGAGAGGCACAGAGAGTATAGGTAGAACGGACCGCCGTCTCGTGTGCGAGTTCGTTCTGTGGAATAACAACGCAATGCCAGAAGCTTTGGCCCTGGAGAAGAATTGTTCGAGAATAAGAACGGAGTAACACGATTGAGATCAGCGTTGTATTTGTCTCAACTTATTACTTCTCTCAAACAAAGCCAATCCATCCGTCCAAAGAAACAGACCGATCAATAAGCAAGCAACACAAAAGCTTTATCTGCAAGCAGAGTTAAACGGCCCAAGCCCGCTCGTCATACGGCAGAGAAAAATCGAACCTCGAGTTTGCTCTACTCACTTACTAGCACCCGCCAGTTCACTACTGTGCCCATTCACCGCACACGCGCACACCCGGTTGATACTCTTGACGGCTTGACTGACACGACTGACACGGCAAAAGGATTCTCGGACCATCCGGCCTCCATCTCCATTCCACCGCCGAAGAAAGCCAGAAGAGCGAGATGTCCATCCAATGAGAGCGCTTCTCTACTGTAGAGAGTCCGAGTCGAGCTCCGAGCCCCGTAGTGCAACCGCATTGAGCTGAGGATAAGCTTGAGCTCATTGTACGTACTGCAACTCAACCTCATCTATGTATGTCTACGGCGAAGAGGTGAATATCTGTTTCCTTTCTCTCAAGTTATATTTCTCTCCTCCAAACAATTCCACAAACTTGAAGATATATTCTGCTATGCTAGAAGATCTGTCTCGTCTGATCCGAAGATTTCGTAAAACAATTGATTGATTGTCGTTGATCTGACAAGCTACAAGCTCCACCCACGAGCCACCGTCCAAGCCTCTACAACCACCCCACTGTTAGATAAGGTAGACGCTTGCATTTACTCGCACTTGCACTTCGCACAATTCCTTCTTCACTCCAATCCTCACTTCTCCAAAATATACCTCCTTCTGGCCAGATCGTGTCGATTTCTAAAGTCAAAAATCATAGTCAGCCAGTCACAATGGACACTTCCAAAGTCTCCGTCTTCAAAACCTACGATAAACCCCGAGGTCAAGGCGGCGCGAGTTCTTTCGCAACTTTCATGATTATTGGTCGTAAGTACATACATATCAGCCCTACCTTACTTGTTACATTGTCTTCCCTTCTCCTATAAATGCTCTCCTATAAATGCTCTACCACAATCCAATGCCACTTAATCCAGGCTCAATTCAATCGCATACACACAACTGACACTGACCCCTCCTCACAGCAACATGTTTCTTTCTCGGCATCCTGTTCAGCTCCTTCCCCTACGACTACCCTCTCCTCTGGACCTCAGCCATCACCCCCGATAGCTACTACGACTTCATTGAAAACCACATAAAGTTCATGCACGCCTCTCCCCCAATCATTCCTCGTATCCTGCACATCGCTATATCCGTCGGTTTCATTGGTCTCTTCACCAAGCTCTTCAAACCCTCCGAAGCAAATCTCCTCTTCGACGGCGCCTCGCTCGTCTTATACGTCGTCGGCGTTGTGGTGTATATCACCAATATCGTCAAGGGTATGCGCATTGTGACTTTGGGACTGTATGGAGAGGCAGGTGCGCCGGAGGGAGAGATGGGTGTCGGGCGAGAAGATTCGCTGAGGGTTTTGGCTGCTAGTAATACGATTTTGGCCTTGGTGCTGGTAGGAGTACTGGTATTGCAGGCGGGGCAATGGTATGCGGAACGCAAGGAACAGGATGAGGTAGAGAAGATTGAGAAGGAGTGGGAGGAGAAGAAGGCGGGGAGGAGTGCAAGTGGGAGTGGATATTCGACAAGGTCAGCAACGAAGAAGAAGCAGTGAGGGCGTTGGTTGATGGAGTAGGGTTTTCAAAAAGGTACGGTTGTGTATTCAGGGCCATGTGGATGAGGAGAGAGGGGTAAGCTTGGATCTAGATGTAGTAATATTTGTGCATGGGACGTTACATACGAAGTATTTATTCTATTTCGAAGAAGGCGATACCCTCATGTCTGTATGTTATAATACTTTAACTGCAACTTCCTAAGTCTCACTTTTGGACACCCCTTCTGCGTGCTACAATGTCATTACTGCATACTGCACAATATGCCAGAAGTATGTGCGGTGACTGGGTTCTAGAGACCTCCTGAAAGAGGCTCAGGTCCTCACCAAGCCACTCTGAAGACTGCGAGGTGCGAAACTCAAGAGGTCATGAGACTTATTATCTTGTTCTATTCACCCTCCTAACTCCTTAAGTTTGGAGGATTAGAAAACAGCCAGATTTACTGCCCTGCAAGACTCGAATATCAAAGACGCAAACCCCTTTGTATCTCAATCTATCCATCCAATACTAACCATGCGACCAGTTCAGCCGTAAAATCTCCCTTTTTGATCCACCTACCCAACTCTCCCAAGCATGAACTCCCTACCCAGTCCATAGACGCCAAACTTCGTTTCCCACTCCTCATCAAGGCAAACCACAACTCGCAGAGAAATTTAGAACTGGTTCTTGAATGCATTTCACCAGCTAGGGTAGCACTGTAAATTCCAGGAACGTATAGCAAAAGTTACATGTAGAAACACTATATTAATATAATATCACCAATATCATGAAATATTCAGGACTCCAAGTATCATGGCATTCTTATTGTTATTCCAATGCAGCTACCCAACCGACACTTTGTCTCCTACTTTGATGACTGGAAACTGATGTTCCTTGTAAGGTAATGGTGATGGTATATGAGACATATGTGAGCCGAAGAAAACTTTTGATTCAAACCGTCTTGTTTTTGCCAACGTAACAAAGGGTTCTTCATTTTTCTCGGCCGTGTCCTGGTCAACGCATATCATATGACAGCGTCGACAGGATCCTAACATTTGGTACGTTTCCGAGCCAATGTGCAGGCTCTCCCAATGATCTTCATCATACGGCTGTTGCCGATCTTCCGAGGTTGATGAGGCCAGGACAATATTGGCTCGGAAGACAGAGGCCGAAGCCGGCTTCCCACCAGACTTCTCAATCTCCTCATTCAGCCTGTTGATACTTGATCTGTTTATCGCGAGTATAGGACTTTCATTTGACAGAAGTATTGGCCGCTTGTGCATTTCACCATCCGAATCAGGAGGTGTTGGTAGGCCTGGAAATGAACCTGGGGCAGGTTTCTTCAATTTCGAAGCTTTCGTACGTTGATGCTGTTGCATATGAGCTTTAGCATGCCTAGAAGAGGGCCCGCTTCCACCTGCAGGAAACCTAGCCAAGGAACAAGGCACATCTAGGATGTCAGAGAAGAATTTGTTGACCTCAGGACTCGAATAGGTTCGAGCTATGATAGCATCTCCGCAAACTCTCGATGCCAGTGAGTTTATGTTATTCAGAGTCTTGTAAAACAGAGGGTCTGACGACAAAGGAATGCTAATTTCTCTGACCTGACCTGAGGTAACTGGCCCTCGATATTTGATCTTGAGCAGCCCATCTTCGAGGTCAATCCTTGGCTGTATAAGAGCCATTTTTGGATATCGCTTCTGACTTAAAGCCTGCCCAGTCCCCTGATGAACAAGACACCATTCTCGGTCCCAGGCGAGCCCTTCCGGCTTTACTTCCCACGAGGTGCTCGTCGGGATATCAAAGCCACCACAACTCTTAATAGGGTAAACAGTAAGACTTTCGACATACAGGCTGTCCGAGCTTGCGGTCGCAGTCTGAGTCTCATGGCAACGGGGAGCCACGGTCTTATCCGCAAAGAACTCATCCATGAAAGAAAGAAAAGCATCCACATCACCAACCGTACTCATAGCACCCAAGCTAACACGAATTGCCCCTGTTATCTTTCCAGCGTAAATGTCCGTTTCACCACCACATCTTAAGCCCGCAGAAAAGTTCCTTCTCATTTCCCATGGTTGCAGTTCCAATGCTGAAGCGATACCGCCAGGATTGCAGAGGCCACCGGTTCTGATGTGGAAGTTCCTGATTGAAGCCAATCTCTCGAACTCGATATTAGTAACCCAAGCCCCAAAGCCATTTTTAACATTGAAAGCTATTGTAGGTCCCTGCTCCTGACTGCACTTTTCCGCACCATATCCCTGTGAATACATAACACATACAGGCTCGTCATTAGCATGCTTGAGAGCTTTTAGACCCTCAAACAACCTCCGAGCCAGGTATGCTGTATGACTGGCAATGCGGTCCATAGAACCATAGAGTGATCTATGAACATCAATGGCTGTGTCTAATGCAATGATGTTATGAAACGGTAGGGTTCCATCCTCTAACGTTTCATGCAGTGACTGTCCTTTCGGAGCATGCCATTGCTCTTTCAAGCAAACGACCACGTCCACAGTGCCTCCACCAAAGTATTTTCGTTTTTGCAGAATAGCCCCCGCATCTTTTCGCACGATAAGGGCACCTAGATCAGGGAACCCGAAGACCTTGTAGAAACTTAGAACCGTAAAATCTGCAGCCTTGCTTGAATCGCTCAGATCGAGCTGCGAAGTGGACACGAGAGCAGAAGCATCTAGTAAGGTATATGTGGTAGAGCTGGTTTCGTGGGCAAGTTTCCGTACCCTTTCGAGCCATGATTGTGGTAGCCTTCGGCCGTCGAGGTTCGACTGAGCAGGGAATGCAAAGAGTTTGACATCAGAACCTGGATTATCGGTCACAAGATCCTCTGCACCTGATAACCAACGCTCCACACTCTCGCTGTCCAGGCATCTACTCGACGTAGCACTTTCCCTGACCCCAACCAGACTTGTGTGTGAATCTTGATGGTAGCCATATGCAAATCCTTTTGGCGGACCCCTGAATGCATCCATGACAAGTTTAACCCCTGCTGTAGCGTTGGCAACGAACACCACATCGAAGTGCTCCGGATCTGCTTTGAAGAACCTCAGAACGCTGAGCCTGGTGTTCTCGACCCGTGTGGTAGACAACTGTGAAGAGGACGAGGCAGAATGCGGGTTTCCATATAAATTAGACATCATATCCGCCATATACTTCTCCATCAAGGACTTCGAATAGAGTGTGGTTCCCGCATGGTCAAGATAAACCGCATCTAGAAATAAAGTCAGCTCCCATAAACCTGGGCTTAAACCACATCCGTATGATTATACCTTTGAGCATAGGATATTCCCTTTCCCTAAACTCCTCAACATTTCTATTGTATTCAAAGTTACTGTCCGAATTTGCCATCGCGGGCAGGTCTTCCTCTCATTGATGGACCTTTAACTTCTTAGGTACCTAAGGTGGATGAAACAAAACCCTATGCAATGGACGACACTCTTTCCACAAAGAAATTTGGTCGTGCATACTTGACCAAGCATGAAAGTAATGTACATAGGGTAGCCAACGGGGGTATGCGATAAAGTAATCACCTAGGAAAGGCCCGCTCTTTACTTTATCCTATTGAAGGGAAGTAAGATGGTCCTAGGAAGCAGAATGCGGAGTTGGCCGAATTTCCATATCCCACCTCGTGTACCTCAGGCATGAATAAATTTCCAGCAGCAAAGCTTCCCAATTCGCATGGTATCAAATTTTTGGGCAACCCGCGAATCGAGTCAAAATTGGAGCTTTTTCTCAAAATAGTTGCCCAATCCGCCCCAAAAACTCCAAGATGTTCCGATTAAGATTCCCGCGGATACCTATGCAGCGTCTTCCTGTGAGGACTGTGAGGAGGAGCTTCGTTACGAATTACGAGTCGCAGGCGCAGAAAGTCCCGCCGCTTAAGCACGATTTTCAAGATGGTGTGCCAGATCTGTTGTCTGCTCCGGCGTTTGATATTGCGTGGACGCAGTATCAGGCTTTGATGGTTGATAAGCTCAATCAATTATTAGCGGGTAGGTTTTCTTTATATCATGTCTGAACTGGTAGAATGTGGACCGAGGGAGGAGGGGGAAGGAGGGGGAGCTTGTGCATTGGCAGTGTGTGCGGTTTAAGCTGCTAGTTACTTGACCTCTTGTATATTGGGATGAAGATCACATTGCGGGTGGACATTGACTAACATATCCTTACAGGCACCGACTATGCAACCAAAACAACTAAAGACATCCTCCTGAAATACGCTCGCGACCCCAACTACGCCCCCCACTTCAACCATGCCTCCATGGCACACAACAATCACTTCTTCTTCAACTGTCTCTCGCCCACGACCGTCGCCATGCCCGAGGAGCTAAAAAAAGAGCTCGAACGATCCTTCTCCTCCATCGAGACCCTCCGCCAAGAGCTCGTCTATACAGCCAGCGCCATGTTCGGGCCCGGCTTCGTCTGGTTGGTCAAAGACAGAATGAATAACTATTCCATCCTCACCACATACATAGCTGGATCGCCATATCCCGGCGCACACTATCGTCGTCAACCTGTCGATATGAATACCGAGGATGCGAGCATATCGGAACACTACAGACGAATAGCGGGCGAGCCAGTGAATTCAGTAGGAGCGCATGGACCGCTGAGCGCGACGAATGAGGAGAAGAAGATGCCCCCTGGAGGAATTCAATTAGTGCCTATTTTGTGTATCAACATGTGGCAGCATGTATGGCTGCCCGATTACGGGTTCTTCCACAGAGGAAATGGAAAACAGGCGTTTGCGGAGAATTGGTGGCAGCGTATCGATTGGAATGTAGTTGCGGAGCATGCGGATATTAAACCTGGCAGAAACAAATTCATGACGTGAAGCGGAGAGTAGGGGAGGGAATAAGGAGGCTTTGTAGCATATTTGGGAGAAGGGACGGGATGGCTGGCGTTCTTTTTGAGGGAAACGAAAAAGAGATACATTGTATTATATGCATGATGGACTCGACATGACCTTGCATCTGGAGGGGTGGAATATACAGTGGTAGAGGAGCCAAAATACTATGTTTATGAGGACTTTGAGGAGGGGCATATCTTTGAACCTTGCACAATGCCGGGTCCTTTGAACGCCCGAATGAAGATAGCCAGTGCCTAGGATACATTCAAGCTAGAAATGAGTTGGGAATGAACTCATACCTGTACTTCACTCCAATCAAGCTACATGCACTGACTGCGCTGCGGTTTACATTGGCCAAATGCCACTATCTATTTTGCATGAATAATAGAGCTCGATAGCAGCAGAGCTTCAAGTCACAGTATAGAGATATAAATCAGCATACAATGACTTTTGTCCGATGTTCCACGAGGAGGGTTAGCTAGTTACCCATCTCAGGTTTTCAGCCGAATCACGGGGAAAACAACTTCACTTGTGGCGTGCACTTCGTCACATCACCATCACCATCACCATCACCATCGCTATCCTCCATTTCCTTTTCCAGCATACTGATCCGGTTTATTCATCTCAACCTCTTCACCATACCCTTGCTCAATAATTACCAAGTCGTCACACAACCAGGAGAACACAATCCAAAACCGAACAAGTGAGCAAAGAAAGAAAGAAAGAATTAAGTATCATATATAACAGCCACTCCTTCGATAACGGGTATACCTATATGCAACAGTGCCAGCAGCAGCAGCAAAAAAACAAACGTACAGTCTATGTACAATAAAGATTATCCAAATTAGCCGCATTTCCCCATCCAGCATTTTCCCAAATCCATCCATATACAAAACGCCTCGTCCGATCCGCATTCCCATGCCCACTCTCGCTTCTCCAACCTGCACACTCAATGCCGCCCACCCCTCGGTACCGGCGTAGGTGTATAAGGCGCAGCAGTGCCGTCGTTTCCGCGATATATATACGCTATTTCATTATCCAGGATTAGCTTGTATGTCTTGTTCACTTTATAATAACTTTCAAATGCGATCGACAAAGACGTCATCCTCCCCACGGGCAAACGTACGCTGACCCTTCTTCAAACCCGCCAGACCGCCGCCATCCATCATATCCGAGAAAGTAGTCTGATGACTCGCCCTCCCCGTACTACCATCACCCCGACCCGGCACGCCCAAATGCATGTCTGCCGGTCTGGCCTGCGCTCTCAAGGCAGTTGCTGTCTCGCCACCAACAAAGATGTTTATATCTTCGTAACTGGCTTCACGCTGGAGAGGGGGCGTGACTGGGCGGTTGTCAGTGACGCTGGGGTGGCGATGGATGTATGCCATTTCCGGTTTTTTCCTCGCAGAAGGGTTCTGATTCTCGACTATTGTTGGTTTCCGCCGAATCTGAAGCGGGACAGGTGGCACGGGGCTGTCTAGGTACGTAATACCCATACCCACAGGCGTGGTAGTCGAGGCTGTTGATTTGCGGAACAGGGAACTGATCCCCTTTCTTGTGTTGATTCGACGGGGCGTGGTTCCAGCAAAAGTCGACGGGCTGTTAGGAATCTTGCGCAGGAAATCGGTGCGTATGTCGCTGGTGGCGACAGGGTCGGAGATGTTACCAAAGTCGGGGCTGTTTTTATTGCGTTCTTCTTTGCGGTTACGGGCTCTAATAAGACAAACGATAAGGAGAGTGGAGAGGATGCCAATGACGACGCCAGGAAAGAAGCCAGCAAGGATGGCGCCGACGGGGAATTTATCGCAGGTGCGTGATAGAGGGCTGATGATGATAGGTGTGCTGGTTGAGGATGATGCTGAAGATGTGGAGGTCGAGGATGATGCTGAAGATGTGGAAGTCGAGGAGGGATTGGATAATATGGTTACGGATATGCCTGCAGCGGTGGATGTTCCGCTGGGTTTCGTTGAGGCCGTACTCGGAGCGGCTGAAGCCGAGCTGCTCACGGTTTGACCCGGCACGGAATCCTGCTGATCATGGTTCATCACGCAATTGCCGCCTACACAGCTGTATCCAAACGGACAACAAGCGGTCCCGCATTTCAACAAAGTCGCTGTCAACGCGGTCGTCTTGAGTGTATTGTCCGGATGTGCGGTGATGTTCTGTATTGAGATATCACACGGAATCGGTTGGACGGTAGTGCAATCACTTCCACTTGGACAGCAGAGTAACGTCGTGTTCTGTGCTAATGGTATGCAAGTTGAAGTGGAGGGGCAGCAGAAATCTGAAGGTAATCCGGCATTGTTACATTGCGTATAGCTTGGATCAGGACATGTTGCTCGTTCGAAAATACTGTTTGCACTCGCACAAGCCGCGGTCGCAAGACAAACGGCTGCCAAGAGCAGCCGCCTGCTGAGTTGAGTTTGCCTCATTGATGTAACCATGGATATATGGTAATGTTCTTGTCAACAGAACGCGTGAAGTCGTGATATATGAGCTTAGAAGATGAAAGACGGACGAAATCTATCAAAATCTAGACGCATCCAGAGTATGAAAGATCAGAAAGTAAAATAGAAGGGACAAGAAGAAGTAGAAGATCAGGAGAGAATGCAAACGCCAAGAACAGATATTGGGCGAGGCGAAAGGGTGGCCCCTTGTGATTATGAAGAGAAGAAAGAAAAGTTTTGAATCGCGCTTTCTTTTGATTGAGGATAAAAATAAACAAGAGACACAATGAAATGCAAAGGTTCCCAGAGGTAGGAAAGAAGATTTTGATATGGAAATAACGAGAGGCTTAGACTTTCCTTTGTGCTGCTTCTCTTACAGATCGAACTGCGAGCTTTCGTCATGCATGGGACGGGAGATATTTCTTTTGTAAGTATGGCATCGGAAACACCATCGTTCGTTCCTCTACGGCTCGTAGGTCGAGGTCAGATGGGTTTGCCGCATATGCCCATGCCATGCCTGGAAGGCCACTCACGCGTCGGCCATGTATCTTCGAATAGAACCCGTGCAGAAGAGTACCTAGAAAAAGGTACAACACAGCAGTGGACGGTGAACCGGCGGTTCGAGGCGGCCAAATAATCATTGGTCCGCGATGCATCTCCAACCACTAAAGCTGACGATGGGAGAAAATAGTCGAAAATGGAGCTACACCCCAGTGTTGGGCTGTGCGACGTCTCTTAATCGGACTACGATTTGAAAACGAGAGGTTGTCAAGCGTCGAGGGATATTTTGGGTTGTTGGAGATGGGTAAGATACTTTTTGGCGCGAATCGTTTGATTGAGCGCTGCATGTTCCGACGGCTTTGATGGCTTTGATTGGATGGGGAGTGAAATTGATGCGCGATTGGTTCAAGCGTTTTTCATTTTTTTTTCTTTGAGTGGGTTTCACGGAACAAGAAATTCTAAATGAGGAGAGCGACGGGGGGAACATGAAAACATGTTTGAAAGCACACGAGAGCAGAGAGAAATGACTCTTTCATCTAAATCATCCGAATGAGGGAAAAAGAAGCCAGCAGAACGAGAGGAAGGCCAACAAACAGCATGAAGATGTTTCATTGCAGTCTGGACTAACAACGACGAACGTGTCGGGATAATTATGCATAAAACACAAGTCAAAGGTTGTGAAGAAGAAAGCAGAGAAAGCAGAGAAGGCATAAACGCATACGAAGTAGAAGGCATGGAAAGCATAGAAAGCATAGAACGCACAGAACGCACACCAAGTAGAACGCATGGAACGCATAGGACTGACAAAGGGATCATGTTTTCATTCGCGATGGTTGTCTCGGCATTGACTCGTCGTCGATTGCAGCCCAAGCCTCATCACAACGGCACCAAGGACGAAACACGGCACGACACCATACGGCTCACACCATTGAAGATATACTATGTTCCTGCTGTGTCTGTATCTGTCTGTAGAACTTCCCCGCATCCTCGCGGGACTTTGTTTTGCCAGCATTTTAAGGTTAATGCCGAATGCCAAACCGCAAATCCCATGTCGGCACAAATGCCATCGCACAACCTGGAACTATCGAATGAACGCATATCGCGTAGAAACATCAATTCATCGACATCTCCCCAGCTACTCGTGTGCAACAGCAAACTCCACCCAGCTCCACCAACGATAAAACACCGCCTGGCACCCAGTCCATCGGCCGATAGCGCCCGACATCACGCAACGTACATGCCTAGTAGAACTACATGTTGCCACACCACACCACGCCACGCACCCTCACCACCGAGAATCATTATCGTGAAGGCATTGTCTAGAGCACTGAAGGCTTCACATCAGATGTTTTAGACCGCGCTGCTCCTCCGATTCTCACCGATAGATGTGCAACAAACACATTTGCTTTTCGTTTTGGGGTGCGAGGGAAGCGGGAACGGAAGGGGAAGACGGAGGGTAGAGAAAGGAACGGAGGGAGCGTAGGTAGAGGAGGAGATGGGGTAAATTGAAGAAAGAGGGAAACCGTGGACGGAGAAGCGTCACGTGGAGATGAGATGAATCTAGAGAAGACTGACAGTACATATTGCGACGCATACTGTAGCTATGGTAAGATCACAACACAGCAGGTTCTGCCGCCGAGCAGTGTGACGATGATTCATACTGTAGGCATACGAAATACTCGCCCTCATACTCATACTCATCGAAGATCCGAACACGCATCATTCCTTCCCCGTACTGTACCTTACACCGCAACCCTAAAGAGCAACCCAAGGTCGTACAGCACAGCACAGTACACGAGCATGAACGCCTTACCTTTACTGTGTGCCTACATCAACTTATGCTTTTTCCATCAAGCAACCTCGTACTTCCCCGTCGCCGCATACTCCGTTGCTCCGCTCATGCCATGCCATGCCATGCCATTCTAGTTCTACAGCATACAGCAAGTACCGTGCCGTACCAGTACAGTACTGTACACCCGTACTGTGCATACACGCTATGCCGTCCCGTCAGACAGACGCTAAGAGTTCACGCTCAGCGTAGGTACTATAGCATCACGCACAACACGTACCTGGATTTAGTGCGTGCGGTCAAGAATGGGGTCTATCTGTCTTTCGGACTTCATATTCCCCTTTTTTGGGCCTCTGTTAAGTTATGCAGCAACTCTAATCTATCTACGAATCTATGGTCTAACTTGTATCTATTCTTATCCCATCCTAGCTATATTCATTCATTCTTCCCAGCAAGGCCAGCATCCATGTAAGCGCCGTCTCTTCCCCATCTTTGCAAGTCACTGCGCACATCTAAACCAAAGAGAGTTAAAAAGGATCCCATCACGATTATCACAAGGCAAAAAGCAAGAAGATCGATGTCATTTTTGATGAATTTTTGTAAATTTGATCCTACATTCCAACATGGCTATCCTATCTCATCCCGTTCCATGTCCATCCCATCTTTTCCCCTGCCCTATGTTCCCATCCTAAAATTCGGGGAGCGGTGGCTCAACCCTCGTATGCAATAAAGTATCATGTAATATATATGCATCCCTCTCTCCTCATATATATACTATCCGTGTGTAAATCCTAAAATATCCTAGGAAGCATTCTTCGCAAGAACCTGTAGAAGTTGGAAAAAAAAAAGGTAGAAGGTCGAAGAAAGAAGCTATCCTGTCCACGAAATAAACCTAAAGAATGAAGTAGTGCCCTAATATACATGATTGTGAGAAAGAGTGACTTGTAAATAAAAGTCCTCTGGTAAACAAACGCCCTAGTGCTGCTGGTATTTCCTCCGAATCCCTCCTCTTTTCACCCCACCCTTGATGATGTGATGAGTAAAATAACCAAAAAAAAGAGCTTTCTCCCTGTAACGCCGTCTGCTTGCGAAAAGAAAGGGGGTATGCCAAAATGCCGCGAAATAAAAGTGGTAGAATAATTAGGTGGAGTTTTCGTTCGAAAAATGTTGTATCCTCGCTATGCATCGCTCATCATCCATTGTTCCCGTACATGCATTTCCGTAAAAGAAATAAAATCTTGCTTCCCATGTCTCGTAGCTCATGTTGCCATTAAACAGAGACCTCGGTGACTCGTCAAAAAGAACTCCCCCTCTGGCGTGTGAACCGGTACTTCCAAGAAAGTATCGTAGCACTGCAGAAATGAAAGTTTTCGTAAAACTCCCAAGCCGGTTGGAGGTATACTACACTGGAGAATTTCTAGATCAACAAGAAATCCCAGCCCTTCATCTGCATTACGTCTCTCCAGGAGACGTAGTGTGCCTCACCACCACCAGGACTGAATCGTCCATCGACATGGTTCCAAACTTCCTTGAGAAGGCAAGAGACACGACCGAAACTGCCGTGCTCAGCCAAGTCACCGAGTGCAGAGACACGATCAGCAAAGTGTTGACGGAATGGTGACACGGCTGTGCTGACCGATCCACCGATGAGGTAAACCCATGCGAGACTGCGGTCGAAGCCCATTGGTCCAGCGGGGATGAATTCTAGTGTCTGAGTGAGCTTTGTGACCAAGCCAACACAACTGTCCTGGCTTGGCGAGAAACCTGGTACGAGACTGCAGAGGTAAATGCGAGCTGCGAGGCGGAATGCTGCAGTTATGTTTCTACTCAATTGCTTGGGGCTAAGGACACCGTGCGCGTTGTATGGAATTCTGGGTCCGCCTTCACCAATCTCTGTGAGACCAATTTGATCACCAAGAGAGTGGACATGTTGGCAAAGTTGAATGTCGTCCATACCGTCGCGTTTGAGAGCTTCCAAGCATGCAATTTCGGAGATGAGATACATGACACGATCCTCACAACCCATAAGTTCGCGCAATCCAAGAGAAGAATTGGTTGTAGACAGGTGTTTTTCTCTGTAAGTGTGAGCAAATGTTGGTGCACGGCCTTGAATAGTGGAGCCAAGAATGTCAATCCAGGCTGTTAGGGTCATGTTGAAAGACATCAAGTCGTGTGACTCAGTAACCAGACGTGGGAGCTCAAGCTTCTGCACAAGAGAGATAGCAGCTTGGAAATGTTGATGCCATGGAATGTCTGGTAGCGAGTCGTCAAATCGACCTACAGAACATGGGAAGAAAATCATTCCTAAAGTAGCTTCCAAGATTGATACGTGATCTGTGTCGCGGTTGAGAGCTTCGCACAGCTCAGAGATGGTTGCATAACGGTGGCGCATGATGTCATTGTCAATTTGCTCACTCTGAATGTTCATAGTAGACTTGAAGTGCTGAGCGGAAATGCTGAGACAGCAGTGTAAGTAACATTTGTTGCTTTGAAGAGCTGGAAGAATATAGTCAGTTCGTGCGGAGCCATGTTGGTTACTTTCGAGGATTGGGAAGACTGTAGGTAGGACGTCAGAGACAAAGTGGTCCAGAAGTCGTTGGTCACCCTCATCTAATTCAATGGCAACTTGGCGATAGTTGGTAGGCGGGCCGTGCGAGAAGTCGAAAAGGTTCATGTTCAATGCCTCCTCTGCTAATGAGCCGTGTCGCTCATGGTATACTGGATTCCATTCATTGTCAAGTGGAAACGAGGGAAGCATTGCTTCAGGTGGTGGTGGTGGGTGGAAAGTGCTGAAAGTCGAGATGGTAGATTCGTGGCGGGTTGGAACATCGTTGACGAACATTTGGCGTTCCGTCTTCACATCGATTTCGTAAGGAGAGTATTCTGGGTACATGGTGGCATATTGTGAGTGTGATGAGTGCATTTGAGCATTGTATGCGGTGTAGTCAGCAATGTTTGGGGCATTGAAGTCAAAGAGGGATAATTGCGAGTCAACTGAGGCCGATCGGGTGCGGTCTAGGGAGTCGGAGTAGGTTGCTGATGTGGGTAAAGAGTGTGATAGGTTTGGAGGAGTATCGATTGATGAGGTCATAACTTGTTGTGATTGTGCTTGAGAGGTGGTGGTCTTTTCGGTAAGCTTCTTCCTCTTGATGATGGTCTTGATGACTTCTTTCTGCTGGCGGCGCAACTCATTGTTTCCCCACCACCCAGGTCTCTTGTATTCACATCTTAGACCGAGATGTTTGCAAGCACTACATGCTATGGCACCCTCATCACACTTCTTCCTTCGTAACCTGCAAGTGTAACAACCTTGATAGCTTAGGTCAGTATATACCATCCGACAATGAGGTAGCGCAGGAATAGAGGGACCAATTGGAAGAAATAAAGTCCCACGAACCTGTTCGAGATCGTCTATGCATTTGCATTTTGCCTTTGGTAGCTGGCGCGGCTTTAGGGGCTTTTGCTTTGGGTTGAGCGACCGCCATGTTGACGTTCGATCTTGTTGATGATGATGATTGAACGTTGGGGGTTTGTGTTGACATTTGTACTGTACCAGCAGTAGAGAATAGTGGGGGCGGCGATGAATGGAGCTCGGTCCTAAGTGCGTGATATGATATTGCGGCGATGGGGGGGGGGCCAGGATTAATGGTGCGAGTGATTGGCGAGACCGGGGGGGACAGATAAAATTAATAATGAATGTCGGTTGAAATCAAGACCAGCTTGACCTAATTGTGTTTGGCGAGTACTGGATTAAAGTACCGAAATGTGATTTGTACTGGCTGTACGGTCTGTTGGCAAAGGAATGAGATGAGGTTGCTGTTGCTGTTGCTGATGCTGTTGCTGATTAGGGAGATGGATGAGCGAGAACGGACGACAAGATGGCGTGCGGGGCGGAGGAGGGTAGTTATCGACCTTGTGGAAATGATTCGGAGCCTCAATGAAGAAGCAGTGATGGTTGCATGTTGGCGGCCTATATATGAAGATGTGCAAAAAGTATCATCAGCCATGGTGGGAAAAGACCAAATCTATTTCTGGATACTCGATATCGAATGGGATGATGCTATTTTCCCACCTAGCCCAGATTCCCGCCCACGAACACATGCACACGTGCGGCTATCAGTTGGTGTCGATATGGCCCTATGAGAGGACGAGCTTCTCAAGGTCCGAATTTACTTTTAGGACATGTAGGACGTGTACGACCGCACAGCATGAAGGGTGGGCGAGGACAAACAAGGTGCGCAGGGGGGTGCGCAGGGGGGGTGAGCAGGGAGGGGGTGTGCAAGGGGGGGGCATTCTGCCGACAGGGTCAGGGGAGAAGGGTGGCCGCGCACTGCAGTGACTTGCTCCGTAGCTTTTGAAAAGCCTAAAGGAAGTGCACCAACAGAGTGTGTGGATCCTTTGGTGGAGAAGCCATTGGCTCGCAGACCTGCCTATCACCCCCAATCGCGCCCCATCGCCTCCCCCCGGGTCTTGCACCAGTCCGAAAAGAGGTCGAGGGAACAGGTGTGGCTGGCCAGTGGGAAAGCTCAGCGTCAAGAGAAGAATGTGCTAATGTGCGAGTGTGCGTGCAACTCGACTACTTCGTACACAGTGGGTGATGGGTGCTACTGTAGTGGACTAGGTGCTAGTGGATTAGGTGCTAGTGGACTAGGTGCTAGTGGATAGGTGCTAGTGGACTAGGTGCTAGTGGATAGGTGCTGGTGGACTAGGGTGCATCCGCAACTACTGCTGCTAGGGAGCGACTAGGGCTAGTGCAGTGCAGTGCAGTGCAGTGTAGCGCAGGACTTTGGATTTTATTTTCGCGAGGGCGCCTCCCAGACAGCCAGCCTAGCACTGCATTACGGAACCTACACAACTCTACCCACTACCTCCCTATTCCCAATCGAAGCCTCCCCCACCTTATTCCTATCCTTTCTCCCCATCACCCCCTGCCTCTCACTGCTGCCCTTCTTTTTTTGCCCGTTCATACGTGAAAATCTTACGAAGTGCTTAGTGCATCTACTGCATTTCCATGTTCGTGCTGAGAGCGCAACAGAAAACCCTAATTACAAAAGTAGTCTCTGCGAAGTAGCATTGTAAAAATTGGTTTCTCCGGTATTCTGGTCCAGGTTGTTCCCACGATCGACAGGCGGGCAGTTCAACGCATCTTTGCTTGCTTTTCTAGCTCGTTGATTTCCATATCAAGTCAAGTATTACAAGGTTGCTCGCCGTCCGTAAAGTCCATGACAAGTGAAAAAGTGAAAGTGATATATATGAACGTCAATTGACGAGATTGCGTCTATGCTTTTCCTGCAGAACACTGCATCTCGCCATTTCGCTATTTCGCGATAGAGACCCATGTTTGATTCTCACAAGTATACAATTTGGATCATTGCTCGTCATCCATCAGCCATTTATCGCCAGATCTACATTGCTGCTTTGATTGTGCGCCTTGTCAGCATGACCAGCTATTTGAATAAAAGTATGACTGTACTGTACGAGGTAAGACAGTTCTTGACCCCCCCCAGCTTTCGTCTGTATTGATACCCTGCAACCTTCCTAATTGTAACAGTAAACGACGAAAGCGTGCCTCGTCAATACTGTACCGTACGGCGTACGCAGGATGCAGACGCGGATCAACAGTGCCGGTGCATATTTCGATAGCTGCCCTGGGCGGCCCTGATTGCCCGGACTGCCCTGCTTACCCAGCTATCCGTAGCGAATGTCCTCTTCCCCCAGTTCATGCCAAGCATCTCATCTAGGAGTGTTCTGCAAGGCCTATGGAGTATGGACTTCGACCTGCGAACCGAATTCTTCCTTGGCTATTTCAACATGCCGTAATGCCGTAATGCCGTGTTGTTTCTATCTATTGGAACTATAGTGGTGATTGTCCAACCAGACCAGCCATTGATGAAGTAGTTGCCGTACCGGTCGACCACATCGTAAACTGTACCAATCTCTGTTTCTTCAGCGTGGGTGTCTGAGTAACATTCCCGTCACGGGACGAGAAGTTTAAGATTACAATGGAGATTTATTTGATATCGCGAATCGTGGTGCATCAAATAGCGGTCAGCTCATTACCTAGATTGAGCCGAATTCAATCACAACAGGGTGAAGACATGACAGTCAGAATATCGTTTTTTTGGATGATGGAAAGGACAATAGTATGGTAGGGGAGATTAGTGCGCGAAGTCCGAGGTGGACTAGAGAGCTCTGATTCGAAGAAAGCGTGTGACGACTTGCATTAGCGAGCATAGCGCGGCTTTACCCGTAGCCAACGGCTTTGGCAGAAAGCTTTCTGACTAATGGAGAAAGATTGTCGACGGATGCACAGAAAATCATCTAATCTGTACTTTTGGCATTCTCCCATTTAGGCCAAATGCTACCATTAGACGTTGGGTGCAGAAGAGGAAGGTATTCACGACTCAGTAGGAGCTGACAATGATAAACCGGGCCAGAAAGTCCGAAAACCAAGTGCATCTTCAGGTACAGCACTAGCTAAACCAACATTCGAACATGTACGGAAGTACGTATTGCATTGTGCTGTAGGT
This sequence comes from Clarireedia aff. paspali H2, assembly GCA_026770245.1. NCBI lineage: Eukaryota > Fungi > Ascomycota > Leotiomycetes > Helotiales > Rutstroemiaceae > Clarireedia > Clarireedia aff. paspali H2. Next base: position 92,917 of record JAJCXA010000006.1, on the reverse strand, counting down.
GTCTAGTCGCCAGATATCGGTCGCATGCAGCTCCAAATTGAAAATCCGACTACCTATCACCGCAAAACGTATCTACCTATCTATCACTTCAGGAAATGCCCTAATCTGGTCATGAGCAGATAAAGTAGCATCCATCGAACGGAACAATAAAAAGGTTGGGGCTTGATTCCCCCCGCAATAGGGTGTGAAGCGAAAGCGACGTACAAACAGGGGGAGCTTTGTTTTGCAGCTCCATACTTGCATCCTCCTCCTCGGCGGTGTACCTTGCCAGGAATCTTGGATACAAGCAGCCTCGGCCGATGAACAATCAACGATCTTTCACAATTATCCAGGGGAAGGATTTCTTGATCCTGGGAAATGGCAGGGGTCGTCATGTATGTCAATACTCGACGTGCGTCTGTGCCGCACTCAGACATCTTATCCATGCACCCAAGGACCCCATCGTTGAACAATGGATCATAGACCTTGCAATCCATCATCCGGCAGTGTCGGTCAGAATGTCGCATAATGGTCCGAGCTCGTTCAACCTCCCACTTTCTCCCACCTTTTCTTCCCAGCCAATGGACATCTGCCGTCACATCAATATCCTATAAATGGTGCAGAATAAGCGCTATTGTCTGTTAATTATGTGTCTTTTCATCCCCGCATACGGCATTATTGATCTTCATTCTTTCCTATCACATCCTTAATTAGCAACAGTTTCCCGTCCTCCCCACGGTGTTATTTTTGGACCTTCACACATTCTCATGCAAGAATTCGACATAATTAGTCGCCATTTTCAATAGTTCTGTTTTGCCTTGTGAGCCTGATGGTGTACTCTCTGTAACTCTCTGTATGGAAACGCACCAATCCTTAGCTCTCTTCCTTTCGAACCTCCACCCCACCCCACAGTCCCACCACCCTTGTGCCCATGTGGCAGTTGGACGTGCAGTAAGCATCACGACTCCACCATCCTTTCTACGACCATGAATATCCATGAAGATGCTCTATCTTCTGTATTCCAAATCATCACGTCGTGCGCACGTTCGTTCTACACGTTTTCTCAAGGGATAGGAATGTGAAAAGGGTGTAGATCCCTTGTTGAAATAGATGAGATGCGGCTAGGCGGGCTTCCAAACCGTTGACCTCCTATTCTCAATCTTACCATTCATATACAAACGAGGCGCATCGTCAGAAATCGCAATTTCGTTTCTGTCGATAACATGAGAAGCTTGGACACGTTCCATTCTTCACAGTTCACACTCTGCTATTTCCTTGCCTCCCGCACCACTAAGGGATGAACTACCACAAACAATGGACGATGGACGAGGAACACAAACGATGGAGGACGACGACCATAGAAACACGGCAGACATGACGAAAGAGCCGTTCCATCGCGTCTCGGCCTTCACACTTTCATCATCTTTTTCGTACTTCACTTGAAACATATCATCATTGCTGTCATCAATGATTCCTACTGTCCCGTGCTATACGCACTTAGGTTGCATCGTCTCCTTTGGCATCGTCTACTGCCATTCGAAGGAATGGTGTAGAAGCTAGGGAAGCATCGTGGAGGCTGACTGTGATTGTCTTCCAAGGCACCACAATTGAACAACGATAGTGGGGTCGCGATATCGCTAACGATGTCGGTATCGTCTGATAAACGGGTAGTGTGAGGATCTCGTCTGTCATTTGGTTGGGATGAGCCTGATGATCCTTCATGTAGGCGAAGGTTTCATAATTTTTCTGCCTAGGACCATGCTCAATCTGCCTCGTTGAAAATAAATCCAATACACTTTAGTATTCCCGGGCAATCAGTTCGCCGTCGCCGTCGTCATTTCGATCCCAATGACCCCCATTCTCCCCCATTCTTCACAACAGCAGGAAGGAAGTTTGTTCCTTGGCTGATCTAGAAAGAAGCAAAATGGGCTGGCGTCCTTGCAGCACCCAGGTACCCAGGCACTCTTACATCGTGGCAAAGTAGACAATAGTTTTGGGAGAATGGGACAGCAATTTGGAACAACTACGAAGTATATTCCTACTTTGTACGAAGTGCATCGGTATGGTGCACCTTGAATTGTGGAGAATGTCTGTAAAGCTAAAAGTAGACGTCTCAATTCTCATGACCGTCGAATTTTGTGCCGACCTTACTCCTATAGGCGTCGTCGGATATCCCATCCTATCGTATTGCATTGCGAACTACTTGGATGTTCCTGTCCAGGTATCAATTGGGTGTTGTCTGCATTTCATCAATTTACGATACTCGAGCTGCAATTCGACTTCGATAATTGCGCAGCTACCCGCATGTCCAATGCCGGCCCATTCTTCATGCCCAGCAGATGCCCAGAGACGGCAAATCTCTCTCCTCCGTTGTCCGATTCGCTATCGAGAATTTGCGGTGCGATAGTGGAATCAATTCTTGTACACCCATTCAAACGTTCTGTCTGTACGAAGTAGCTAACCTTCGGTCCTTCTCAAAGTGACCTGTCTCAAAGACCATTATTCCTGTCCTGGCGACCCGCATGAGATTTCAGTCATGTGAGTCGAGTGTGAGTGCTCTTCTTGAAGCAATTGGCTGGCTCAAATGTCGGTATCTGAAGAGGCTGTGGGCGAATCTTGTTTTTCCGGCGGGGTTCTTGCATTACACTGGAGTATTCGTTGCTGATTTGCTTAGAGGGACTTTTCAGATACGCATGCAAATGCACCGAAAAAATCAATACTTCTCCACAAAATGTAACTTACATCATGTGTACTTTCTCCACCGCCATACAGATCATTGACATCCTCCTTTCGTGCGCTCTGTGCTTGTACAATGCCACGGATTTGCGCTCGCAAGACTCGGACTGAAAATGTCAATTGCGCAGGTGACGGACAGCAACGCCATTGCTCCGAAACATACGTGTTTACTACTCGTTTCAATTGGCCGGAGGAAACCGTTGGCTTGTGTTCAGGTCGCTGAGCAGTCATCACAGCCAACACAGGGGCAAGCGAATCCTTCAGAGATCGCAACAGTGATGAGCATTGATAGGAACTTTGGAAATTTGACTCGAGGAGCACACTATCAATCCGTGGTATCTAGATCATTATCCATGCATTGCCGTGTCCAATGGTGCTTGTACTGTACAAGGGCAACGATACTGTACGAACCAACAAATGGCAACCTGCCCAATCCATATTATCCTACGGGGAAGGTCTTCATAAATGACATTGTGGATAAAGACAATGCGAGAATTGACGGGAATGCACAGAAACGGCACACAACTGTTGGTTTACGGGATCTGTTGCTTGCATATGATCGTTTTATCCTTACAGTATAGTGCATCACATATAGTTTTCGGCCAACATCGGGATTATCGGAATACATCATCAATCTTACCTTCATCCTTGACATACTGGCATTGCCGTACATTGCCCTAATCTACCTTGTCTTGTCTCTGTTACTGTGCCGTCGACGAATAGTGCGATGCCCTCCGTATCGGCAGCGTAGAAGTGGCCGGAAGACTAGCTACCGTGTGATTCACGCTGACTGACTAGGAATAGGTCTTTATCGGAAGGAGGATCAGTAGATCTTCATTCACATCGGCGGGAATTATGGAGCCAAAGGATTTGTTTCTTCAAAATTTCAAACTTCTAAGCAAACAGGAGCCCTCAACAGCCCTTTTCGAACTCCGGATTTACCTTGCCCGGCTCCCTCTTGGTACTTCCTTCGTCCCTCCGTACAGGACTCCTTCATCACACCAACAAGCTATCAGGGTACGTACAATCTTACGGCCTGTTATGTCAATAACATTGCATCAATTCGCAATGTATTTCTTGCAGTACCGCTCATGTAGGTGTTCCATATAGACAAAGCTTTCACCAACACAACCAACGCACAATTGCCACTTTGGCACCGGTGGAGATATATCCGACAGGGAATATAGATTTGAATTTTCTGCACTTGCGCTACGGGGCGGAATAGTTCCTGCTACTGTAGTAACGTAAACTTATTCTCCTCTGTAAATGGCGGACCGCACCGTAGAGAAAGCGGATTGACAGCTACTTCGTACTCAAGTGAGTCAGGTCAAGTCATACATTTCCACTTTAAAGACCCTAAGGGTCCTGGCGGCCCAACGCTTTGGGGCTTTGAGGGCATTAAGGGCATTCTCCAAAGTTTATTGGGTGTTCCTCGAGACAGCATCTGGGGACAATGGAGCGGAAGTAGCAATGGACAACAACTGAGGTACTGCGCACTTCGTACAGACAGCGGAGAGAGAGGGCTAGCAAGAACGGGCACAAATGGGTCTGGATTCGGGGGTTTTCGAAATAGCTCCATGCGACAAGGCTTCCGCCATTGACGAATCATATCAAGCCGCTGGGGTAAGACGTAGGTGACTCGGCGCGTAAGCGCAGAACTTTCCAGCCACTTATATCCAATCACGAAACAGCCCGACAGCCCCATCTCACCAAAAGCCTTTATTATTGGCACGTTACTATGTGCTCGCATGAGAATGCCGCATCCTTCCCCCTGCCGACTGACTTGATTAGGTATAATGCTACGAAAGCATTGAGAAGCGATGGCTGATTGTGCCAGCGAACGAGAGGCCTTTTTGAGAAATCCGTCATGCAGAATTGTCAGCACAATTCACAATATAGAAAAAGCCGGGACCGTTGTGCTGCTCATTGGGTGTGTGCGCTGCCTGTGCTGTGATAAGAATCTTCCGTGATAGATCGTATTGAAAGAGCGATACATATACAGTTGTAGGCGCCGTTGACTTCAAATCGCCTTTTTTCCGTCTTGCTCCTTTTGCGATTTGCCTCCAGATTTGATCTCTTTTCTTTCTTAAAGAATACTGCCTACTTTATCGCTGTCATTGTGCATATTTGAACCTTACAGTAGAACATCCCCGGAAACGGGTTGATAGAGCAAGCAGTGTTGCGGATTTCTTGTGCTGCCCGAGGTTTTATACCCCGCCTTGAAAGTAGCAGAGATGGTCAGTAGACATGCCTACAGCGAGGCTGCATTCATGCACATCAAGGCTGCCAATACTAATCAAACAACCATCTTTAGGCCACGACACCACTTACCGCTATTGACTCCAGAGTCGAGATGTTCCAAAGAGGCTTTGCTAGCCAACCTAGAGATACGTTTTTCAGTTTCAAATCACTGCAACCTAGAGAAGATCAATCGAGAGGAGGGCGACCTTTATCGTCGGCGACCATTTTCGACACGGATTTCGAGGATGATGCCAGTGATGTGGATGATTACGAGGAGCAACGACCACAATATGTGGAGGACATTCAATATGCTTCGGACCCGGATGAAGACCTTAACTCCACACGGATGAGCTATAGATCGGTATGTACCTTACCTCTGTTGCAAATTATACTCCCGCTAATGTTTACCGTCCAGGCTGGTCGAGCGAGCGAGACCACTTTATCTTCTTACGAAGAAGTTTTCACGCCAACTTCCCCTACGAACGAATTTCAATCTTTCAACTTTGATCTGGGGCCGAAGAAGCCAGTAGAGGGACCGCGAGGACCGCACTTGTTCCGAAGTTCTGTATCATCGTCGCTCGATGCTTCAGACCAATATGTTCTCGAGATGTCACCTCTGACACCAAACCCCTCATCATTCACGCCTTTATATCATACCGGACCGTTGCCACCCGTGGCCCCCGACACTCCAGTGTGGCAAGAAAATCAGAAAGCTTCATTGCTGAATGAGAGTATTGCGCATCTGAGTCTGAGCGAAGTACCAACATGGACACCACGGCAAGTCGCAAGATGGATGCTCGACGCAGGCTTCGAAATGTCAATTGTTGAGAAGTTCGAAGAAAATGATATCTCGGGTGCTATATTGACGACGCTTAAATTTGAAGACTTGCGAGAGCTGGGCATTCAATCATTTGGACAAAGGACGAAGGTGTGGAACGAGGTTCATATTCTTAGAGGAAGTGCACCAAATACGCCAAAACCAGCTACACCGATCGATGAAACATCGCCTGCGACAGAGTTCCGTTCATTGAGAGACCATGGAGAACGGGGAAGGCCGACCGGTTCCCACGGTCAAGAGCGTGGTCAATCGCGGAGACGTAAGGGTTCAAGAAAGAAGCACGAGACTGTCTTGCCGCTAGAGTCTGTTTCTATTGTGGGTATTGAGCAGCTTATGCCAAAACCACACAAGTGCTCAAAGGGAGAAGACTGCTCGAAATGGAGGAAACAACAACGACTGATTGCTGCTTTCAATAAGGAGCACCCGGTCAGTCCTGAAGAAGGTGGTCGAATTCTCATTGCTGGAGACCCAGGAAATGCCCTTACAGCACGTCCAGTCTCCGATGCTGTACCTTCAGTAGTAGCATCATCGGACGTCCTTGGTCCTGGAACAACCCCATCATTCCGTCACTTGGAAGAGGAGCATCTTAGAAATGTCGCTTCGCGCGACCCTCAAGATAATGTCAAGCAGTTCATTCAGTTCCAGCACCTCAGTCTCAAACAATCATCTGAAGAACCACCAACGCCGCCATACGAGATGTTCCCGCCTCTCAGCCGACCTATTGCCGGACTCCGCGGCTTACCTAAACTTGCAATCCCTCCTCCACGTCCTGACATTCCTATTCGATCGCAAAGTGCTAATGGATATGGTCCTTGCAGTGCAACAGCCATTCCCAATGGTGCTGCAGCATTCTCACCTTACAACATGGACCGAGCTGAAGCACTCTCTCCTGATCTACGCAATGACAGTCGTTCACCTATGGTCTACCGTCACGGAACTCCATTCTCTGAAATGGATGTACCGGTTACTACCGTACCAATGAGTCCCGTTGGCCGAGAAATCTCTCAATCCGTCCCACCTAATATGTCATTTCGATCACAGACCTCATCTGCCACTCTTCAAGTTGGCAGCACTATTCAACGTAGTCTTTCACGAGTTTCTGCTCGTCGCCCCTCTGTTCAAACTCTCCCTCGAGTCGACGAATACAAGCCCGTCCAAAACATCGAGCCAGCACACACCTTCCCTGAATCAGCCAACAACACCAGCACGGACCGCCACGTCGCCACATCTATCCGCGCCTACACTCAAACCGACCCCTGGGCCCAGTTCAGCACCTCCGGCCCAAGTGCCAACCCAAACACCACCGCAAACCCCAGCTCCACCACCGCAGAGGATACTGTTAACGACATCTCCTACGCCGGATGGATGAAGAAGCGCAAGACCAAAATGCTCCGCCACGAATGGCACGAGCATCACTTTACCCTGCAGGGCACACGTCTCGCCATGCACAAAGACGCTCGGGCCCTCGATGTCCTCGAATACATCGACGTAGATGACTACGCCATCGCTTGCAGCAGTCTCGCCAGCAGCAGCAAGCTAAACGCGGCATTCAAGCGCGTGAACATCAGTCTTGGAAAAGACAAGGAGCGGAAAGCAGATGTGTTTGCATTTCAGCTGATTCCGCAGGCGATTGAAAAAGGACAGAAATTGAAGAAGAGAGAGACCGGTGTGCCGGGGAAGGACGCTGGGAAGGATAAGACCAAGGTTCATCATTTTGCAGTGAAGAGTCGTGATGAGAGGATTGATTGGATGAGGGAGTTGATGTTGGCGAAGGCGTTGAAGCAGAAGAGTGAGGGGTATGAGGTTAATATTAATGGGAATGCGATATGATGGGATCGGCTGTGGAGGAAGAGGAGGAGGAGGAAGAGGTTTGATGACACTATTTCTTTTCATCGTTACAATGTTCTTTCATTTATTTTACGATTCATGCTTGATGACAACAGATGCAGTGGAAAAAAAGGGGAGGATGACAACTTGATACCAATTTCTTTACTTCGTTACAATACAGATACACCGAGCGTATTGTTAGTGTTCTAAAAACAACTCACACTGCGTGTGGTTGGATATAGGTTACGGCTTGATACTTGTTACTACTTCTTCGAGAGCGATCTCTTTTAACATATGATTGGGCAGGCGGCATTGATTGGGAGTTTTTTCTTTTCTTTCGTGGTTTAAAGAGTTATGAAATGAGATAGGAAGAAAATAAAGGGACGGATATGGGAATACACGAAAGAGATGGATATGGAAAGACCAGGAAGAGTTGGATACTATATTTGATGGACTTTCGTTGAATCTATTGATGACTTGGGCGGCATTCTGGTAGTTGGTTAGTTCAAAATTTATGTATCTAGGATCAAAATAAAATGAAATTTGTATATGAATCTCTAGCTCGCGTAAAACACATAAAATACTTATGGATTCAGAGAATTTCGAAGAGAAATCACCGCCTTATGCCGTAAATACGATCCCTAATTCCCCTGATTGTCTGGAATCGAGATGCAAATGAGACAATGAAATGAATCGGGACTCTCCAACAGAACCAACAAGGAAGGGACGACTATCCCTGAGAAGTCCAGCTACCTAGCTGTCATGAGATGAACTGCCTCTGGACCAATACCTCAACTCACGCTACAGCCTACGAGATGCAACAAAATGTTGGTATGTATTCGCAGACCCTCCCTCCATCTGAGCCACGTCGTCGCAATCCACCAGAAACCCAAAGCCAGCGACTGAGCGGTTAAGGAATCCATTGACTCCAGGCCGCGTTCATCCTCTCGTATGAATATACGAACCCCAATGCACTCACTGGATTCGCACGATGGGGATCCGCACCAAAATCCCTCCGGCCCAAAAGGTCTAGCATAAAGGCAAGGACATGTGTGCACTGCGCAGTCGGTTAGCAGAACGGGGTTTTTATCCTGCTATGGTAAGTCTTCTAGAAGCTATAATGTAGACGTGCAACATTTGGAAGATTCAACATCGATTGCGGCGCACAGTGGACAGTAGGATGTTGGATACATACATTCATGGGTCCGAGTTGGGCGTTTACTATGGTGTGATGCGGTGCGGTCTAAGAGTAGCAGACCGGTTGGTTGGTTGGTGGGAGCTGATACACGGACAACGAGCCATGCGGCTACGTGGAGTTTACCCAGGAAACATTGCGATTGCATTCAGTTGTTTTGAAACGATGAAGACGATTGTTATGCAACAACACATCTCTTCTCTTTACTGTAATGTGACCCGATCAAGTAAATCAAACAAAGAAGTAACCTAAATCATACAAACAATTAGCTCCCCTCAGCTCTAGTGAAGCACCCATCCATCCCATGTCAAGCCAAAATCAAAGCAAACAAATTCCAAAAAAAAAAAAGATCTAGACCCCTCCACACAAAACAAACCCCGTGCCCCCCCTATGCCCAGTTAGCCAGTGCCACCGCCACCCAACTATCAGATATGCAACAAATATGCAAAGAGGCATTTCTGAACCAAGCCCCCGTTGGGAAATTGTGGGGTTGTGGAAGAGACGTGCAACATTGGTTTTGCTTTTTCGATTATGAGAGCTACCCCCCGGTGTGGATTTGTGGGAGGATTGAGCGGGGAGAGGGGTGGAAGGGAGGAGGTGGCGTTGCGGTCCTTGGAGTTGCGTTTGGATTCGAAGTGAGTGATCGAGGCCCGAGGGAGTTTGAAGCTGACTTACCTTGAAGGAAAAAGGAAGACGCAAAGATGAAAGCGATAAAATGGGATAGAGTAAAATAGGAGTGTGAGAAGGGGGTACTGCGCTGGACACTGGTCGTTGAGCAATTGGAACTTGGTACTGCGCCGTAACATTGATAAGGATAAGCATTGGAGCTATGTATGATTGGCGAAGCTTAGGTATGCTTATGGTAGTGGGCGCGAACATTGAACAGACAGGATATGAACTGTAGTCAGCAAGTGGTAGACTATCCCAAGTAGTAGATGCTTTCACAGCCTGCGGAATCTTGTACATGCAGGATGTCGTGCGCGACGTCCTTGCGCTCTATGGTTCCATTGAGACAAAACGATTCGTTACATAAGACACTTAGATTGGATGGGGATGATGATTATGTCAAATGCAATCTTCAAGTACTCCATTTCCATTAAGGACTCCTTGGCTGATCATATCATACAGGCCCGAAGCTAAAGGAAAACAGGAGAAGAAAATTCAACCAAGCCGTCCTTTCTCAACCGAACCATTCATTCCCAATTTTAACACCATACCAATGAAATAGACACGCAACGCAAGGAAAACCCTTGACAGTCCCCACAGCTTCATCCCGCAAGCCTTTGTAAGATACAGCCAGAAATCATAGAAGCGACTTTGGAAAGGTAAGAAGAGGATATAGGTCAATGGAGGGGTATATCCAATGAGTGTTCTTTCCTGCAGCACCATCTCATGCAAAAAGTAAATCAGCAATGAAAACAAGCCTAGGCCCTCTTCGGGCGGCCGCGACCACGACCTGATGAAGCTGGAGTAGCAGCATCATCGGACTTTCTCTTCTTGCTTGCTGGTGTAACCGTGGTATCTTCCTCTTCCTCTTCCTCTCCCTCTCCCTCTTCCTCTTCCTCGGACGCCTTTCTCTTCTTGCTGGCAGGTGTCGCGGTAGTCTCATTGATCTCTTCAGCAGCTTTCGCGGACCTTCCTTTTTTGTTGCCTGATGCGAGACTCTTGCCTGGTGACTTGGCTTCCTTAGGAGCCTTTGCGACTGCAGCACGGGCGGTCGGAGGCTTGGGGGCGCGACCAGTCGGCGGTCTACCACGTCCACGTCCGGATGGTGGTGGCTTTTGTTTCTTTTCGCTATCCGGCAAAGGTGGTCGACCTCTGCCACGACCGCTTGGGACCGGCTTCGGCTTAGGTTCCCGTACAGGCTCGCTCTCCTTGATAATGACAAAGGCGACCTTTTCAATCTGAAGTGGATTAACGGAAAGACGGCTGGCCAACGTCTTGGCCGCAGTGTGGACCTCTTCAAATTCTTTGGTGGTGTATTTCGGATTCGGCTTGAGTCCACCTTCGTTAACGAGCCATTTGTAGACTTCGTCACTGAAAAATATCACATGATCGGGGTCGTGGATAGCAAGAATAAGGGATGCTGTGGCAGGTCCGATTCCCTGCAATGGTTCCTTGATCTTGGATATAACCTCTGCAATATCTTCGGGGTGTTCTCTGTAGTGCTTGAAGGCATCTTCGGTAGCACTCTTGACTTTCTCATCGCTATTCTTTGCAACTTTCTTAAGGAACCCTGGGCGATAGGCGCCATGACGACTAGATCGGAGATCAGCGACTATTCGGTGAAAGATCTTGACATACAGCTAATAGCAACATAGCTGGTTCACCAAAAGCTCGTGGGATGTTATGACAGGGCAGGAAGTTAATCGCAAACCAGGGATCCCCCATGTGATTAACTAGCCAAGTCGAGTGCAAAAGACTATTTGCAAGGGAAAGGGGGGGACAGAAAATCATAAAGTAGGTGAAGAACTTACAGTTTCCAATCTACAAGCTTCTCAAGGTCTTTGATGGTCAAGGTGCTTGCGCCTTTCTTGAATTTTTGTGGTGCCTCAACATATCTGAATCTGTCGAGTTCCGCTAAAGGTGTAACGCCTTCCTTTGCTATGAAAAAGTTAAATATCATCAACAAATATTTTCCCCACGGGTCAACGATAGAAAAAGGGCATTGAACTCACCATTTTTGCTGGCATACGATTGGATCAATTGGGGGTATCTTGCCAAGGCAGAGTTGAACTCTGCCAACGTGATATCCTTCGCGGAAGGCATGGCAGATGTGTGAATATCCTCCTCAGATCTCTCTGTATCACGCTTTTTGGGGCTTTTAAATAGAGGATTGAGAGAATTTGAGATGGAGCGAAGCATTCAAAGCAGTTGAAAGTGAGGTTGATGAGATGTTTGTTTTTTGGTTGAATTTTAAAAGAGAAAAGAGTGAAGGAGAAGAGGCCCTGGGGAGGAACGCGACGCGACTTGTTATTCGTGCTGTGGCTATTTTAGGCCTAGCTGGTGATTTGATTGCGCTGTACTAAGAGCCGTGATTTAACCACAATAGTATAATTAGACGAGTGAAATTGATTTTTTTTTATTTTTTTGAGATATTTTTTGGGGACCCGCCCGGTAGAGGCTTTGCGATTTATGAAATGCAATGAGCGGCGATACACCGTCCTGTTGAACAATAAGATATCGAACCCATTCTCAGGTCATCTCGATGCCCAGCCGTAAGAACAGCTTGCTGCGAGATTCGGGAACTTCTCTATAGAGCCATATCTCAAAAAATGAATTGGCGGTCGTTTTGGAAGAACAAAGGAATTGTCCATAATTAGTCCGCTTTCTTAGTTATTTCTTTTCATATTTCTTTTCTTATGCCTAGTTCAAATATCCATCCGTATTCTAGTAAGCAAGAAATAATTGGTACACGAATTCCAGACCCATCCATCTTTTTCCTTTTCCTCCTCAAGGCACACAACTCACATTCCTTGCAAACGCTCCAGCGAAACCGCCGCATACCTTTCCGATAGCTACACTCTAATAAATCTTCAATAGTTTTTAATACACAACATGGGTGGAGGCAACGTAAGTGTTTCCATTTTCCTAACACTTCACATAAAGGATCATCAAGGTTGCCGGTGTATTCTCCACCGGCCGCTCAACCTGCTTTCTGACCATGATTTCGCGGATCGGAGCCGAGACGATTGGCGTCGATTAACCCGACCAGACCTGACCTTTGAATAGGGCGCAAAAGCAGCTTCGAGGAGAAAGCGAGCGGACAAGGACGACAAGGGTGTCGCAAAGTCGCAATTGAAGGTCAACGAGCAAGCCAAGTCTATTCAATGCGATACGTGCAAGAGCACATTCTTGCAGACTACAAAACTCCCTGCGTGAGTCTTTTCTCTTCTTTCTTGCGCACGATGGTCTCGATATCGAGAGGATGGGAGATCGTTGGCGGATGAAGGCGTAGTAGCGGTGGACGGCTATCTAAAACGATAATTCAAGCCGAGCACAAGCTAACGGGTGTTGCGAAAACATAGCCTTACGGAGCACGCCTCAAATAAACACTCGAAAACCCTTGAAGCATGCTTTGCGAAATATCTCGCCACGCTGCCACCCTCCTCCCTTGGGGACGCCAACAAGCAAGGCCTTAAGAACTAGTTCCGAAACAGTGTATTTGCATGGGCGCTTACGGGTTGATTTGGAGATGATGACGACGCATGATATTATACGGTAGATAAATGATGGGAGACTGATCGTTCCTTTTAAGTTTACGAATAGCGGCGGGTTTCTTTTCTTTTGCGAAGGAGAGCGAGCGACAGGCGCATGGTTCAGGCAGAATGGCGTTATATCTCATAAGCTATGGCGAACTAGCATAGCGGACTAGCTACTTGATTTGAGCCAGAAGAACTTATCTCATGTTTATGTGCATATAGTGCGTGCTATGTTTCGCCCGGCGGCGTAACCGGCATGCTCTTCTTCCTCCTCTCCTCCTCTTGCTCCGCTCTTATGTCCTTCAATATCTCTGGATACCATCTTTCTCCTACGTCTACATGGCTCTTGATCCTATTGCGCAGCGTCGCTTCCCCAAGTGTCTGTGCCTTGCCGCCCCCTCTAAATGTAAACTCCACATCATCTAGCCTTCCTCCCACCTCCGCCAAAACCTTCTTCCTCATATCCCTAATCTCCTGCGGCACATCACCAATGCCCACCTCATTCAACTCCTCGAACCTCGTACTACCCCTCACCCCTTGAAAGAAAGGAATACTATATCTCGGCCCTCCTCCCCAAGCCGGACTCAATACCCTGTGTGTAGTACTAGCACAAACCCCCTTCGTCAACGCCTCCATACCCTGTCCTATAGCCACCACAACCGTCCCCTCCTTCGGTGGACAATCGATCCATTCCCCCTTCATATTCTGCACCTGCAGCCCTTTCTTATCGCCCACCTGCAAGAGATACGACGTCAACATCGAATCCTTATGCGGACCTACTCCCTGCCCTTGCTGGTCCGCGCCTAGTCCTAGTTCTTTCAAATCAGGATATTTGACAATCTTGAGCTTGTGTTGTTGGTCTTGGTCGAAAAATCGATCAAAGGCGGAGGGAGGGAGCCCAATGGCTTCCGCGATGAGAGACGTGAAGAACATAGATACGGAGGCCATTTGGGAGATGTAAGATTCGAAGACAGGGCGGAAATTGGGGAGATAGGAGGGAGAGGGCCAGAGGTTGGGCGCGAGGAGGTTGTAGTAGAGGGGGTCGGTTGCGCTGGGGAGCGGGTGAGGTGTGGAGAGGTCGATCTGCTCGCGGTGATCGGGGGCGTATGCTGTGAGCTCGGCAGAGAGCGGGGAGTAGCCGAGGAAGGAGGGAGCGTTGACCATTTGAATCTTTGTCCTGTATTTAGAGATTAATTAGAATGGAAAGGGAAAGTGTGTTGCAGAAAGTTCTGCAGTGATATGATTCCTCGGAAAGAAGGAAATGCAGGAAGGAAGTGGTACTTTTCATCCATTGGTATATCAAAAAACTTCACCCCTTCTTCTATCACATTTTCTATCAGTTCCTGAGGAACCCCGGTATTCTTGAGGTACAAGAAGCCCACTTCAAGTAACGCATGTCGCAATTGATCTAAAAAGTCTTGTTTCGTATCTGCAGATCGGGCAAGGGAGAGATCGAGGACAGGAACATTGGTGAAGGACATTTTGAGCAAAGCAGATTAGAAGGAACAAAAAAAGGGAAAGATTGCAGGTTTCCAGAACTTATAACCTCGTATGTGAAGATGAGTGCTTGCTAATCTGGCGCATCATGAACTGATGTTGTCGCACAGCAAGATACTTTGGTGGACTCTACAACAAATAAAGTGGGGTGCGGGGTGATTCCGTCATATGGCGCAATCATAGCAGATTGTTGGACTCTTTTGTCATGTTGTACTCTAGGTCGTGCACTTTCCAAGGTACAATGTACTTTTTATACTTTATCCTCTGTACAACCACACAGAAATATCCATAAGGCTCAAAGTTCAGAGACGATCCTTGCTATGCCCAGAACTTGACCCAATACTTCATTACGATACCCGCTCCAAAGGTTTACTAGAAAACAACCCTGCCACTTGGTAGAACATCTCTTCCAAGGGCGGCAACGCGAAAGCTGGCCCAATATCGAAGACTTCCGAGAGCTCCTGCTGGGTTACAACAGGGGTCTCATTTTCTTCCTCGATGGCTGAAGGAGATGGAGGTTGAGCTTCTTCCGGCTCTTCTTCATCATCTTCAACCATCTGCAACAAGTCGCCTACAGGCTCGTCGGCTATTGTGTCAAGCTGAAGATCCACGGTGGGTTGGGCTAGAGCGATGGCTGACTGTACTCCCTTCTTCACCACGCTTCGAATCTCAGCTGCTCCATCAATGACCAAGTACCCTTCCATATCCACAGTCGGTACAAGAGCGGTAACGAGAGTTTCGAAACATTCCGTGAAGTACGGCACCTGGCTGTCCTGGCCGAAAATTGCCAAAGCGGAGTAAGTTGGTGGTTCCGTGCGCGATTTCCGCTCCTCCATCGTTGGGGGATTTAGTCTCATAGGAATGGCAACTGCAAAAGTTTGACTTTTTCGATCGATTGCCAAGTGCATCATCTCAACCTTTTGTGCTACCTCCATGTGTTTCAAAGGGATAGATAAGGTGAAGCTGTACCTCATCTGGTCCGCTACTAAGTCATGGACTCTAACAGAGTTGGAAAGTGTGACAAGATCTCTGCCCAAGATCTCCATACGCACAATATGGCCTTCGTACAAGCCGCATTGCGAGGTCTTGATTGTGCCTGACTCTGGATCTAGTATGTGGACTATACCGTTGTCGCCATACGCTGCGGCCAAGGTAGAGCCGTCCTCAGCGAATGCCACACATCCATTCTGAGGTGGAAGTGGTAGTGAGTCCTCGGCAAGCTCAGATTTAGCAAGATGAATCGAATGCCGGCAATGCCAATTTTGCAAAGGGCGACCATGCTCATCTTTGACAGGAACTCCCTCCCTCATTCGGGTCTTAGGGGACCATGTGCGTACCACACGGTCTTCTCCAATAGTGGCAAATTTTAGGGATTGGGGGTCTGCAGACAGGTCTAGAATTCGGCCGACACCGGTTAGGCCACTGCTGGGCACATGTGGGGCATTAATGCGGGAAACAAGTTCCCATGTTTTGGATGCATCATTCCACTTCCAAAATTTAAGATAGACTTCACGTCTTAGATTAAGCTCATCAATGTAGTTCGTAGCCTGATGCTGAATGAACTCGAGGTCCGCCAATGGGGGTGTCCATTCGTCGACAGTGGCTAACCAAAGTCCATCATGAGAGATTTGGATATGGGTGACTCTTGGTTCAGAAATGGGAAGAGTGTTCGGTGTCGTATTGTTATTGGTAACATTCGTCCTCGCGAGAGCTTGTTTAGAAATATTGTGGCCTGCGCTAATATCGTACGTTTGCAGAAATAGGCAGGCTCTGGTTGGGGCACCCAGCAATGGAACTTCCTGAATGGGCCCAACACCAAGCAGTAATTGAGAAGGATTTGACGGATTAAGAAGAGCTGGTGTTCTTTGAACCAGTGGAAACTTGTAGATTTCACCTTTAAGCCTTCTCACCTGTAGATTTCGCGGCTCTGTAAACCGAGTCACGTTAGACTGAATGCCCGCGAAATTTGCGGTGGGTTCCAACTCTGCAGTAGAAAGTACAAGTGCAGAATTATCCGCAAGCTGAATACCATAAGACGTCCCAGAGGGTGAGACAACAAGATTCAGGATAGAGGTGGTCATGTAAGGCAGGAATTCCTTCTTCCCAGTGTCGAGTTGCCAAAGGACGAGCACTGCTTCGTCACCCCCAGAAATGATATAATTTCCTAGTCTAAAGTCAGTTCATGGTGCTAGGTTAGCAATGGAATACTATACGCACCATCTAGTGACCATTTCACAGTATTGACCACTTGTCGATGCCAATGAAATTTTGCTGGGGTGAGGTTGAGTCTGGAAGAGTAATTCTTATCTTCTGATAGTATTAAATTTGCCAATAAGTCTCGATGAACGAATATCGCTCCTCTCGCATCGCCAACAACAATATCAGCTACGGGAATTTTTTTCAGCGCACGCTTGTCCTCATTCACGGTTCTAGGAGATACTCGAATATCAAACGAGGTGATAGTATCTGCAGACTGAAAAACTCGAAATTCATATTTGAGCTTGTCCGTGGTGTTGAAGTCCATCGACCGAATATTCCCGACTAAGACACTCCTGCCAGAGACCGCAAGTATCACAGAGCCTTCATTAGCTGTCTTCAACTTGAAAATAGGCGTTTTAGAGTTGTGTATAGTTCTTGCGACTGTCTGTATAGGCGAGCCGGGTTGCGTCAATTCGTTCGCGGTTATGCGCCATCCACCATCCTTCTTCTCTTCTGTAGTGAATAGTACATCCCTTCGTCTGCCAGCTGAAAGCATAGAAGCGACTGTCATATGTATACAGCCAGTCGATGATATCCTCCATGACTGATCGTTACCCATTCCTGATGTCCAGTCTACGCGGTAGATTGCGCCATCAGACAGAGCAACCCAAATAATGCATGATTCTGTGGGAGATATTTCATACGCAACGATATTGGCGAGAGGATGTTTCGAAGGATCGAACTTGATCGTCCTTGTAAGAAGGGAATTAGAAGTTGAGTAGACAAGCAAGCTCATTCGATGGGCCAAAATGAACGATCTTTAATACTCATTAGCATACTCCTTCGAGAACCAGCAGAGTCTGTATACTTCTCATCTCTCGCGAACACCGGCTCAGCATTGATTATTCTGCCCCCGACCGAATTGGATATCACCCAACCAGGAACTCTGGGCTTCGGAGCCTGCGGTAGAGTCCTCTCCCATATTTTCTTGTTACTCTTGAGCCTGATGGGAGTCCGTTTCGTTTCTGCATTTTGGGGTTCATTGCTGGGTTCTGGCGATGGAGGCGCAAACAAATCTTCGAAATCAAGAGCCTCAGGATCATCGTTTGCATCTCTATCGACCGTTTCGTCGGCTTGAATCAATTCCTTTCCACTTTCGAGGGACGTAAAGACGTCCCAGCCGACATTGCTTTGGTTGAACTTGGTAGCGGGCGGCGTACGTTCCGAACCTTGTTTAGTTCTTTTAGGGGTATCCAATACATCCACTGGACCTCTCTTACGCTTCAATATCGAAGCCATAATATGTGTCTAAAGATCTTGTCGAGTATTAGAAGGTTGAAGGTTGTGAATGTCAAAACTGTAATTCTCAGCGGGTGAGCCAGGCATATCTCCGAACTTTTTTTTATTTTTTATTTAGCGAGATCGCGATAAAGAAAAAGTTAACCTCACGCGGCGAACCTCACCACTCTTTGATCTCTTTTACAAACGCTACGCCATCGCAACACTTTACAGCACACCACATCACATCAAAATGATTATTCCAGTACGCTGCTTCTCTTGCGGAAAGGTATAAAGCTTCTAAGATTCTGCGCGACGAACTGTCATTGACAATTAAGCAGGTTACAGGAGATCTATGGGAACGATTTGTTAGGCTGATCGACGAGGGTGTCAATGACGGGTCAGTCAGAACTCTCCTCAAAACATTGTTTAGCCTCATACTGATGATTGATTACCAGCGATGCCATGGATCAACTAAAGCTCAACCGTTATTGTTGTCGCCGCATGGTCATGACCCACGTCGATCTCATCGAAAAGCTACTCAGGTATGGCGTCCCCCTGTGCAATTTACCAGATTGACAAAGGATCGAGATTCTTTGACCTTACAACATATTGGCCATTTGCTGAGTATTTAGATACAATCCCGCGGAACGAGATGCGAAGAAAGCCGCTTTGAACTAGATTCAGCGGAGAACAGGCCGTTCGTATACGTCTCTATTCATAAACACTCAATCACCTACCGCATGCTGTAAGATACGACTTCCGAATAACGCGACACGCGACTATACGACGATGTGCTGCCTGTCGGGAAGATTATGCTGCAGGCGTTGATTGGAGGTCAAATTGCAATACAACAGGTTTCTGGCGTGGGCATTCTGGGGGGCACCTGGAAGCATCGGTCCTTATCCCCTTGACTGCCATACTCGACTTTCCGACCTTATTTTTAGTAAGGTCGCGAGTAGTTGGCAGTCAAGGGGATACTGGCATTGCATATTGGTGTTGGTGTTGGTGTTGGTATTGCTATTTGTTCCAGAAGCAGAGGGAAGATTGTTTTCTGGTGGACTATCACTTTTCCAGTATCAGAAGAGCATTTTCGAACCTATGTCCAACATATCCATGAAGCAGTGATTTTGGTTGTTTTTGCAGACGACGCAAGCCTAAATGAACACTTGTGATTATTGGGATGGGTGTCCCGAGGATTTGGTACCCTTCATGTACAACGCATACATACTAGCTTGAGGCGTAGTCTGCATATTTGGCAAGCCATCAAACTCAGAATTGGAACACATGTTGGCGTATGTTAATTTATGCCGAACCAACATTCACCGACGGGAAACTTTTGCTTTACTAGCAGGGAAATTTTGTTTTAGGCAGGTCGTGAGTGGTAGGTAAAGCGCTCAACACTTGAAAAAAGAAACTGATCGCGTCCAGCGTGCGTAAGGCTAGAAGCGGTGGAGCAATTGTTGGAACTATTTCGAATCAGACTTCATTGCGTTGATCGCGTCCATTGCAATGGCAAACAGTTGTATGGTCAATCTCATGAACTTTTTCGAAACACTACGACCGACGAGTTTTTAGACCAATGGTTAGAAAGTGAGGGGTTGGGTCTCGTCATGAAGTGCTAGAAGAATGTACCCATGGACACCAACAGTCGTGATAGAATCCCTTTCAGCCTTTTGTTTGCCAGCTGTAGGCCGTCTTGCTTCCAGATGACTTTCAGTGACTAGTCAATGTGATCATAGGTAGATGGAAATAAGGATAATTGGCCTTTTATCCGACCCTTGAGCCCGTTCCCGAGGCTCCGGATACCAACTCTGTTAGGACTCATTCGGCTGCGATGAGCAAAGGATAAGTCCATGATCTAAGAGGCCCTAGCACTTTTGTAGAACCTTCCAACCGTTGGACCAGGGATTGATGCCGTGTCCTTTCTTTTCAAAAAGCACTTCCTATTGCATTGGGTAGAAACCTGATGATAACTACCTCCGGTTCTCAAGATTTGGGCTTACAACGCCGATTTTTCAGGAATGATGCTATTTTGAACCTAGGTAGATGAGGAGATGTGAGGCGTCGTGTGGAGTCAGCCCTCTGGCTTTTCTTCTTGGAGCTCTTGTCCCATCCTTCCTGGCTGTGCGGTACATGAGATGGCAAGGACTTCATAGGATCCCAAGATAAGCTGTACGTACTCCGCACTATGAAGGTATAAGCTTAGGTAGAAAGTAGAGAAACTAGAAACGAGAAACGAGAAACGAGAAACTAGAAGCTAGAAGCTAAGTAGAAACTAGAAACTAGAAACTAGAACTAGAAACTAGAGACTAGAGACTTTGAGCAGCAGCAAGATTTCTCGTAAGCGCCGAGCATGCCTGCGACTTACTTATGCATGCAAAGAGGATCAAAGGACACCAATTGGGAGAGATGATTGGCTCTCGTTAATCGAAATGATAACTCGCTGCTCTTCGAAACTCTCCTGAGAACGGTAGGCTTCTTTTTTCCAAGCCAAACGTGGTATTTATGTTGAATTCGATGTACGACGGGAAAACAATCATCTCGATTCGCGACGGACCATAATAACACGGAACGCGACGAGGATACCTACCACATATTGACTCTTGAGGGATGAAGGGAAATTTGCTTTCCCTGCAAGCTCATCGCTCCACATCCCACGCAGGGATTCAGAGGTCCCCCGCCGAGAGTCCGCTAGAGCTGCGCTCGCTCATCATCCCCGAGAGACGTGAATCTGCGGCACAGCGCTTCTACTCCTTCTACGCACCCATACTCACGGTTCATGGCTTTCTCATAACATTTTATTTTATTTTTTTGGTTAATTTGAGCGTGTATTTTTGGTTACGCGCATCCATTCATTCTACCCCTAAGCTCCTTATAGCGAGATCCAGTAAGCCTGGGAATCTCGTGGTGCCAGCACTTCTACGAACATTCCAACGGTTCGAGCTTCCTGCTGGGAAGTCTTGATCCATCCCAGAGCTTTCCCCATCACCCCCAGCGACTGCTAGCCCAGCCTAACATCTGCCTGGGTGCCCCTCTCAAATCTGGCGTTGTAAGCAATCTCATATTTTTCTTATAATTAAACGTCGGTGCCCGCCCAAGATCTACATTCTGCCACTTTCGTGGCTTTCTATCTTCTTGTATCAGAGTATTGCCAAGTAGCCAGCAATGACAATGGAAAGTCCATTGATGGCTTCACCTCTGAACGCCATGTCTCCCTTCTCTCCATACACAGACTTCTCTATGTCGCCGTGTTCTCCATCCACATCCACCCATAGGTTTCCTTACTATCAATCGATGTATGTATCGTTGTTACGGAAATCGACCTTGCTAACTAAACCCAACAGCCCTGCGCGAAATCCCTACGGGGATAATCTCCAACCAGCTTCCTTTGAAGACGGCCTTTCTCCCGCCAGTGCGCAACTGCTAAGCCCAATGAGCGATATGGTAGGGCCCTCGCCCGTCACCTCAAATGGTACTACAACGACAGAGATTGAGGACGAGGTGGCAGATGAGGCTATAGATCCAGAAGATATACCTAGGGCAGATTCGCAGGCAACTGTTAGTCGTGTGTTACAGAGCCCAAAATAACGTCGCTGACTTTGGGTAGCTAAAACGATTGAGTACGAATCTGCCGGATGAGTTTCGTGCATCTATCGACGACGAGTCTGTTTCTGTTATTCATGCACCTGAAGGTTACGCGAGATTTGTAGGGCATCAAGACTCCACTTGGATGAAGACCGCATGACTGACCAGAACAGATGTTCAACGAGAAAACCCCACTGCAAGCACAAGCTACTTACAATCGGTCGACGCCTACACCATATCAACAGCCTGGAAGTTCCAAGACAAGCCCTAGATCCAGTCCCAGATCTAGTTCTCGAGGTATTTTGAAGACGAGTCCTAGAACGACCCCCAAAACGAGCCCGAAGATAAGCCCAAAATTAAGTCCACAAAGTCCTCAGGTCACCGAAGATGCAGACAAGGTAAGGCCTTTGTTTTTTCTGTCAGATGGAGCTGAGCATTGTAAAGTCTACAGATCGTTGCCCAACATCGCCGCCGCCTATATCTACAGATATAAGACCCATAAAGTATGGTCTAGAAAATGCAACACCTCGAGCCCAAACCCGTCAGGAAGTGGAATCATTTGCGCAAGAAAAAAGACCATCTCGACCAAGCAGTCTCGAAGGTATAGCGGAAGAAGAACACGAAATCCAAACGCCATGCTCACTCTTCTCAGGCATTCCTGAAGAATTGCCCAAAGACTTCTCGGAGGACGACTTTGATGCTCGTACGGTTCACAATTCAGATGAGGAAGTCGCAGCTCTAAAGACAGCTTTGAATGAATGTTGGACTTTATGCAATACTTTAGCTAGTCTTAGTTCCATTCATCGCGAGCGGATATTCAGCTTTTCTGGATCTGGAGACGCCCACGAAAAGGCCTGGAAATGTTGTTGGAAGCTTTGCAAGAAATTATACGACAGTCGCGACGAAGACCACGAGTTCCACGTTCGGCCCACCCTCGACATGTGTCGTGACTTCTGTCAAGCTTTATTTGATGTGCGCCAAAAGCAAGACGAGCTAGCGGATTCGGTGTTAAGGGTTAGTTTTGAGTTGAATAACCACCTGTACAACACTCACGATCGCAATCTACCGGAAGCATTCCGTGAGAGGACTCTGGACTTCTATATTACCCTTTGTCATCGTTTGATGAAGCAGCGAAGTGAACTAGCTGAAGAAACTGATGCGCTACTCCGAGCTTGTTGGAGCTTGGCAGAAATGCTATTCAGTCTTCGACAGAATCGACGTGAGGGTAAGCAAGCAGATGAGGAACTCTTAGGATCTGCCGTTCAAGCTTGCTGGGAGCTGTGCGATCTTTTCCGGGAGGGTTGGACGCAAGTTCGTCCTGAGCGCGGTACACCTCGCCCATCACAAACTACTTTCACACACCCATCTGATCAAATGTCACGATCCTCACATACGAAAACAAGCAGTCTGGCCTCTTTATCGGAGAGCCCTGAAGAACAAACCACGACGCGTTATGTCATCTTACCAGAGACCCCGACCACTGATTTCGAAGATACTCCTATTACACCAGAAGTGGACTCGCCCAATATCCCCAACATAATGGTTCTTGGAACAGAGAGCCGGACAGTTGCCCCAAGATGGTCTTCTACGGCTTCATCTCTCTCTGGCTACTCGCAAGAAAGTAGTAGCACAGTAACCAACGGCAACCAACCGGAAGATTTCAACTTGACGCGACTGAAAATGCTCATCTTGAAAGCTGCAATGAATGTTGGCTACTCGCGCAATACTTCGTCATCAACAATTGCGCCCTTGACATTACAAAGCTTTGTCAAAGCCCTACCAACAGGAACCTTTGGCTCCTCACAAGCACATGCGAACTTACTGGCCTCTTACCGGAATTTAGTGCTTAGCGATCCAACTTTCCGTCACCCAAGTTCTCTGCCCCCTATTGGCAAGAAAGTATCGGCACCCGATGTAGCCAAAAGTGTAGGGTGGATGATGAGAGCGGGGCAGTACACCTTCCTAAAAGATCTTTTCAGATTGGTGTTTGGTTTTCATGTTGACGAAGCTGAATCACGAAAGAACGTGAGCATCACAGTATGAAGCACACTATTCGCATGCTTGGAATCCACTCATACATCGTGCGTGGATGGATTATCATCCAAAGAACGCATTTATCGTGATGCATGTGTAGCATCTCTGCTCAAGTTAACCAAGATGTACCACAACTTCATCACTCGAATTTAGGCCTAGCTACGACATTGACTAGGAATATCGACACGGAAAGTGCTCTTGCTGATGTTTTATGACTTGTACGAAATTGAACTTTACGAATTCTGTATTTGGACGAGATCCTTCTTTTCGTTACCCGATACCCCTGCTGTAGGCGTTCCGGCGAGGTGGACTTTTTCTATTTGGCCTTCGGATATCATGACTATATTTTCTCTCACATATTAAATCCTATATACCTTAAATTTTATACCATATTATTGCTGAAAATTGTCTAGCTTCGTTATCTATGAGCATTGGACCGTTTACTTTCTCCCCAGTGTAAGCGGAGAATATCCGTGATAGAAGGGGTATCTGGTCCTGTGAACTCTCATAAACCCTTGCCTCAGTTGGCTTATGGCCACTGGTATCAGTCGCTCCCGGATAGCTCTAGTCTAGAATGTTTATCCATGAACAATTTTGCAATGCAGAATATAGCACATAACTGATGAATGGTTGTGTACTGTCACATCGCAGACGTATGTGTCGTATATGTGTAATCCGATTAGAAAAGAGATCTCTGGGTTTCAGAAGCAGGCACGGCAGCGAGGGCAGGTCTATTTTTGGGGTGGAGCACAAATAGAGGTTGGGACGTGCGCTGCAGTGGTAGCTTTAGCGAAAATGTACCCCGCAGCGCGCTTAATTGTAGTCAGGAACAGAGGGATGGGATCAATGGCGAAGTGGTGAGGATTATTGATTTACTAAGGTGGGTAGATATTGTGGCAATGTACGTTGATAGGATTTTGGGAGGAGTGGGAAGATTTGGGATGGCGGATAATGGTGAGCAGCAGAAGTGGAGTATGAAATCGAGGTTGGAGATAAGATTTGGGGGTGCTATGTAATGCAGGGATGGCGTACCTACTGGCGAAAAGTGGGGGAGCGAGAGCTCGGAGGAGTATTGATATCAACAAAGCGTCCGAGCTTCTATACGATCGTGAAGGAACACTTAAGATGGGATGAAGGATGCGGGAGTCGGGCGTATCCTAGACGAGGGACAGTCCCGACGGGTGAAGCGGAAACATGAGATACAAGTAGAGGTCCGTTCTTCTGACCGTCCAAAGCAACCCGTAGGATCCGTGCTTCCGAGAGTTCTCCCCCTTGCTTACGAAGTGTGGTGTGCATTAGACCTTGACATCACTGTCGGCCAATTCTTCGGAGAGGATATGATATCAGGATAACCGGGTATGTTGATGGTTTATGCACATCTAATGATGTGATTCCGGAGTCCCACTTGGGCTTTTTGCGAGATGGGAGACCAGTCACGGCGAAGTTCTCAGGGTGTACATGTTGGCAGTGACTGAGGTTAAATATCATGGGGATGATCGTCGTCACATTTGTCACCGCTTGGGGAGCGTCTGTTGCTGTAAGAGGGTGGTTTCCCATGTCGAGGTTGTGTATTCGGAAAGGATGTTCGCCGCGATGCAGGAGTACTCAGACTCTAGGCTTTCTCAACTAATATGAGCATATTTGGACTAAACTAGTCATTGCTTCAGAATAGAATTAGAACTATGTCAACTGTAGACCGTCAACACAATGGGCTGAGGTAAGACAAGTGACCTAGAGGATAACGATAGAAACATTCACTCTTATGCAGGCAGGTTGCGCCCAGGCCAGATTTGCCCTTGCGATGAGAATCTGATTCTGCTTTCGTTTGACTTGATGACCTACAAGTGGTCGTGATGAGAATATGATCGTAGGCTGACATCGCCAACAGATGGTGAGATGATGAAAGAATCATGAAAAAGTGCTGAACAGCCGCAGTCCACGACAGCTTGCAATTTGCGCGGTGTCATGGGGATCCTAGTGTAGTATCCGTCATAGAAACATATGCATGGCAAAAGCTGAAGTGGGCAGCCGCATAGTAGTTGCCTATTCTTGCTTCCGGGCAACATGTGACCTCGCGTCAAACTTTCCTTTTAACACGACAATCGCACAATCGACAATCGACAATCATTTATTCACCACAATACATACACAACAAATTTCAAAATAGACAGAGAACAATAAAAAAGCTGATGTGCAAAGTTCAGGAATTGAAGCAATCAGACGAGCTCCAACTATCATATACATCTCGGGACTTCGGCGACATTTTCCTTGAGGCACTGTTGATAGAAGTGTAACAGACTCAACACCTCGATCTCATAACACCACTCTTCTGCTCTTTCCAGTATCGTGAAGTGAGTACCCAGGTGCGATTCTACCGAAGCATCTGTGGCAGATTTATGCGCGGAACACTGATTGCTTATGCCTCCTTATAGGGTTCATAGCCCGCGAGTTTCTTATCAAGTCAATTCACGGCATCTAAATAATGTATCATCCGGATTTACCTGGCCTAGATGTCACTATTCAAGTCAATGGATTGCCTGCTGTGGAATATGGCGATGATGAGGAAATCGAAGTCGGTCCTGGTCCTGCTGGTGTATACCAGGCTGCAAAGACTGGCACCAAATACATAGAGGCTGTTACTGGCGCTGAGTTCAGCGTGCAAGCGTCGTTCTCTCGTGTCTTCAAATGGAATTCACCAATTGTTGAAGTAGGAATGACAGTTGACGGTACTACTGTGCCAGGCATGGTTGTTCATAGCTGTCCAGGGGCAGAAACTCACCGAGCAATAGAAGGTGTGCATCATGGTCCCGCAGCTAGCAGTACCCAATTGTGGACTTTAAAGAGATTCAAGTTCGCTGAACTCGAGATAAGTAAGCTTAGTCATTGGCTAAAGGCTCTAATTCTCGTACTTATTTGAACAAGCCAGTGAAGAACAACGACTTACTACACTCAATCAAGACAAGTTCAAAGCTGAGAGGGTTGGACTGATTGAAGTAAAGATTCACCGCGCACTTATCTTCAAGCACGGGGCCGAAGGGGCATCCTCGCCACTTGGCAATGGTGGTTTGAAGTTACATGAGAAAGCTTTGAAAGGGCAGGCAAAGTCGCATAATACTGGGTAAGTCTTGTGATCATGGCAAATGTAATAAAGCTAACCCGTTGGCTTAGGCTATCCGCAGGCGTACCCAGTGTCGCTCAAACCTATTGCCATACTACGAAAATTGATGGCTCCGAATATCCACTGGCAATCTTTCGTTTTAAGTATCGCTCAAAGGGTACGATGTAATCATATGTTCTCCTTCGAACTCCGCTGATATCATCATAGAATCCCTCAAGCAATTGTTAATCATGGAACGAACGCCAGAGCCGGAACGAACGCCAGAGCCGGAACGAACGCCAGAGCCGGAACACACTCCGATCTCAGAGCCAGCCGGCGACGTTGACTTGAATAACTTGACAGCGAAGCAGAAAGAACGACTACAAGAGTTTCTACGAAACGAGGGCATTGCCGTAATAATGTCTCTCATCGAAATTATACTTAGGATACCACTGACTGTATTTGCAGGACGCTCGCGCACCAGATAGAAAGGTAAAGCGTGAGCGGGACATTGAAGAATCTGGTATACGCCGCAAGAAACCCAGACTGAACTCACCCCGTATCGTTATTGATCTGCTTTCGGATTCGGACGCGGATGATTAGGCGCTGAATATCAACCCATCATGATACTTCAGTGTGAATTGGCGTTTCACATATTATCTCATGCTATTCTGGTAACCTAACTGGTGTTTTCTGGGAGCGACTATACCCTTATCTTATTTAACTAACATATGCTTTGAGGAGTGACAAGTTACAATTTCGGGATCTTGGTGAATGGCATTGAATTATCTTACATATCTTACATAACAACTGGCTGAATATTTTTCTTTACTGGTTCTCATCAAATGAAACTTTATTACTTACTTGCGTAGAGCAGATATCAAGCATAAGAATGCGGTACAACTGAAGTGAATTGGCCAACAGTGCAACACTCGTCCAAAGTACCAAAGCAGAGTAGCTATCAACCTACCAAATAAATGCAAAGCGGCTATCTGAACCAACAGGACTTCTTGACCACGTATGGGACCGTCCTGTCAAGAGTAGTCTAGATTTTTGGTGCATGTCATCCACCTTCACTCCCTGCTTATGTTCCACATATTCATGCTGTGCAGGTCTGCACAATTTATTCGTCCCTGATCGCAGGCCATTCGCTCAGAAACCTACTGCTCACTGTGATCGCATGAAGCCAACACGGGCTGTTTCACCTTATGAGATGATAGGAAATCAAAGTATTGGACAACAAGATGCTCCGAGCTACAGGGAAAGATATCACGATCATGGAACTGCCCAATAAGCTCCTCGAAATAGCTTAGCGCCAAAAAATACGATATGAGGTTAGCTTCGGCCTGTTCGGCTCCATATGAAGAATATCATAGGAAAATCCAACGAGCCTCGATCATGCTTCCGCGTGTCTGTAAGCAGAAAGGACTTGCAAATGAAGCTGATTCCGCTTCTTCACCGGGATCATGTATAATACAAAGGTCCGTCTTACGTATACAAAACTTCATATAAAAGAAGAGTCTGCACACTAGCTCTACCATCCAAAAATCAAGACTCACTCTACTTCTATATAACTCCGTATCTGACCCATTCTTCAGTGAAATAATATTATCAAAATGTCCTCAGCGGCCGCCTCCTCACTCAGACAGCATCTTGCTGCTATCCTTCCTAATAGAGGCTCTCTCCTCAAGGTGGCCCAACGTCCAACGCCTATCCCTGGGCCTGGAGAACTCCTCATTGACGTTCATTCCATTGCTCTCAATCCTATTGATCATTACCAGCGCGATATGGGGTTTGCCATTGAAGCCTATCCCGCCATTCCTGGCTCAGACGTTGCCGGCATCGTTGTAGCCACTGGTCCCTCACTCCCAGCGGATGCTCCCCAAGTCGGAAGTCGTGTGACAGCATTCGCACCATGTTTCTTGCATAAAGGTGCTCCTGATTACGGTGCGCTTCAGAAGAAAGTTCTTGTTCCGGCTACAAGTGCATGTCCTCTACCTGAGAGCATGACCTTCAATGAAGGTGCAATTCTGCCAATGGCTGTTCAAACCACTTGGGCTGGATGGTATTCTATCGGCGTAGCTCGCGATACAAAGTATGCTCCGGAAGACAGAAAGGGTGTCTTGGTTTGGGGCGGTGGTGGCAGTGTTGGAAGTGCAGCCATTCAAGTTGCGAAATCGATGGGTTTTGTAGTTTATGCTACGGCGAGCGCAAAGCATCATGAATATCTCAAGACTCTTGGAGCAAGCAAACTCTTCGATTACAAAGAGACGAATGTGGTGGAGAACATTATACAAACCGCAAAGGAAGACGGGGTAACGATCGATGTCGGCTATACAGCAGCTGTTGGAACAGTGCCTTCATGCATGGATGTTCTGCAAGCAGCAAAGGGCAATGAAGTCGCCAGACTAGCATCGGCCGCTCGGTTGCCGGCAGACTTGCCAACGGTGGACGGCGTGGAAGTCAAATTTGTGGCGGCGCCGCTGGATAGTACGGAAAGGGATGAATTCTCCAGATTCGTATATTGGACATGGCTAAAGGAGAAGCTTCAATCTGGTGACTTTGTGCCAAGTCCACGTATCAAGGTGGTTGACGGCGGATTGGAATCTGCGAACAAGGCATTGGATGAGCTGAAGGCTGGCGTCAGCGGTGTTAAGCTTGTGTTGGAGGTCTGATTTGCTTGGTGCTGGGGAATCATGGACAATAGTGTTTATGTTTTCGCAGCGTTTTCGCAGTGTTTTGGATGGATTAAATTTAAATAAGACTTGAGCACTTACAGTAAATTTTGGATTATATTTTGGATTGTACGAAGTTTGCCTTCACAAAGTAACTACTGTATGCGTCCGAGATCCCTAAGGCTATGACCGATCAACTTTTCAACCTTCGTCTTCGCCTCGACAGCGACAGCGACACAAAGTTACAATTCTCTTGGGGGTTATAGAAGCGTAGTCGTCAATAAATAGTGGAGCAACAGGGAGAGAGAACCATGATCGGCAGCTAAACCGAAGTTGCTCGCACTGTCCAAGCCCGAGCTCGAGCCTAAAACTTGACAAGCTCGACAAGCAGCCAATGAGTGGTCGCTGAAATGAACTCGGTAACGTGGAGCACTGGAGCACCTCCGCCCTTGCATGCCCTCCCTCCGGACCTCTGCCTCCTCGTACTGTTTCCTCGCCTTTGCAGAATCACTTATTCAAATCCATTTTCCAATGGGTTTCGTCTCCACCACCTACTTAACCCACGCTTTCCTCATCTCGATCTAAGCCTTCCAATTCACATTACCTAATTGTATCCTAGGCTATTGGAGAGATTGATACGATCGAACGAAGGTGCAAGCAGAAGCAGAAATGCATACGGCAATAACAACGCGCAGCGCCTTTGCAGTTTTCTGCTTTATATCCAGCATAGCAAGAGCAGCAGCTCCTGGTTCTGTAGCGGGTAAGTGAACCCCCCCCCCCCCTAAACCCGAAGCTCAAATTCTAATACCACTACTATTATTCATAGAACTGGATCTCGAACCATGGATCACTGTCGATGCGAGTGGACATGCATCGACGGTTACTCCCGTGCTTACAACCGTCGATGGGAGGGCAACAACAATTGATCCTGCACCGGCAACATTAGTTGCTAGCTCTGCATCATCTGCGACCGATACTAATTTGAAAACAACTTCTACTTCTACATCAAGTGGAACAATACCTTCATCTACAGGTGGTGGAGCATTCCAAATTTGCCACAATCTCAAAGGAGAATTTGCACCTTTCTGCAAACCAGACAACGGATCTAGTGTTTACGTTGACGAAACATATTATGGTAGGAGATTTACCTAGGGACCAGGGGTTTCACTAACAGTTAACAGTAACATGGGATACTAAATATTTTCCTGGTTCGAACAACTCTGTATTCGTACAAGCAAACTACGTCAATGCTTCTGGTGGCGGGGTGCAGGCATTTCAATCCAGTCTCACCAACAACAATGCTGGATTCATTGCGTGGACGATTGATAAAGCTTGGCTCAAAAACATGCCTTCTAATAACGTAACATTATTCATTACACCTACAGATTCTACAGTCGCATCATCGGTTCAAGGACCTACCCTAATGGTGACTACCTCCCCTTCTCCAGAACCCTATCGTCAACCCAGCGCCAAACCACCCAAAGGCACCTCACTATTCATAGCCCTCCCTACGGTTCTAGCATTCATTCTCCTTTGCCTCTTTGGCACCTACTACTGGAACCGTAAGCACCGTATAATCGGTCTAGGCAATGTGATGGGAAGACGAAACGGATATGGGACTCGTCAGTCGCGAAGTCAAAGATTAGGGTTAGGAAGGAAACCGAAGAAAGATCAAGGGATTTTGTTGAGAGAACAAGAATTAACATCTGGGGGTCAGTATAAAGATAGTCCGGTGAGGACGCAAGATCCAGCAATGCATTACAGAGATGAGATGAGCTGGGAGGATGGAGATCTATTTAGGGATGAAGCAAGATGGCATGCTGAGTGAAGACTGTAACAGAGTTGAAGTTCATAGAATTGTGATAATGAGCCTTGCTTGACGGTTAACGAAAATTGATAGGTTTTCTGTTGAACAAGAGGGCGGAATTATGGCGTGGAGTTGAAGGTTGCTGGTTTGAGATCTATTGTAGGATTTTTCTATTTGTGCTAATGCATCGCCACCTTTTGCTTCCTACATCTAGAGCTGTATTAGTATATCTCCGAAATGGTTCGTATCAAGTATGACACTGCTACTGATACACCTTGCGTGATTGGTTGCATGTGCATACAAACATATAGGCTGTAGATAGTTTGCCCCTATGAAGAAAGTGCGTACATCGACCTCTCGTATGCCTACTGAGGCATGTATTCTCGATTCATCGCCTCGGTGACACGATAAATATGAACAATACTTTTATATTTGTTGCAGCATGACTACCAAAAGCCACAATAACCATGAACTTCAAACCAGAGACAACTAAATCGACCTGCTTCTCACCCTACTTAAAATGAAACTGCTCATCTCCCCACCATTTAAACTTTTTATACCTCTCCTATGCATATGGACGGAATTCTCTACACCATCTCTAAGTCAAATCTCTAAACCCTCCAACTCAACAGAACCCTCCCTGCTCCTCGGAGCCAAAGACTCCACAGGCTGGACTTTAGTCAATAGATAGCATGATGCGTACATATTAACACTGATGAAATTCATATGTTAGCTAAACTTCCTGTCTATTCCTTTCGACAAGAAAGAGCGATACAGAGGAAAGATGGAAACGCACCGATCAATGCAAGCGCCGCCAATACGTGCACCCACACGCTTGGCTTGGAAACCGAGCTCCTCAAACGTTTGGATGTACCACGGAGTCAGAGCTGTAGAGCGGAGAAGTACTCGGCCACCGGTCTTGAGAGCTTTGTTGAGTTTGCGGATTTGGTCCGAGGCAGCGGTGGAGTGGGGATCGAACCACTAGGGGAAGTTTAGTAGGGTGCTTGCATACTTGTGGGAGAAAGAAAGAGCAGAAGAAAAACTTGGAATGCTCACATCCATACTATCCATAACCACGGCGATGGTCAGAGTCCCGGGTGCAAGTCTCTGCAACACCTCCTCAATCTCATCTGTATGGATCCTCAAACCATCAAATGCCCCACCGCGGCTCAATTTCTGATGACTTTTCGGCTTCAGATAATCTGGATGACATCTTTGTGAGTATGATCCCTGGAGACATACAAGATAATACGGATTATCCTCTCCAATTAGTGAGTTCTCAATCACCGGATCTAACGTCTGCATCATATACTCCCAGACTGCACGCCCTCTACTGGAACGCAGCTCTTTTGCAGAATGATCCAGCGGCGACGCAGAAGCAAGGGATTCGGAAGCGAGATGATCCGCTTCCAGCATAGCGAGTTGGTTCTGAGGAACGCCAAGCGCTTTCCAGAGGAATTTCTCTTGCGAGACGACAAGGAAGGAAAACAGACGAGACATGATAAAGGGACGGATTTTAGTGCGCCAGATCTCGCGTTGTTCGTTGAGGGTTTTAGCGTGCAGAAGCTTCTGGATCTCGGAACTGAAATTGAGGAATTGGGAGAGCAGACGAACAACACGGATGGCGTGGCGAGAACCGCCGGTTTCGTAGAGCCCTCGCGAGCGGGTAGATGCGAAGATATGCGCGTTAGTTAGCCAGTATTGGAAAGCGCGGGAGGACATGTGCGGTGAGAGACGGTTGAGTAAGAGGTCTCGGAAGTTGGGGTGTTTGCCCAATCCGAACAGTTTCCAAAAGTCAGCATAGGGAAGCGCGGTGTATGCTGCGACTTTCAGTTCGAGAAGATGATTTTGGCTGGGGTTGAGATCGATGGCATGGATGCGGGCGGGGCTTTTGAGCGCGTAGGAGAGGATGTTGTCGCCTGCGCTGGTGATGGCTAGGACGACGTCACTTGAGCCGATCTTAAGAAGACGTTCGTCAACTCGGGAGTCTTCCCAGGTGAACGCGTAAATGTACTCATTGTTGAATTGGGTATGTTTTCTGAGCTGGTCGTCGTAGTGAATTCTCCAGTGATGGTTTTGGTAGAAGAATGAAGGCAGAGGTAAGTTAGCCGATAGATTGACAATGGCTGCATCAAAAGCTTTTGACCGAAGTTCTGGAGGCGGCGATTTCTCGACATTGCGTGAAAGAGCTTTGGTATGGTTGATTGGTGACAGATATGGAGATTCTGTTGCAGCGGCATTCAGACGCTCCACTATTTCATGGGGGTAATTTGGTGCGTCGAGAGAAGAGGATGGCCTCTTTTGGCATCCAAGCCACATATAGTATGGGATGGAACCAAGGAGATAGTTTCTCGAGTCCGCACTGAGTACGGTGCCGAACCGATACTCTAGATAATCTCTACGAGCAGCTTCCAGGCTTACACGATCGACATCGAACCAGGCTCGCCAAAAGAGTCTCCCGAGCCAGTTTACATGACGATTGATAACTCCCCCGGTGTAGTTTCTGCAGCTCAGATCCACAATCGACTGAACGTAGAAGTCTACAACACCAATAGTGCCTGAAGGAGAAAGCAGATTTGTAATGGAGTCAATGACAGAATAAAAGTCAGGCTACAGATTGTCAGTATAAATCCCGCCTCGGTATGCAGTGACTTACGATCATGGACAAGCTGTAAGATAGTGTGATGAGGTCTGCTCCACCACCGTTTTTAGACTCGGAGAAGTAATTAGATGTGGGCGAGCGGGAAAACCCAACGGCTCCATTCTCAGCCTCTTCATGGTCCTCCAAGCGGAACGTCCTGGCATCCTGGCATACAACCTTTACATTTGTCCACCCGAGGCGAGCGAATCGCTTCCTCGCCACCTCACAGAGAGATGGAGAGAAATCGACGAGATAGACACTAGAGAAGAATTCCGGCACAGAGACAAATTCGGACATTGCCTCGATATTCCAGCCAGTGCCGCCACCAATCTATTCGAACATGTTAGAACAATGTTTCATTCGAGATTCGTTGCTGTACTTACATCCACCCAAATACGTCTCGTGTCATGCGTCCGCTCCCTGGCAGCCTTGTTCACAAGTTGCGCTGCTACCAACGCAAGCATGTCTTCTCGGCCGCGTAGTAATCGCTTCCTCGTCGCGTCATAGACACCCGCCTGAGCTTTGTAGAAGCTTTCCAGCGCATCTTGCTGGCCGTTTTCGGTGCCATCACCACTATGCGGCTTCAAGAATGATGCGTAGAAGAATCGTAAAAAGGATTTGAAGGCATTGGGGACTTCTTCCTCTTCTGCATCTTTTTTCTTCGAGGATAGAAGATTCACGGCAAGTATTATGCCGATAAAGAGCAGCAGTATTGCTCCAATGAGGTAAATGCGGGTGGAATAATCCACTGGCAGGATATTAAGGGTAAGAGAAGCCATGATACTCTCTCATTATTTTGTTGAAGAGTAACGTATCAAAGTAGTTGATACTTCTTGGCGAGGTTTGAGTTGAAGAGCAATGGTGGAAAAAAGGAAACAGATGAGGAAAAACTAGAGGATATAACGTTATTAATGTCGTTTCGTTGGGCACGAGAACCCCTCTTACTAGAAGTGAATGAATCGCTCTTCATCCCACCAAGCTCAGCATGCCCCCCCATTTCCTCAGCAACTATTCCACCTATCAAAGCAGCACATGGCTGCATTAAATTAAGGGTCCTGTGCATGATAACGCTACATACGATACATGGAGGTTCGCAGTAGCTCAATTAACCAGACCAAAAGGAGAAAGTGAAGCTATTTTACCTTTGGAAAATCCATCTTCATCACAGACGAGAACTATCGAGCTGGAGAGAGGGGTTTCTGTAACCAAACACAGCCGGTCCACGATTATGTAGATGGTGATCACTCGGCTGCATAAGAGAAGTGCAGGAAATGAAAAAAATGAATTGATTGGAAGTAGTTGAAAATAATACGACATGTGCAGGAAAGCAGAGTATTGAGCCGTTAGAGAAGTTTTTGATGCTCAGAGTCGAACGGCCAATCAAAAGATGCTGTGGCCGCACGCAGCCAATGATTGGCTCTGCACTTTAGCACCAGAAAAAGATAATCACTTCGCATACACTCAAGTCACCTCCATCTAACATGATAGGGAGGTTGCCTCATGCTGATCACAGCTTTGCTTCTCTAATAGACCTCGAAGTCTCGAAGTCGACCCTGGAAATAGATCACATGCAACGAGCCAGGGAGCCGGGAGTTACTGAAAGATAAGTGCCACTGGCTGCCACCACATATTGTAGCGTACTGCTGCACGACAATACGAGTCGTACACCGTAGCTGGAGACTGAATAAACAACAGGAGTCTCACTCAAGGCTGGATATAGGCCGATTATACTGGCGATACAACCAGAGTCCATTGAGCAACGCGTGTCCAGCTCGCCAAAACTCCTCGGATAATCCCCCGAACTTTTACAATCCTTAACAATCATATCAATTACTACTCATCATCGATGTCCTCCTTCTCAAACCCAGCCTCTGAGTCTTCATTCTCATCTTCTACTTCAGAATCCCCTTCGCTGTCTTCTATTTCCTTTTCCTTTTCTCTGTCAAGCTTTCTCTTTCTCTCTTCCTCTCGTCTACCCTCCTCAAGCATCCTGGCCTTTTCCTCTCGCTGCTTTCGTTGGCCGACAACAAACGCTCCTAATGGTGTCTTCTCCCATTCGAATACCTTAAGGAAGCCTTCTACACCGGCCCGGTTGTTCGGTGCAAATTCAACCTTTGAGCGTTTACCTTCAATCCATTTTGCATTCGCCTCAAGTTTTTGAATAAGGAGCACAAACATTGAGTTAACTTTGCTGTTTTTGTTTCCAGAACTTTTGTTTGAAGCATCTTTGAGCCATCTTTTGAGCATGACTATAACAGGCAGTGTGAGTTCCGGGAATGCGATGCTGGTTGACCAGAGTACAAAGAATTCTGATAATAACTCTGCCGCTTGTTCACCAACGCCATCCTGATAGATACGAGTGCGAAGATAGGACTTTTGTGCTTTGTAGTTTGAGGCAAAATCTAAGCTCTTCTGTGTGCTGGGTTTCGGTGGCTTTTTCATCTCGGCCGAGTTCAGAACTTCGAGCAGTGCGGAGGCCAACGGTATATATGTGCCAGTAGCTCGAGAAAGTCGGAGAAGAGATCGCATAAGATGAAATCTGAGAGGGAAGTATGTAGATGTTGGGATGAGACGCATTGCTCCAAGAGTTACTTGTACAGTTGGATATATCAGTGATCGAAGTTGTGATTCCTTTCCAGCTTCAGCCTCTTTAATCGAGTTGCAGTGCTCTGAAAGGACGCAAGACCAAAAATCTAGAGAATGAACATATTGCCAGTTGTAGACTGTCTTGTAAGACTCCTTCTGGTTGTTTGTGATACTGCTTCGCAAGTGGATTGCGAGTTGTCGAATGAAGGTGAAACCCGTAGTATATCCGATACCTTGATCTATACCCCACAATTCAGCTGCAGAATTCTTCATAAGATTTATTCCCTGAATGGTATGGATGGTCGTATTTCGACTGCCTTTGATCAGCCCCTGGTAGACTGTCTTCATGACAGCTTCCCGAATTCCTGCATCACCAATGACTGCTAAACGTCGGACAACCAAAAAGGCCGTGATTCTTGTTGCTTCAGTGCTCGAAGCGTCAGACCAAACATCCACAACCGTTGTTACTACATGCTTCAGGACCTTCTTGAAAGATAAGAGGTATGGAAGGAGGGGAATAATTGAGGATAGTGTGAGTTTGAGTGTTGACGCATCAGATAACGATGTAAGAAGATGTTGTACCGAGGTGATGTGAGACCGTAGAAGTGGTGAAAGTGTCTTGAACTTCTTCGAATCTGTAGATACTCTTACTTTTCCAGTATTGGACTCTTTGACTGGGAGATGATGGTTGAGGACTTCTGGAACAAGTTTGAGGGTGGTGAGAAGGAGGTCGTGATAAGCTTCAGGGTTCGTTATAGAATATTTGTATTCCTTCCCATCATCTTCGTTGACATGCGCGGCTGCTCTGAATGCGAGAACAACTTGCCTCATTGCTCGCAGAGAATGTTGCTCCGTCATAGCTTTGTTCCATTTCTTTACCATCGCCTTTGTAACCTCGGAAGTATCTTCTTCATCCTCTTCTACTTCAGCCTCCTCTTCCTTCTTGCCAGTCTTCGTTTTCTTCTGTTTCTTCTTCTTTGGCTGCTCTTCATCATCATTTCCACTCAGATCGTCAATCTCGGCAAAATCGGCATCGTCGTCGAAGTCGAGGGCTTCAGGATCATTCTCCTTAAGATATTTGTAGAATTCTGGGTCCTTTTCCGCCAAGGCGTCCATGGCACTTTTACTCATACCCGTCACTTCTTCATCGCTACCATCCTCGCTATCACTAAGAACTGGCGCTTCACCAATTGAATCGTCATCAGACGATTCCTCGTCCGCGGGCTCTGATCTCTTCCTTTTTCCAAGTTTTTCAGCGCCTTTCGTGGATTTTGGTTTTTTTTGTAGATTCTCTGGTATTTCGAAACCACCCTGAAAGAAATCATCAACGCTCATCTTCCCAAACGCATCCTCCTTTGGGGATGGCTTTGGCTTCGTGGTCTCATCCCCATCATCTTTTCCACCTGTGAATTCTGCGTCTTTGGCGTTTCGTGCTTGGCGTTTCGCTTTCATTTGTTGTCGCTGCTTGAATTTCGCGCCATTTTTTCGTATCTCCAAAGCATCCTTAAGATGGTTCTTTTGGAACTTCCGAGTGGACTTCTTAGTGCTTTTCGCCATGTTGTGATTGGGATGTTTGGAATGGCTTTGAGGAGGGACCAATCTCAAGATTTTTTTTTTGCGAAAGGAAATCTTTAGAGCTGCGATAACCTAGACCCGATAAAGCGATTACTGCCAGGGACATCATTTCATGAAGGCGGTCATGCCTCCGCGCAGGACAAAATAAGTGTAATCACCTCCTGCACTGGTAATGATGGCGACTGCCGGCCCAGATTCGTATATCTTCGCTATTACTCTGGTAAGAAGCTGACGTACAACTGTGTATATGGATGTTCGTCTGTACTACTTTCTTGATCATTGTACCCTAGGAATAAATATCTCTTAGGCGTCAGATTCTAGGCTATTACGCATGGGGCGCTGCGACATCCCACCAAAGTACGAGTGCGATGTCTTCTAAGCTTCGACAAGAGCACAGCACATTGGTATTTCCGAATGAGCAATATGTATCAGACCAGACAGGCGTATGCGCCTACACCGCATAGCTATATTCCGAATACTGCATTGTCTGCTACCATAAATCTCGATGAGGTAATGCATCACCAAAGTCCGCGCGTTAATGCAATGCCTAACATTATATGCAGGAAGTTAAGCTCGCAGAGTCCAGGGCCGAACGCGATCTTCAGGACTCATTAGCAGAAGTTTTCAGCATCATAGTCACGCTCGATGAGCTCGAAAGAGCTTACTTGAAAGATGCAATACCAGAAACAGACTACACAGAAACTTGCGATCGATTACTGAAGCAATACAAAGCTATCTTATCGGATGAAGGCGTAGCTCGAGAGTTTGTGGATCTCGAGACTTTCAAGAGCGAATGGGATGTGAGTGTTCTCCAACAAAATCTCATAGAACAGTCAATCTAACGTCGTGCCTTTATAGATGGAGGTACCTAGAGCAACGGAAAGGCTTCGAATAGGATTGCCCAGCACCGTCACTGCGCCATCACATAACGCATCAAGCGGCGGCAATAACAGTACCAACGGTACTTTGATTCTCGAAGCGACGCAAGACTTCATAACGTTCCTAGACGCCCTCAAGTTGGGACTGCTGGCGAAGGATCAGCTGCATCCACTGCTGTCCGATGTTATACAAAGCGTAAATAAAGTTACGGACAGAGACTTTGATGGAAGGGGAAAGATTGTCCAATGGCTGATTGCTCTGAACCAAATGAGAGCAACGGAAGAAGTCAGTGAGGATCAAGCAAGGGAACTAGAGTTGGACATGAACTCTGCATATCAAGGCTTTAAAGCTGCGTTAGCTTGAATTCTGTTGATTCCTGCTTAGGTGTAGTATTAGAGCCAGCGGTGTATGGAATTCATGTGAAATGACTCTGTCAAAGGAGAGTGGGGCGTTTACAAAACCGATGGCTTGGTCGTCGAGATCTGAGGAATCAAAGGGACTTGCAAATTTCTGTATTTTCGAACCATATGCATCCTCATCAGACCAAGAATGTCCAAAAGCTAGGATAAACAAACTCGTCTTCAAAAATTCGCCGGACCTGCTCGAGGACAAACTTTTCCACCTTTCCCACGTTCTTTAGTACTTGCTTGCCATTTTCCCTCTGACCAATCTCACTCTCCACTTTAATCTCTTGTAGAAGTCCTCCCATTTTCATGCCTGTTGATATGTTCTCGTCTTTCTCGTCTGCCCCAATAGCAGCATATGCGTCTTCCGGAGACAGAAAACAAAAATGCGCCCTCTTTCGTATATATGCTAGAACAGCCACCCCGTCGAACGAGAGTCCAGTGATATTCAGCTTCACAGGTATACCCACGAAACTTGGCATGGGATAGTCAAGGAGGATTTCGGTAGTAAGTGATAATCGCACGTTTCCGGAATATCGTACTCGAAAAACAGTCTGAAGATCTTCAACCTTAGGCTCTCGAAATCTCCGTGGTGGTGAAGTCGGCTCTTCGCCGTTCGATTCCTCCGGAATTGTAACTTCGGGAACCCCATCAAGACTTGCCGGTCTTGTTGTTGAAGAAGAAGCTGCCAGCGTGGAGACGCTGGTTTTCTCCCGTAATGAGTTTTGATTGATATCGGCAGTATGCGGAGACGATATAGAGCTTGCCCCGCTGCCATTATTACGACAATTGCGGAGACCTGATAAAGGCAAAGGAGGACTGGAACGGTCGGGCCATCCTTGAGGCAGATGTGCACCAGCAACAGCGGCTAGTGGGGTTTGCGCGCCGGAACGTCCACTAGCAAGTTGAGAGTGGAAGTAGCTTAGGTTTGATGTTCCACCAGGAATACCAGGTGTAGATACCCCGAGAAATGGACTTCCTGTATCCCCAGATGACTGCAATGATCGTAAACCCGGATATCGTGTATCTTTGTTAGCGGGTGGATTCGGTGCATTGGACAGATGATTTGTTGTCCTTTCCTCACGATCAATCTTCCTTCTTTCCCTCAACGATTTTGCAACCTCAGTTCCTTCTTCTGCATTGGAGCTGTCGGATCTCTCATCTCCCTCGTCGTCTTCGTCATCATCATCGTCGTCGATGTCTTCATAGAAATCAGGCAATGGATCACAAATATCCTTCAGCTCAACTTCCGGGGGAATCGAGCCAAAATCGAAGGTGTGGACCTTGACGCCCTTGATAAAGCGGGGCAAGGTCACGGTCTGGAACTTTTCATGAACAAAGTCTCGGATCTTTTCTGCAAGAGCAATGCCATCAGGTCCAGTGGTCAATGTCTCCCAATTGAGGTCGATGGACATCTGGATTTTGCGCTTCAGTGTTCATTAAAGCTGATAGATCTGAAGCGAACGGTTCCTCGAATGTCACATATGAAGAAGTAAAGACGTTGTATGGTAGATTGTATATGTAGGTGTTGATGTGGTTATTCAATGGTGATCCAGCTTTTCCACAAAATAATTGGGTAGAGCTCGATAAGAGCTCCTGGGGCACATCGATGCCTTAAGCTTGAAAATATTCAGAAATCGAAAACAGCAATGACCTTGCAGTAAAGCAGCACTGAAACGGCTCGGCCCCACTTAGCCCCGGAACCCGACCTCCTCCAAACGAAACAAACATCATGTCTTGAAAAAGACAGCTCAACTCAAGTCCAAGGACCAAGCAGGACGGGCGCCTTAGCTACGGAATTATTATGGCTTTTTATCTCGGTTATACTACCGGCTGTTTCCACGAGAGTCCAATACCTATTCCAAACACTCAGAACGCGCCAGTTCGAGATATAGGCCGCAGTACCTCACAGGACTACCCAGTCGATTCATTTTTCTTGTCTCGAGACTTACACCTGTTGGATTAAATATATTGCTACCTGGAATGATATTAAATATGGCAATCCTTTTCCTGCACTACTCAGGAGTTTTCAAGGAAAGATCAAGGAGTTGCAACTTCTACCACATATACGATTCCTTTCTTCTCTGCTCGTGTAACTGCTATTGGCTGAATAGCCACCTTCAGCTCTCCGCTGCGCCATCATATACCGCGCCAGTGGCGTCTAATCGACCCCGGGCCTTCTGTACGAGAACAATAATAGCGGCATAGGCGGGTGTTGCCTTTTTCAACCTTACCTATTTTGCAAGGGCGGCCTGTACTCACCACTCCAATTGGCTCACACTCTACATGCGAAACGCTGAGACCTTGTAAGAGCAAGATTTCAGGTAATGGTTCCGCCACCGAGAAACTCCTGAACATGCCACCATCATGCAGATTGGAGATTAGGACTTTGCATCACTAGAAGAGCTCTGCCGCTGCAATTGCGGCCTCGCGTAAGTAATGTGTCTCCTAGAAACATTAGAACCTTGCTTAACTTGTTCTCTTGCTCATTGGTTCTCGCATATCAAAATTGTATTCCACATCAGGCAAACCACGATCATATTTACCCAGTCCGGGAAAAAGATTCGAGGCTGTGCTCTGTGACAAAGCAAGCTCAGTGGATGTGATCAGTCGTCAATGTCATAATCTCACAGCAATATGGAATGTTTCCATTAAGAGCTAGGTTATTCCTGGTATCATTCAAGCCTTATCACATGACCGTTAGAAGCTGCATGTAGAACGCAAGGATTCACATCCCTAGACGCAGAATGTGAACCGTATCTGTTTGGCAGACTTCCTGCTGTGTATCTGATTTGGATTGCTAGTGGCAATTGACTAGAAAAACCATGCTAAACAATTTAGCCGCAGCACAGCTGATGGGCCTATCAGTAGGACGTCGGTGAATGTTGCGCACTCTACTGAGGGGGCCAAGTTACACGAAGGATGCATGGCAATCCTTACATCCTTGTGTAGTCAAACCTCACTCGAGTCATTTGCCCTGTGCGATATGCTATACTACTTTTGCTACAAGCGTCGACACCAATGGTATCTCCAAGTTGCACGAAGTTATGTGCGATGAAGTAGTAAGCGACAACATGAGATGAGTTTGATACGGACATTGATACAAAGGACTAAAATTTGAAAGTCTCCTATCCAATCATGATGTACGAAAATGGTATGGGCATGTCTATTGAAGAAATAAAAGATAAAGAATCAACTAAAAGTCTATCGAGCCAGAAAGAAAGAAAGAAAGAATCCTCCAACTAATAATCCCACGAGCAAAAATCTCATTCCATGAACTCCAAAGTATGCTTGTATGCCTACAATGATAGTCCACGAAACATCCTCACAAACAAATTCCAAAGCATATCTGGCAACCACCACTTGCCTCCGAATCCTATCAAATCAAATTCCCAGGAGTCCACAAAAGGGCATGATTCACTTCACTAGTCAACCCGGAGCTCCCTTGGTAGAAACGAGTGACCATTCGAATGCGATTCAAAGGTGCGAGGTGGTTTGTTCACTAAGTACAGATTAGGATCGGCTTGAGCAACGGTGGTTAGGGAATCACACTCACTTACTGTCGACAGCCAAGTCTGCATGGCTCCGAGGTATCTTCTCTGACATCCTTAGGACCAGGACATTGTCCTGCTCTGCAAGCAGCGCCCTCAACTTTTCTAATGGTGCTAACGTGAATTCCGCAGCTGTAATAGCAGTGGTAGTACTTGCACATTTTGATGGCTTGGTGTGTCGACGTTTTTCGGACTTAAAGATCGATTTAGATCTGAGCTAGTAGTATCATCATAATCAGTGAATGCTGCCCGGTAGTAAATTGAATGTGCATTACTAGCGCACTCATGAAGCTGATATGAATATAGATGATAGAGTCGAATCCACACTTACCAGGACAGTGATAGATGTATACGATATTGCAGGTGAGCCGAGTTCTCGAGGTAGAGGAGGATGTAGCAAGTAGATAAAGGTGATATTGACTGAGAGAAAGCTTTGAGACTGGAGGTTGATTGCGATTGAAGGTGATGAATTGAACTGTTGAACTCTCAAACTCATGAGCGACGGCAGCTTGCTTTATACGCCGGTCACACCATTCCGAGTATATGGTACCGACCTGTTCGAGTTAATTTGGCAGATTGTTTGCTCGCCATCCATCGCAGGATGTTCACACAACACGAGAGACGCTGTCAGCATCAGAGGAAAAAGAATGCCTGCCGCGAGCTGGTGTGCCCTACTTGTTGGTTGCTAGTAGGTGGCCGTAAGGGATGGGACAGGATGAGTTGGTGCTAGGAATCAACAAGCAGCCATAGAGATATCACACCAGGCTTTTTGACAGGAATCGCCAACAGAATAGCCGTCATCCGCCGCGCAAACAACAGTTGGAACTGTAGTGAAGGATCATTTAAGCAGTACATAGTGGTAGGGCGGGCAAGTATCATTCCCTGACAAGGGTCTCCTCCGGTAAAGCGCTATAGCGGAAAAGCGCAAGCTCACATGGGCAGATCCTGAGATTGATGTAGAAATTATTGTTATTATTTTTCTCCTTGATTATTTTGGACTGATGTTTTTCGCTCATTTCTTTATCCGGCAGTATGTGAAGGAGGAGGTGCAGGAGCGGACCAGCAAGCAAGAAACAATGATGATCCACACCCGAGGCAGCCAGGTTGCAGAGTGCAGCTTGCAACGACCGGAAAACTAGCCCACCCACCCCTCTGCTTCTTACTGTACCTTTATCGTTCTAGTACACGATCTGGCCATGGTGAATGGAGTCTAAGACTGTCATACCGTATTTGCGCAAGTATCCATAAATGTATTCAAGGAACAAGGGATAATACACGCCCTCTAAGCCCTGGATCCACAAATGCGCGTTAAACATCTCGTACTACCTACCAGACTAGTACGGATAAGGCTACTGAAAGGAGCTGTACATACGGGTAGAGTAGCGGGGAGGGGAGGTGATAGATCAAGTCGCTTGCGATTCGGACCTAGCGCAGCTACCAGTCTACGAGCCTACCAACTTCCTTGGCTGCCGCTTCGACCAGCATGGTGCTTCGAGGATTTTCGACTACTGCACATATGTCCCTGGAAGGTTACAATCTAAAGATTGGTGTGCTAGAGTGCTAACGTTGTACGACAAGCCTACTACATAACACATAACACACAGCACTGCACGAGTTGGCCAATAGAACATTCGAGGGGCGGAGTTCCGCTCGAAGTGTTGCGGCTCACAACATTTCTAGGCTTTTGACTGCGAGGGGTGCCATGTGCCATGTGCCATTTGTCACAAGTCTTCGGCCTCAAGTCTTTGGTCTGACGTCTTAGGTGCTTGCTTGTACTGTAAACTGGGTACCTCGACTTTGGATGCTGCTGGATCGCACCTTATGGCCTATGCTACGGCCGGCTTCGAAACGACTAACATATGCTAGGTACTTACATACACTATTTTTGTGCTCCAGGGACGACTCCTACAGTGGATCAATTAGCTGTGAATGGTGTTTTGGTAAGGCTTCTTCTCGAAGCTTTTTTTGTTTTCCTTGCTACTTCGCTAATCCATCTCGTTTGGTAGAGGCTGTCCGAAGTAACCGTTGGAGAGTGGAGAGGTGAGAGTTGGAGGGTCGCATTTTGGGAAGGATTAATCGTTCATTGTAGGGCTGTGAATCTCGCTGCATCTACTTGTGAATCACGCACGGTACGGGAGCGCATCGGACACTT
The DNA here is from genome assembly GCA_026770245.1 of Clarireedia aff. paspali H2. Taxonomy (NCBI): domain Eukaryota; kingdom Fungi; phylum Ascomycota; class Leotiomycetes; order Helotiales; family Rutstroemiaceae; genus Clarireedia; species Clarireedia aff. paspali H2. The sequence continues at coordinate 47,936 of JAJCXA010000006.1, read as the reverse complement.
CGTGCCTGTATGGTTGTTCCAAATGTTTGTTGGCCTCCAAATTTCAACACCAAATAACCGCAACAATCGCGATACAAGCATTCAAACCAATTCTTCTCTTCCTCCTTGCCCGCTAACTCCCCCTTTTATCATTTTCTCTTTCATCCCTTTTCACACTATTTTCATTTCCCAACTGCCGCAAAACTTGCTATCCTTTCTAACCTAGTTCATTGCCCCCTTTCCGTCCTGCGTCAGTAGGGATCGGTCCAACGTTCATCAACGTCCACTGCCGTTACAATTGGTCCCTCGAGGACTGATTACCAACATAATTCATCAGCCCATCGTTAGTCGTCCATACTCATTCATTTTTAGTACAACTCTGCCCTACACCTGAATCATTGTACTACCGCCGTTGTCCGGAATTTTATGATGCATGATTGACAGAATTCTACGGTCTTTGGCAGGACACGCCACGCATGCGATTGCGATTGCGAATGCCATCTTGCGGCAAGGTCTTGACGCAGATGTCCCCTTTCTAAGCAATTGTCTCCGGACTGAAATCCTACAAATTGAAACGTTGCTGCTGACGACAGAGTAATCCCAATTGAATTCACCGGTTTCAAAGGCACAGATGGCGATTTGAGCCTTGAACCATCTGCAAAGGAAGACTGTACAGTGCCCTGTTCCTTCCATTCCAACCATGATAATTTGCGTCCCCAATCTAGGGCTTCTTGGGGGCGACACATCCCCCCATGCAATTTGACATTCGGTCGATGGAAACAGACCTACAGTTCAAGTAATCTTTCTGGGAAGTCAGATTGCGGTCAACGGTCGATACCGGCCCGCTTATCGGTCTCCCGATCTGCACCAAGGCTATTCCTTACTGTATAAAGCATGGTATGGGGACTTTCAACGGCTTCAGACACGATACAAGTGGTTCATCACCGCACCACACGATTCCAACATTGTCAAGTCAGAAAGGGCCACAAGACCTCAAATCTGCAGGGTTCCGACGTCATGCTATTTTGACGACGGTTACTTGCAACATTGTCCGCTGTCAGCTGCAAGAGGTGATTGATACTCTACTGAGAGGGCAGGCTTTTTTATTTTATTTTTTATTTTTTTTTATTTCTTTTGAATTTATGTCCCGAAGCAGGATTGACCGAAAGACTAAATCAACACAGTCTCCTTGCGGCATATGTTGCTACTACCTGCTTACCTGGCACTATGCCTCTGGAACAAACTCACACTAGGGACAGATTGTGATCAATCGGTGTTCATCGTCGACAGACAATGTGATGAGTAGCCTTGGAATGTAGGACAAACCTCAACATTCATAGGCGACGTCTGTCAATTAGCGGCGCAGGGAGAGTGCAAGGGAACAATAGACGCCGATGGCATCCTAAACCTCCAAGACCAAGGATGATGAGGCGAAATTCTCACCGTAATTTCCAGTTCAGAGCTTCCTTGTAACCAAATGCTCTCTCGACCGCGTCAAAGTCATGGTCACACAGGACTTGCAAGGGTTTATGAGAAAGGTCGTTCAGCAGACTATTGCCGAACTCCACAACCGCTAGAGATGCTGTATTACTATCTCTGCACTAGGTATATCTATGTAACACAAACACGAAGCCATCTCTTGTTAAGGCTAGATCCCCGTGCTCAATATATTCTGAACCGTCAACGTCCCGCATTTGCTCCGATCTGTGGGAAAACCAAATCTAGCATAGTCTAGCACTTCTCTTAACACAGATAAATCCGAAGTCTTAGCTCACAGGTTTTGCAAGATCAGACATGCAGTAAAGTTAGACTAGGAGCTCTGATCCCTTCAATGAGCTGAGAACGACCATAGGTCCTCAATTCCTAGCTAAAATGAAGTCATTTTCTACTGGAAATCCTACCAATCATCGACTGGGAGAAGCATGATAGCTACGAAATGTACACGTTCGGGTAACACGACTGCATACTTCCGAACTCCACCCTGCAAGACCTGAGATAGCTAGGTAGCTACGTTTTGAAGAACGACGGAACGAGGGAAGGGCTTCGGAGGAACTGTATGCATCGGGGTTCGTACAGGCAAGTCCTGTCATCGCGGAGCAAAAACACAAATACAGTAGTAAGTGGGCAGATGGCATGGATTGGTCCTGAATTCGTCTATGTTGATTGTCAATTCTAGAACTAGAGCATCATACTCCGTAGAAGATTCATATCACATTCTCAGCATCATGCATACATAGTAAGCTGGTGGAGAATGGGGCTCCGCGGTTTTGAATCGAGTGAGAATTTTGGTGAAATTGATACGAAATGATGCGGATGAACGCAACAAAAACTACCAATCTGAAAAGAGAAACTCCCGAGCTTCTTACATCTCGCGCCAGATTTTGCTTTCTCGCTGGAGGAATTTGCAAAGATGGTCCGGAGGGAAGCAAGTTCGTAGGTCAATCCGTGGGCGTATGGCGAACGGACGAACGAAACAACTACTTACCAACATCAGCTCTATTCAGCCCAGTAACCCTAGAATCTGCCCTTGCATGAGAGAATGCGATGAGCGACAAGGCACCCTCGAATAATATCGAGTCACATATGCTAACCAAACTTGAGGGTGGTCCAGCAGGCCCAAATCGAGGCCCGTTTGCCTTCGGTGGTTCTGTCAGCTTTGGTGTCACGTGAGTGAAATTCGTCCTGATCGTAAAATCAGGGGTTTGGATTTTGTTGCTGGCACAGTCATTGCTTCTCCGATGCATGCGATGTATGGGAAACAAACACGCGTGCGTCATCCTATAAGGGGGCAGAGCCATTTGAGTTTGGAGGGGGTGATGTCGGTTGAGGAAGAGAATGCCTCGTTGGTGCATGAAATCATGAGTGCTTTGCCGTTGGAAGGGATGGTGGGAACGAACAAACGGCCTTCGATATACGATATTTAATTCCGGATAGGCTGGGAGGCAAAGTTAAGGTTCGAGTGCCCTTCTGGTTTTACGAGCGAACATTTCCTTATTGCTTCCTTTTGTGGCTCACCGCAATGGACTTCGTGTCGAGTCGTCTGGCTGTTTTCTTTGGCACATCTAGAAGGCGCCTAGTTCAGGGAAACCAACGACCTGGATCCAATTTGAGAGATGGCAAATTCGAGGGGCAAATACAATCAACAATACCAACAGTGTTGGTGTAGAATCATCGCCGTATATGGAGCTGGCTGTGCTGTGCTGTGCTGTGCTGTGCTGTGCTTTATTGGTAAGGTCATACCATCTATTTCTTGATATCACAGTCAATGGCAATTTTGACTCTCCTGATTATCAAGCCCCGGATTTGTGGAGAGATTTCTCATGTACGTACATACCCCTCTCTACAGTACTTTGGCCCGTTGATGACCGTAGCATCATGTTATGGTGTCGCTCCTACTAGATGGTGGACTGATGCATCAATCACGACCATGGTACTCCTGGATTTGAACTTGTCGGCTTCCAGCATATCTTCGGTTTGTCGCCGATCCCCTCACATGAAAAAGCCATCGTCGCAATGTCCTGATCTTCGAAACAAAACATCTGATAACACCGGCATGGCCTACCTATCAAAGGATGCCCTTTCCCTTCACTAAACTATCCGTTGGGTGATTCAATATAACATCTACCTATGAAAATGAATTCTGAACGGCAGGCCTCTGCATCCGTTCTCGAGATTTGAGAATTGCATCTTTTGCTGTGGGGTCTCCTCTTTTCCCAGTCCCGGATCTTATTCTTGAAGGTGCAACTCAGCCAATCAAATCAAAGTAAGCATTTCCTTACGGCTTTGATCGCATTTTCGGGTTGAAAGAAAGCTGTTTGTTATCGTGACCGCTTAAATCGCATTTCTCCATTAGGAAACTGACTTCATCGTCGTCATACGCGGGCTCCGAGTGTATAATTTTATATATTTGCATCAATTATCATGTCTTTATTTTGCTTCCGAAGCAGTTTGATCTGGGAATCATCTTCGACTACGCACTGTCCATCGTCTGAGAATCAGACGACCAATCTCTTCTACACGTGCATCAGTGCTGCATGTTTGGGACGTCACTGACCGACCCGCAAAGTGAATTACAAACTCAGCAAAACCTACCTAGTAGTGGTTTCCCCTTGAGTTCAGGCCTTCCTTCTCATCTTACAAAAGCCCCTCCATTTCCCCCCAAAACATTGTTCTGCTCCTCCAACCTTCCTCCCTTTCGCCCCCGCATCACACCAGATCAGCAATCAGCACAAACCAAAGCTACTTCCCTCAGACCTATCCTGCGACCTTTCTATACATCCTGCCTTTGCACATTCTCCACATCTTCTCCGTAATCTTGATTCCATCTCGTTCCGGGCAGAAACCTATAATAAGAAACGGAAGAACGAACGTATCTCCTCGTATTTTCAACGTCTCATTATCAACCAACATCCCCCAAGATGACCTCCCCATCCCTCACCACCTCTGAAGTCAACGCCCTTGCAATGAGCGGCCAGGAGAACTGTGTTCCTGCTGCAGAGGACTTGCGGCCCCATTCGTTCCTCTCGTTGGCCCCTAAGACATCGGCTTCATACCCTGCTAATCCGATACCGAAGTCTGAGACGCCATGTCAGCTGACCGAGAGTCTCGCAGCGGTTGAGACCAAGGAAGTGTCCAAGTTGAGTGAGCTTGATAGGGAGTTGTTGCTGAAGGCGAATAGAAGTGAGAGTATGAGTAGTGATGCTTCTAGTGTGGGGGTGCAGAAGTCGAGCGGACGCTTTTTGAAGTTGGGTCCGGTGCACTTCGGTGAGAATGATGGAAAGGGTGATTGGTGTGAGCAGGTTGTTGCTGAGTAGGAGGCCTGCTGGGCTACGGCTTTCGTTACATGTGTTGAGTTAGAGATTGGTCACGATGAATACATTTGAGTTGCGAGGGGTTGTTCGCTGTTTTGCTTGGTCTCTTTCTTGGTAGGCATCGCAAATAATAACGAACGATTAACCGTTGCAATGCCTCTTACTTTCCTCCTACAGCACTTCTGCGTTGACGTAAATTATGTCTCCCACATCAGCCATGTTGAACTGTCACTCTCGTCTCACATCAGCTCAGCTTGCATAGTTCTCGTTCAATATCATGCACGTCATACCTTCCTTCTTCATTCGAAACACATCTTGCTTCAACAAGTTGCGAAACTAAAATATTACTTATGGTCAACACCGCGGCACTTATATGTTTCAGCATCCAATATTAGCATGCTCAAAATCAGATCTGACATGTACTATAGGTCTGTTCGCGTAATACATTGGGGTCGCGGACTTTCCCCTTCTTAAAGCTGTTTTATTCTACAACTCCCTTTTTTCCTTTGTTGCTGCCGCATACATGCCAGGACTCCCTCACCGATCAAGACTATCATCTCCGGCGTCCACCAAACACGAGAGGTTATTAAAATTCCAGCTTTTCTTATAGAAGAAATTCAATGTAGGTCTTTTGTTTTTGACTTCTCTCTTTGACAATACACGCGTTCTTGCATCTCGTCTTCCCGTACGGCAACTAGTGGTTGGCTTGCATTTACGTCGGATATAAGACTATAAGTGGTTTTATTCTGTCTTTTTAAATCGATTTTTTCCCTGAGCTTAGAGAGTGTGCTCATTTCAGTCATAATGTGAGTGGTTTGTGAAATCGTTGCCTGTATGTATGTAGCTGCAAGGAGATGATGAAACTTTGAGTATTGATTGGGTGTAAGGAGAGAATGCTATTTCTGATTTAACTCCTTTTACTACCTTGACTTTGTGATATATCTATTTTATTCTACCTGTGTTTTGAGATTGACCAGGTACAGACACATCTGATGCTACACGATTACTTCAAACATCAGATTATGAAATAGGGTAGGACGAATTTGTTTGCGTCTAGGAAATTCCAGGTATTTCAGATTTCTTTCGCGTGAGCTTTTTTTTGATCCATGCAATTTTTCATCTTCTAATACGACATATGACCACCATAAATTTTCCTCTCATGTCTGATACGAGGCATCTAGGTGTTTACCAGACGAAGATCCCTCTGGTTTCCAACAGACCGTGATGCCAAACCCACCCAATCTCTACCACTCATTCAAACACCACTATCCCCACTCCAACAAACATTCCAATAAACCACTCCATTTCTTCTCGCCTCTACTCTAAACTTCTTTTCACCTTCTTCACCAGCATCCCTTCTTACTATCCCCGCCCCTACATACCCCCCGTTCGGTTCCTTCCTTTCATTCACTCCCAAGAATCCCCGCGCAAAGAAACCCCTCCGGTCAGCCTTGTACCCTCGGACTGCAATCCTATCACCTCTCCGCACATAGACATATCTTCCCCCAAAAAACCCCACAAAAGCAGAGTTGTAGCACCGTAATGTGAGGGTGCGGGAGAGATGGTTGAGGCTGAGGAGCGTGATGAGAGAGGTTTGGGTGTCTGGAGGTTGGATTTTGAGTTTGTGTGAGAGGGCTGAGATGATTGTTGCGGTGGCGGGAGGGGCACCGGGGAAATAGTGGGCTATGGGTGGATGGAAAGTTTTATTGATGGTGGCGGGAGGTGAACTGCTTGTAATAATGGGGAAGTCATCGGGGCTAGTGCTCAAGGGAATGATGATTATAGAACGGGCAGGAATGGAATAGATAGCGTAGTTGAGGATCTGGATTTGGAGTTCCTTTGGGAGGAGGGGAAATTGGTGAAATGCCTTGGGAATAGACATTGTGACATTTGTATGCATTCAGAGTATGAAGCTGCTGTGCGGTTATAATGACAAGATGCGGTGATATAGACTTCGAAGAGGAAGAAAATAGGAGGAACAAAATATGGCTCGTACACAAAGTGTAGGAATGTGCCATGTGGAATTTTTGTTTTCCCTTTTTGGCGATGACCAGCTTGTAAATTGTTATGATAGAGTGAAGATCTTGAATCTGAGACATACATACATGTACATCATCGGAAACGAAAATCTTTCCTTGATGAGGTGTGGTCTGATGTGTGAATAACAAGGTTGGCGATACTTAAAATGCGTAGTGAATGTGCTACTCATTGACATGTACTAGTAAACCGCAGGAAACAGCTGCATGAGGTAAGGAGGGTAGGATATTAGTGCCAAGGATTTATCATAGAATGGATATAATGAATCTACAAGTCAACAGTGCGATGTGCTGTATGACGCCAAAGCGATACTCATCTCTAGCAGAAGAGCAAACATGAAGTTGGATGAAGGTCGAGTGTTTGAGATCCACTGGGACTTTAAGGGCATTGATCCGACGATTTGACGGCACAATATTGTTCTCGTCTGATGTATTTTAGGAGAAAAGATGTCAGCTACAATAACTTTTCACTGTCTAGACGATAACCGCAAGATGCGTGTATTATAAGCCCAGAGCCGCTTGGTCGGACCAGAGAGTCATAGTTTCATACATAGTAATGTTGTTCAGCGCGGAATATAGATAATTGATTAGATATGTATACTCTTTGCTACAAGCAATATCTAAAATTAGATGAAAGTGGTGCAGGAGTTAATTGCATCGCACCACAGAATGAATCTATGCGAAGTAGAAGACGACACTTATCTTCTATTCTAACATAGTCACCTCATCATGCTTCTCCGGCTCCTTCAAGCTTCATTCTCTTAAACCCATTCTTCTGATCCTTATCAACCAGTCCCTTCCGGACTGCATACCTCTCATTCACCACCTCCACCGTATCCGTCCTCGACTTACTCATAACTTTCTGGTAACGACCCTGCAGACTTGGTGAATCACTGCCATCAAAGATCTTTTGACTTCTTCCCTTTCCGCCTTTGCCATTACTCAGTTGGTCCGGCGATTTCCCCTGTCGACTCACTATCCCTAAAAGTTCACCAGCCATAATTGAATCTATTTTGCGTTCTCTCCACACCTGCCATAAATCATCCATAAGCCCTGCTTGTCCATATTTGCCTTCAGAGAAGCCAGTAACGTCGCCGACATAGCACCAATCTAGGGCATCTTTCCTTTCCGGATCGTCCTCGTGAGGGAAGATGCAATCCCATAATACGAGAGGAGTATCGGTAGCCATTTCGTATGTAGGTCTTCCCGGATTCTTCTCTATGTCCAGTAGTTCCGTCACCAAGGAGGGCTTCTCAAGCCCCTGTCCAATGAGAAAGAGAATCGCAACCATATGCCGAACTTGATGCCACAGGAATGCCGATCCATGTAGCGTAAACGTGTAGATCTTTGGAGCTTTATCTTCTCCGTTTTTACAATCCAAGTTCTTATCCACGAAAGAAGGTCCATTCACAAAATCTAGCGAGCTCGTGTAATCTTCTACCTCCTCAATATCCGCATGGAAAATTCTTCTTTCAAAGTTCGTAATTTGTTTTCCAGGGTCGACCTTGCAAAAGTTCCTGAAATCATGTAAGCCTTCGTAGAGCTTTGCTGCTTGCCTCATTGCATCGATGTCCAGCCAGCCATCTTTGGTACTGCTTGCTGATACTCCCGTCTCAAGATGGGTGGGAACAGGACAGAATGCGGGTTGTGTAAAGAAATATCGATAGCGACGTTCGCGGCAGGAGAAGCGAGCAGAGAAATCAGTAGGTGGTGATGGACACCAGGCGAGGATTCGAATATCCGGGGGAAGCAGACGATTCAAGAGTTGCGGATAGGGAATCTCATCCCGAATGGGATCGAAATCAAGGGACATCTGCAGTTCCGGGTCCGAGAGATCGATTGATGCACCTGCGGTCCCTTGCGCGGGACGTGCTGAGGGAGAGAGTGGTGGTGATGAAATCTCCATGCCTTCCGGTCGAGGATGTGTGTTGTGCATATCGACATCTTCCTTTCCGGCTACAACATTGTCTTGCGTACTGTTCTTTGGTTTTGGAAGTGGTCGATTGCTCCTCACTCGAAGACTTATAACCTGCCCGAAGGCGCTGACTCCTTTGTCCGTCCTGCCACACTTTGCATAATCGCACCCATCCCAATTGACCTCGCCAGGGGCCAGTGGATTGACATTCGGAAATATCAGCCGAGCTTTGTTTAAAGCTTTCCAAAGTTCCTCTTCAATTGTAGGCAAAGGCTTGACGTGTCCACCGTGATGCTCGAATCCATTATAGCGTTTCCCTAGGTATGCGAGCTTGAGCGCTATGAGACGAGTGTTGTATTTTGAGGGATCAAATTCTCGATCGTGGCGGGGCTTCTTCCAGGACTTTTTCGGTGCCGGGTTTGCGCTGGAAGTCGTGTCAGCTTGGCAAGTGTAATGAAAAGAGCTCCTCCGGCACGACGCACCTCTGGGTCTTTTCTTTCAGTTCCTTCTCCAACTGCGTGACTCTCTTGATCAAGTCCTCATGCGACCATTCATTGTAATCAGGCTTTTTCTCCATTGTGACGCTTGTAATTTTCTCTGCGGATATTCGCGCATCAACCGCCGTGCTCTTGACCTCTTTTGTTGGCCGACCTCCGGTCCCGCTGGCGTGCGAGTACCTTGTCTGAAGCTGAAAGAAGCGTCTCCTATATAGAGAATGCCGTCGCAACGTAAGCATTCATATAAAAGCTCCCCTGCTTGCTGCTTCGTTGACTCATGAACTCTGGAGCCAATAAATTTAGGGTTGTTATTTTTTCACGAAATTCGCAGCCATATGACAGGGAAGAGGGGCTTATCAGCTTATCGCAAAGTCGCAGTATTTCCCTTTGCTGCACCATCATTGAACCCAATTGGTAGTGCGACTCTACGTAACAATGTTATCGTCGTATCATTATGAACAATGGACCCAAACGCGGAAGATCCGATAGAAACGACTGTGCTACTTCTGGGTGATGCAGAAGTAGGCAAATCTACATTTTTATCGTAAGCCTTCTTCGATAACTAATCCTCTCATCCCAAGATTGCCCCTCCCCCGCCGTGCCCGAAACCACCCCTTTCTCTGATAATGTAGGACAACTCACATCATCTCACATTAGCCAGCCACCCTCAACCTCATCTTCAAGCTCTACCCCTGCCCATCTGCTCCTGGATGCTTATCAACCATTCACGTTTGGAGTTCGCTTCTCCAACGTTCCATATCGTATCAATTTTTATGATACAGCATCGCCGGTAGATTGGAGGACGCTGAAACCGAATGTCGTGATATTATGTTATGCTGTTTCACAACGATTGAGTTTGATCAATATCACAAGATATGTAAGTAGATACATTCACGATGGGGTCATATCCGGGTAAAAATGGTTCAACTCGAACGAGTCGACGAATCCAGCTAGAAATCCAGACGGTCTTTAGTGCTAAAACTAACATCTTCCATAGTGGGCAAAAGAACTTCAAACGGCCTTTCAGTATGAGATGCCTGTTCTCCTGCTGGGTCTGAAGAGAGATCTCAGATCGGAGAAAGATCCGAATGGGATAATTTATCCTCAGGAGGGGCATCGTATTGCACAAGAACTGCGATGTGACCGCTATATGGAGTGAGTGATTCCTTCTTCACTTCTTTATCTTCCTCGACACACACACATGTGACTAGCTAATCAACTAAAGGTGCTCATCAATGACTGGCGAGTTAGTAGCCGAAGTCTGGGAGGACATCAGTCGAACAGCAGTTCTTGCTGTCGGAGGAGGAAAGAATGGAAAAGATGACGGAAGTGGGGGATTGAGTGAAGGGGGATGTGAGGTTATGTGAATATGGCGTTGGATATTACTCTGGCGCTGATAGGCGTTTAAATGAGGCGCAGTTGGTGATATTGTGAGTCGGTGCACTAGGTGTGATTATGAATTGGACTGCAATTTTTCCCTTTTAGACATTTCTATGCCTAGTTGTTCGATATGAAAACTATTAGGTCCTCATTGTTCCACTTCACTCGCGGCTTTTCACACATCGTCGCCGATCGGCTTTGAGCAGGATATTAAATGGTGGGAAGAGGCAGCGGATGGATATGGAGTGGATGTGATGAAGGTATACTTTCAATTTAATTACGAGTATAAAGAAGAAGTGAGTGATACTGATGCGAAGTATTGAATGTACGGAGTGTAATTTTGTTATAGGTAGTGGACGCTAACTATTGAGATATCTGCAGCTGGATGTATTTTATATTACATGCACACTCGTCACTGTACGACAGAGCTGTCATCTTGCACTTATTCCGAAGCCATCTACACAACATCGACCCGACCACTACTCCTACCTCCAACTCCATAGCATCCCACCCCTTCCATCTAAGCATACTCCCATGCCCCCACGCCCTCTCTCTCCGACGTCCCCAACAGCACACTAATACAGTTCACCTTTCCCTCCGGTTTTTCGTCCCCTCCGAAGATCTGAAAAACACTGTTCCCATCTACAGCCTGATACGCATTCAGAGCACAAGCGAAGAAATCATGACCATTAAGTTTCAGCGACCCAACATGACCCTCCCCATCTTGCGGTTTGTATTCAAATACGTCGATTGTAGAGCCCGAAGGTATATCAGCGCTGTGCGCCACGGTGTAGGAGAGCGCGTGGTCTGGACCGACATATACTTGTTGGCCGCCGGGGACGGAGACGGAGAGTGGGAGGGTGCCGGAGTGAGAAGGGGGGAGGAAGAGAGTTTCGTTGCCGGCTTGGGAGGGAGGGGTATTAGTTGGAAAGGTGCTTTAGGGGAAGAAAAGGGATGAGTGGATGGGAGGACCCACCTGGGCAGTCGGCCACTTCTTCAGGGCAGTAAGAGGAAGTAGGGAGGTTGACCCAGAATTTTCCCCCGTTAGCTTGGACACTGGCATCTTGGATAACACTTCCTGAGTGAATCGTGATAACAGAAAAGGGAGAAGAAGAATTTAAAAAGGGAGAAGAAGAATTTAAAAAGGGAGAAGAAGAATTAAATCTCCGCTCCAAAGGAGTCGAAGCGGCAAGGCCGGCCAGGAAGGCAGTGAGCAGAGCTTTGGTGAGCATTATGAAAGCTGTGAGGTAGGTATCTTCTTCGGCTATTTGTGCTTGCGTTGGTTGCAGTCTTTGATATTGCGATTGGACTTGTTGAACTGTTGATCAAGAGAAGAACAATGTGAGTTATAGATGCCTTTAATAGTTCTGGACCTTCGAGCCGGCCTTTGGTGATCACCGTGATCCAACATTGGATGTCTTCTGGGTCAGCTAGTTTGGATACGTAGGTGTTAAACAGTCTTTACTACTTTAGAATGGCTTCAGTTTAGCATTGCTTATAAACAGGCAGCAGTACTAAACATCAATTATATTCAACAATGATTTTTTGATGACTATCAATAACTCTCATGTCGTGTGTCATCCATTGCCCAAGAATAGAATCCAAAATCAAGTCTTCCTTTCCACCTACCTTACCAGACATTGCAACCCACCCAGTTGGCATCTGGTGAGAGAACATTTAGACCTCTTGAATAGTTGATAAATGGTGTTTACTGTTCATAAAAATTGAGCTCACTGTCACCCAACGGTGCATCTTGGTAGCCGTTACGCCGTGAATTCCGTCTTCAAGATAGTATTTAAAAGCAAATAAGCGTCAAAAGCTATACAGCAAACTAATCGCCGATACTAGACAGTCTAGACTCTTCCTCACTAACACAAATTTCCAGAAATAATGTTTCTGCTCGACTCCGGTTCGAAGTTTATCTCTCGATATATCATACTTGTTGAAGGGACAAGGTTCATTAGCAGACATCTTCAGGTACAGCCTTTCTTGGCAAATATTGAGCAAATAGAATTCAACTAGTATCGGCAGAGCCTAACTTTATCTCAATCAAAGATGTCATCAACGGGAGAAGCTAGCTCGTTGTAAATATGTGGTTTAGAAACCATGCAACGCTGTTGGCAGATTGTGGTAATGGAAACAGAATGACTACCATTAGAGGGGAATTAATAAAAGCAAGAATCTTCCGCTTTGCCCTTTCCAAGGTAAACAGTCTACCTCATAATCTGACCCACCATCTGAGGCACCTCTCATCCAACGATAGGCTGATTGTAGATTTGTTGTTGTGCTATACATGGAAGGACTCGTTGGCACTTCATGTGTAGCCGGCTTTCTCGTCTCTGCTCATGGTATCAGTCCTACTTACGCGTCTAGTACACCACAGGATATTCTTTCCCATACTGGAAACATCTGATCATCCAATATGGTCAGCCATGACATGAAAACATTGGTGTCCTTTGTTTAAAAATTTTGTCTCCTGGCCTTCTACCAATCATTAGATATGTAGTACTCATAAGTATCCACAGGCCTGATGGAATTTCTTCCTGCCGAAGCCCGATGAGCTTCTAACCTCGGGAAAATCAACTAGTGTGAAGATGCTAGTGAATATGCTAGTGATCCCCAGATAAGTTAGGTATGTGCTTATCTACCGCCGCGCTTGCGAAACATAAAAAAACTTCACGTCATATGCGGACGCAATGACGAAACGCAAATAGGAAAAACAACGAAATACGGAAGGTAAAAGCCTTAGTCATATATTGCCAATAAATTCATATATTCCAAGGCCTCATATCTCTTTTGTTCAAATCTATGCTTTCTATGGTATGCTTTACAACAGTATTATGCAACTCTCGACGCCTAATATCCAGCACTTGGTTGTTAAAGACGTTCAATGGAAATCTACCAAAGATCGAGTATATCTGAGTTCTTAATGCCATATGACCATATGGAAAGATTCTGGTCCGCAGTGCGGTTGTATGGGTATAGCAATTGTATCTTGAGCCATAAAATTGCAGTGCGCCAAATACTCTACCCATATGCTCAAAAACTCTCCCAGTGCCTTAAAACTCCTGAACATAATGCCTGCAAATTCAAAAATCAAAGATTGTAGCCAACCTTCAGTCTAGTCATACTGAAATAATACAGAGATGGACTCTCCATGATGTACACGTCGAATTGCCTCTGCGAAGACGGGTCCAACTTCCAGAACCTCTAGTTTCGGGCACAGGCGTCGATGCTCATCTTGTGGAACGCTATTGGTAACAATAACTTTATCAAGAGCGGATGCGTTGATGCGCTCAATCGCATCACCACTGAACACGCCATGAGTGATCAGAGCATACACATATGTAGCGCCTTCTTTCTTGAGCAATTTTGCAGCTCTTGTAATTGTGTTCGATGTATCGGCCAAATCATCGATGAGTATGGCAACTTTGTTACGAACTTCTCCGACAAGCATCATGGTGGCATTTTGACGGTCGGTGATTCGTGTAGGTCGACGTTCCTAGGCGATATGAGTGTGCGCAGGAGTAGAGTTATGGGTATCATTACCTTGTGAATCAATGCAAAATCCATGTTCAGCCCATCCGCAATTGCAGTCGCTCTCTTTGCTCCACCAGCATCAGGACTTACGACGATCGCATCTTTGAAGTCCGGGATATTTTGTTGAATGTATCTTTTCAGAAGCGGTTTGCCATACAAATTATCCACTGGGATATCAAAGAAACCCTGGTATTGAGGGTCGTGGAGGTCCATTGTTATGATGTGGTCCGCACCAGCGCAAGTCAAAAGATCAGCAACCAATGTACCGGCCTGCGCTACCCATTGCTTATATCCTGGTTTGGCTTGAAAAAGGCTCTTTGCCTGACCATTGATGAAGCCAGGGTTCTCGTAATCGTGGGTGGTGAAAGGTGGGACTGTCGCAGATGTCGCAGAGCCTTCGCTGAAACGGCCATTGGTAATTGATTGAAGAGAATCCGCTGTGTCTTGTCTTCTGGGCGTTATGCCATTGGACATCTGTGTATTGATTTGATCGAGGGATGCCTTCCCAAGCTTCTTTTGCAGCTTGTCGATGCCGTTTACACCATTTGTAAGGCCTGGGGTTTGAGGAGTATGTGGACCAGGAGTCGCTGGACGACTTTCGAAGGTAAAGTCTCGATTGACATCAGTAGGACCTCTCGCGAGAGGTGCGCCAATCTTGTTGTAGGGTAGATCGGGTTGTCGTGAATAGGGAAACAAAGGAAGAACAGCGGTGACACGTTTGGCAGATCCGGTTTTGCAGGCCGAGATCATAATGCAGAGATCTATGAAATGATCATTGGCCTTTCCTCCACCAGATTGAATGATGTAGACATCCTTTCCACGAACCGAATCTTGAATTTCAAGCCGACTCTCACCAACTGAAAATTTCTTAAGAATCCGGTTGCAAGGTGGCACACCAAGAGTGTTGCAAATCATCTCGGTGATTTGAGGATGGGAGTTCCCTCCAAGGACAACAATATTGCGAACCATGGCTTCGACTGGTTATCGAAGCAAGATGATTGAAACAGATAGAGTTATCTTTGCTGCTGGGGGGAGATAGAAACGAAGGAAAAAAGATATTTGTTTTGGCCGAAGGTGGGTGAAATGCAGGTGCGGGAAATACTTTTTTGGAAGGTTTTGTTTCGCGGCCGCGTCAAAATTCTACGCTAGGCAGGCGGTCAGAGCAGGCGGAAAGGTGGTAGGTGGATGGTGGCAGAGGGGCTTGGCAATATGTATGAAAGAGTTGGCCGACGAATGATAAGGAAGCGGTAGGTGGAGAGACAAAATGCAGAGCTGGAAGGAGCTGCGAATTGTCCAATAACAAAAATTCCGCAACGTAGAATGGAACTTGGTCTGGTAGCTCTATGCAGTGCTTGCGTTGCAAACGAAAACTTCCCCCCAGGAAAAAAAAGAAAGTAAGATTATCATGTGCGACTCAGCTTTTGGTGGACGGAAGGAAAAAAAAAAGCTTCACCTATCGCGCAAGGTTTGGCCGTTGGATCTAGTGACGTGCTTAGCCCAAATAGCTTAGCCCAAATAGCTTTAGCCTGCAACCCCGCTGCAAGGCTGAACTCGCTTAAAACTTTCTGCCATGATAATTCGACTTCGCGACTTCAATCTTTACTCCCTCAAGGCTGAACACCCATTTAAAAAAGCATTGCCATACGATACTGGGAAGACAGTACGCTTGCAGCCTTTTGCTCTAATTTCTCCTATGCGATGAAGATTCTAGAGGCGCAGTCAGCTACTCTGACTAACTTTGAAGTATACAAACATCTCAAAGAGATCCAAACAAAACCCCGGACCGGAGGGAGAAGGCCCGGGAATCTGGACAATGTTGTGAAGGAGGTGAGCGTTTGTTCTTCCCAAGCACCCAATACATTTCTTACTGACCCCTCTTAGCTACTCCAATATCTCGAGGAAGCTCCATCGCCATTTGCAGAGAAGCCCTGTCCCTACAACGACGAAACCATTCGAACCCTCCTCGAACGTCTGCGTCCTTACAGTTTAACTAAAGCCGAAGTACTCATGATTCTCAACCACCGCCCCACCAATCTAGAAAATCTGAACACTATAATCGAAGAGATGGAGTTTCGAATATCTGACGACGATCAATTGGCCGTTGTGGAGATCGTCAAGGAGGTTCTTGGGTGCCATGACCAAGATGAGATGAGACAAACGATGACGGATAATGCCCAAAAGGCTCGAACAGATCAAGAGGAAAGGATGAGGCAGGATATGCAAGAGACCGATGGTTGAGTTAGGGTCAATATCCCTATTCTAGATATTACGAATGCATGAGGGTTGGCGTATATGGGGCTTGAGGATGGCGCATATTTTCATACCCGATTCATAACTCCAAGCTCTTGAACTCTTGTGAGCAACGATTCAAACACGAAGTTGCTGAAACGTTTCTACTTTGAAGTCACCAAATGCATAAGATACCCCAATTCCAAAATATACTTTCGTTTTCCACGCACAAGGTTGGTCGATGGATCCTCATTGCCAGTGATGTCTAGAGTGTGTGAATTCGGCGAAAAAATAGTTGTACTAGAAGCAGGGACGAGATGATGTATTAACGGCAGTCTTTGGTTAGAACGGGACAAGGACGTGAGGGATTTTGTGATAAGCACGATAAGAAGAGTATTTACGTACTCTTTGAGTCTCTACATTTGACGGGCATTCATAAACATCTCATAGTAAATCTGGAACTTAGATGCATCAGCATCATCACCACCGTACTATAACATAACACCCTCGATCTGTCATCCGCAGCCTGGGCCAGCACGCCCAAGTACTTTTAAGCGTATGGTTCCCCTGGGGGCGGTTCCCGCCCCCAGGGGAGCTATTCGCTTAAAAGTCGACTTGCACTACCTTGGTTTAGTTGTAAGTAGAAGGGTCAGGGTTAGTCAGTCAGCCTCCACGGCAGTTGTGCATTTCAATACATCTGGAGGAAGTCTAGTCTGCCTCCACGGCAGTGGCCCTCGGAGAGCCAGCGGAGCGTCATATATATTTCCTCTATTTATATATATAAGAAAATCTTATATAGATAGAATCCCCTTAGTTCTATTAAAGTCTATATATTTAATATCCAATATCTATATATAAACTAAAGAAAATCAGTAGTACTGATTAGATTTCAAAGTCGTCGACAAGGTAAGCTTTGGATATATACAAGATATAGGAAAAGAAAGAGAGCTTCGAGGAATAGTTTCAGAGTTGCGAAGAATATATCTTCTTTTATTCTTCTATCTCCATGTACGTAAGGAAGAGCAAATACCATATTTAGTTGTCTAGCTAAGTTTCTTAACATTATATTTTTGTGAATCAATGAACCTCGTAACAAGGAAAAGAAAAATGCTGAGGGGAGCGGAGAAAGCTGTATACTCAATGAGTATAGCTCCACATCGGCAACCCTCGCATTTCAAATACTCTACGCTTTAGATCGCCATGAGGCGCATAATAGCAGAACAGAAGATAAAAATGGCATAATTGGCATCTATTCCATCTCCATCTCCAATTAAGACTTCCTGCTTCCTTGCAGATTCATGGAGTTTCTAACGGGGGAGAAGATAAACGAAAGTAATGAGTTAGCACTCTCCAGTGGGTCCTTGTCCATTCGAGATATCCCTTAACCTCCCGTTGTTAGTGACAGGCGTGGATGTAGCTCCATGAGCAGCCTTCAACAATCGAGTTTTAATCATGATCTCGTAATCTTTCAGGGGAACAACCTTTCCAGAGTGTTCATCAAAGACTTTCCGGGATGCCCCCTCTACCTATTTCTCAAGTTAGCCATCTGGCGTTCAACATGCGATCGCGAGCATAACAGACCTTGGCTGCTTCCTCTTTCAATAATGAATCCACGTCCATATCGAGGTCACTTAGAGGGGCACCGCTTCTAGCTTTATATTTTCTCCAGCAATCAGTCAAGCTGATAGAACCATTGACGCACTCGGTTGCCCATGCTTCAAGGAAAGCATCTGCCTTTTGGAGCACCAAGTTTTCTTTCGAAGATCTATCCACGGAGAAACCTCCCAGGGTTAGGCTATATAGATCAATATTCTCCATTTTCGCCCCGAAATACATAGCGCAGCCGAGTTCTGTCTGAACGAATGTGTCTGACCGAATCTCGCGCGAAAAAACTTCGCACAGCAATCCAAACTTTCCGGGACATGGGATTTTCTTGTTGTTGACGCGAATAGTTGGCTGATAGAGGGCCGTCTTGATTGCAAATGTGTCGATACCCTTGGCGTAATAGACTAATGAGGTTGGATTATTCGCTTTCATCACTCCGTGATTGTTTGACGGAATGCTAGATATTTGATTCGAAATGCGCTCGGGTGAGCCCATGAGAGAATCGTTTTCAACCGAACGAGCCGAAATTATATTCATACTGTTGTTGCCAGTCCAAGTCTTACTGTTCAAGCAAGTATTGGAATGTTTTACTACTGGCTCCTCAGATAACCAAGGGAATGGCCCCTCGACTGCATACCACGTTAGCTACATCTTATCCAATGATGTCCAGAAAGGACTTACACATTTTATGCCAAGTGAGAAGGTCGGCAAGCCACTATAAACAGATTAAAAAAAATTGCACTAGTAAGATGGCTTGTTGTAAGCATGGGGAAGGCGACTTACACCACGATAGGTTGGATCACAATCACGATGTTCATTCCTCGCTATATCGCGATTCTTCTGCAAGCAGACAAAGAACTCACGTCGGCAATTCAATGAAATGGCATGTTTTTCCATAGTGGCCTCGTTGGTGCGGTATCCAGGTGGTTTGATTGGGCAAAGTCCCGTTGTGGACACAATCTTCGGATCTGATCCCACAGCCGAACCTCGTCCATTGCCTGACGAGAAAACTGGCAGAGCCCTACGTCTGCTCCGCCTGTTTCCTTCTGAACGACTTGTGTATTTATTCGCATACCGCTCTCTTGACCGAGATCTGTGCCTCCTCGAATCGCGTTCACTACCCGATTTCCTCGATATGACAGGCGACCTAGATCTAGACCCAGTTCTCCTTGATGAGCCTCTTGTTCCTTTATCACCAACAGAACGTCCATCGCTGCTTTTAAGGACATCCTTATTGGGAGGGCCTGTCGCTGGCCTTAGAGGAAACGAAGAAACATGTGTAGAGAGGAGTGCATATGACCTTGCCGGCTCTGGAAATGGGAAAGCTCCCTTTCCAGGGACTTTTTGCCTTTTAGCTTGAATGTTTCTACTGGGTAATTGATTGTGCTTACATTTAGCTTCCCAGACCTTGCTTCCGGCTAACCACTGTTGCCACTGCAGACTTTCACGAGGGTATCTGTCCTCGATATAAGATAATTGTTGCCCAAAGGAGTATTGGACATCTCTAGCACGAATCCCACATGAGGATGCTGCTGCAATGAGTCTTTCCTGAATATTCAATGGCCTAGGCGGTAAGTTTGAAACTTCGTGGGTCTCCAAAACTTCTCCAGGTTCCATCTTGATTCTGGAAGGTTGAGGTGGATCCACCTTCGTGGAAACACCACCCGTATCTTCACTGGAGGACGACTCGGGATTAGTCGTGCGGGCCTGCTGGCGTCAGTTTCGAAATAAGAAGAACATGGTATCGACCTACCTCTGTCATAATTTTACCTGGGAACAGATCTTCAGGAACTGCCACCAAGTTTAGCGGTGTAAAAACCATCAGTTACTGAGCTTTTGAACTCACAGAAATGATCCCAGACTAAGTATTCCGTTCTTGCACGAGCCCAAGCCTCCGCACAATGCGGATTGGCAGTGTAGACCTGACTGAGCTTCTCGCGAAAATAGTCCAAGATAACAGAAGGCGCAATGCCTTTCTCTTGCGCCTTCTCGGCTATGAGCTTCTGTTGGGTATCGTATGATGCCATGTGAAAGACTTAAAGTAAAGATGAGGCGGATCGAGATGGAAGCGAAGTTCCAAGATCTTCTATTTGTTTATTTGTTTGTTTGCTGTTCGGCTAATCGTAAAGTTGGCAGGAAGGGAAAGGACTAAGCATCGACCGTACCTCATTTACTTCACCTTTACTTCACCTTTGTGACAGAGTGAATATATGATATCAGAGGAATATATTACATTTATCAAAGCACTTTGGACGAGGCATTGAAAGTAAGTCGACAATTTGGGATTTGTTGCTTCTGCAGCTGTCCCGATGAATGCCGACCACCTTCTCTTTCTTTTTCATGTGCATCCACACTTCCTCTGCCGAAATGGTAGTACTGCATTGACAGTGTAATTATCTGCTTGCGGCTTTCTGGCAAATTTGGAGGCGTTTGTGGAATGTTTGTTGCCTACTAGGGCAACCAACGACTCGGCATAGACTTACTGATCTATGCATGCACTCTGAAGGTTCCTCATCACGGCATTTCTAGGTGTAGTAAGAACCATCAGTTCGGTAAGGAGAAGATTGCTGTATAACAGAAGTAAAGTCGGACACGAAGAAAGTGTCTGTGCTAAATCGCAAAGGCCAATATACTCCCCCCCAACACATTCAGTGTTATCAAAAGTTTATCCCGCCCGTACCAGCCGTCCCAATTCATGCAGCCCAGAACTCCAGTCCTCCCATCTGCATCGTCATATCGTGGTATATTACAAGATTACTCTTCTTCATCGTCTTCATCCCAGCCTTCTTTCTCCTTCCTAATGAACTCGGCCATAATCTCTGGTTTGAATATGGAGCTGCCTTCATCCTTTGACCTAGGAACTCTTCCGAGATTCTTCTCATCATCAAAGACAGCGCCAATTTGGTCCATCCATTTCTTTCTCTTCTCCATCAATGATTTCGTTACGTCGCCAATTCCCGGTCTCGCCGTCCCACTGCCATTGGCCGCGGCTGCAGCATGACCAGCACCTCCAGGGTTCTTTTTACTTTTCTTGGTTTTTCCAATTGTGCGAGAACGTTTGAGGTACGCTGTTTGTACCTGGCTATCCAAGTCCTCAAGAATAGATTGATATTCTTGATGGGCCATACGCTCTTTTGTAAGCTCTTGCAGTCTAGCTTTACGTGCACCGTTGATGATAGATTGCTCCTTGAGCTTGCCTTGTAGGAAGCGAAGACGTGCAGCGATTTCATCATCATAATGCGCATCGTAATCGGGTTCGGTATCGGGCGGAAGGAATCCAATATGGCGAAGCTCTTGTTTAATTCTTTCATCTACCTGAGCATGATCGAGCTTGTGGTGATTCGCTTTCTTCCATGATTCGGACGACGAGTCAGGCATACATGTCGCTGGAGGTAATGGCACAGGAGCATCGCTAGGTTGACTTGGCTCTCCCATGTCACCATTCATATCACCATTCATATGAGTGTCGCCATTGGTGAAACCGTTCATCGCAGGTTTTTCTTCAGATGGTGCAGCGCGATGTTCCGGTCTTAAAGTGGCTAGGAGTCGCGATAGAATTGGGCCGGCTGAGACCTGATCTGTCTCTGCTATGGAGTCATCCAAGTCATCGATACTTCCACGCGGTTGATTCGGAGGTAGCTTGTCTCGTCCTTGATGTGGCGTATCAACAGATAGAGTACCATCCTCCTCCGCCCATACCTCCGTATAGTGTTTCTTGCCCCGTCGAGGAATAATAAATGGATTGACACGGTCTCCACGTTCACGAAGGAATGCAAGGTCTTCTTCTGTGAATGGCCGGAAGTATGGCTCCAAGTATGTCGCGAACGTGTTGGCTTGCACTTGATTCGTAGGCTTAGCATTGCTGAAATCTTTGTCTGGGGGTGTTCCTGCAATCAGGTCTTTCAGATCGTTCTTTGGGTAGACAGCAACGGAGTAAATTTCCTTCTTCTCCTCCTCGCTCATACCAGGAGTCACTTTCCTTATTTCGTAAACGGTGGGGTCTGGAAAAGTTGAAGGATCTTCGCCGAATGTTTGGTGGTTGGGAATCTTAGGCGCGGGTGGAGGTTGGTGCTCATCAGAGCTAGACTCGTCGCCGGCATCTTGTTTCGCGTCAACATCCATACCAGCTGCTGGCGTTGCTGGAGCTACAGGCGAAAGAGACGAACTGGCAGAATCCCTAACTCTATCCCTATCCTTAGACAACTTTCTTTTGTGCGTATTATCTCTACTGGGTACAGCCAGTTGGTCTATAATCGAATTAGTACGGGAGGTGTACACGAAATTCGATTTCCTTGGCCAGCGATGGCGGGAATAGTGAATATTATTTTGAAATTGAGGGGAGTAACGAACGTACCGACACCACTGCCATCTTGGGGGGCAACACCATGTGCACCATGTGTTAATGGTCTCTCCTCTCTAGCACCGCTAACATCCTTTCTCTTCTTAATCTTCTGCGCCTTGTGCCTTCCCCGCTCCTCTTCCTCTGCAAGATCTCTTCTTACTCTTTCTTTTTGTTCCTCGTCTCTTTTCTCAATCTCTAACTCTTCGTTTCTTTCTTTTCTTGATTGAGCTAAGATGCGCATACCCTTATCGCAAACGCTTCCTCGCTCCTCGACACTCGCGGCAAATCTCTCCATTCGCGCCACTAGAGCCTCCAAATCTCTAGAAGTTGGTATCGCCGACGCATTCTGTTCGGTAAGTTCCTCTCCAAGGGATGTTCGAAGAGCGTGGATAGGTATTTGTGTGTATGGAGTCTTGCCGGCGTCAACATGGGCGGCAGAACCGGCGGTGCCGACAAAGCTTGGGGTGGTATTTCGGCTGCGAGACTGTCGCCCATCTCTACCTTTCTTACCCGTTCCCTTCTGACCTGGCATGGGAGGCATTTTGTTAGCGATTCATGTGCGATGGGTGGGTGGTAAGGCTACAGCGGGTGCGATGCCCGAGGTCGAGCGTAGGATAATTGTATGCTATTGATGCTTTGACGAAGTATGTGCGACCTCTAAAAGGCTATTGACTATTGCGATTGGTTATCGTGTAAATAATTGTTTGAGCCGGAACATGCTCAGGAGGGTTGTTGAATGTAATCTATCATCTCAGCGGACCGTCATCAATCCACGCGATAATTGCTTGGTCAATAGCTAGCACGAAATGCATAAGCGGCTTAAGGTTATTCCGGGATCCAAGGTTGTTCCGAGATCCAAGGTTGTTCCGTGATCCAAGGTTGTTCCGTGATCCAAGGTTGTTCCGAGATCAAAGGTCAGACTGGTCTGATTAGTTAAGCATTCGATGCGAGCTCTCTCATTCGATGCGAGCTCTCTCATGTTCCGTCCACCCGCAGAGCGAAGCAGCGATCAACAATCAATGCTTCGCTTCCCTTGGAATCGTCGGAACACTCCACGGGTCATCTAGCAAGGTAATTAGTAAGAGCAACCAGCCACTGAGGTGTATAATGGCGTGTCAACTCGCAGTCTCTGTGCTAGCGAAGCAAACTCCGGGCTAGTTCAGGAGCTGAAAAGCTGTGATGCTGGTGATATCGTGAGGTGTCCGGAATACGGCCGGCCAAGCTTCGACCTTTTATATCCAATCTCACGCCGTTTCCGAGGTGCCTGCTTCCGAAGTAAAGCCTCGGGTACTCATTACGCAGATTAGGATTGGCTCATCAGAGTATTGCTGTACAGCACTTCGTCCTTCGTACTTTTGCACGTCGTTGCGGAGGCGATGGATTTATACGCGTGGATGAAAGGGCCGCCGTATGGCTGTACGTGATACTGCACTTGCCCTTCCTTCCTTCTCTGCCCTTCCATGACATCCGACGGCGACGCATCTGAAACAACTTGCGCCCTGGTGTCACGCCCTTCGTCCCATGGCATGCATTCGAGGCATTTCGCTCCAACTCGTTTCTGATTCCCATTTTTTATTTTGCTCAGATGCGACATGCCTGCATGCCGCATCGTCTCCCCATCGTCCCATCGTCCAATGAGAGAAAGTCGTGTGGGTGGGCAGCTGGCAGAATCGGGATTCAAGCTTTTCGCTAGCCGCTCTCTAAAGGCTTGAAAGTTCCCATTTTCTTGGCACGACGTTTTCCCATCTCCAAATCTCTGCCTATGCCGTCGATTTTCTCTTTCGTTTGTACACGCCCAGATACTCCACGAAGACGTTTTTTGTATCGCCATGTGCTTATGGTGACCTGGGATTAACTATCGTGTCGGGCGCTCTTTGCCCGAAGCAATAGATCCTGTGCAATAATTCTACGAGTACGAAGTATTCATCCTCCTTCAAATAATTATGTGTAAGTTCCAAGTTCCAAGTTCCAAGTTCTGTTCTTCCCTTGTTCCCCAGCCAAATCCAAACCCCAGAATTTCGCGTCCTTGGCGCAGATGTCAACGTTCTTGGCCCCCCTCATGGGGCTGCCATTCTAAGACTTTGATATACTGACTACTTTCAATATTAGCTTTGAATGAGCTTGACAATTTTGTGTATGTATACTGCCGAACATGCCTTCTGCCCCATCTATCTGATCTGAAGTCGCGTTGCTTGCGTGCGGGCCCAATTAATTGTGGTCCATTACCACTACCATCGTACGATTGACAGACATCAAAATTCTCAAATCTCTCCAAAGCTCGTCATTTGCTGCATCACTGTCACTAATTCTATATCAGTTTGATCTTTCCCAACCAAGGCTGGACCAGTGCGGCTACGGATGATGAACTTACCAATGTTGTGTCTCAATTGAGCGTACGTCATGAGAATACCCCTCCCCGAAGCATTTCATTGACATAGCTGAGCAGCCCAACATCTCTTATGCTGAGACTGTTTCCAGTAATTTACGGACACTGTCGACTCACAATGCAGACGCGAGTGGCGTTATAGGAGGCTTCCTTTTTGTCCCAGATCTCAATCGCAATGATGCATGCTACAACATCTCGAAGCAGTACGTTCCCTCGAACGTCACCCGGCAATCCAATCTTCCTGCGACGGACTTCAGTCTCATTGCAATAGCACCATGGATCAGTGTGGAATGCACTCAAGGCTATCTTGCTGCAGCACGCAAAGACCCTGTGCGAGCGTTTATCTTCTACCAACCCGATAACAGCACGGATCAGCCACCACCCATCAGTTCAGAACAATGGTCGCTACAAGATGGGGGTTCTTGGAAGACTGCAAACAACTTCCCAGCGTATGCTGTTCCTGGAAGCTTAGGAGCTCGTATGATGTACCAATTGAGCAGATATTCAGGCAACCTAACAGACGTTCCCTACGGTCATCAGCTATCAATGATACCCGGCGTCGATCCACGAGAGTATGTGCGGATATACACACAACTAGATCTATCGCAAGGCTCCTCGCTGCCAAATTTGTGGGAGTTTCTCCTGATAATAATCGCTGTACTTGTGCTCATGTTAGCTGTCACTTCAGGCTCGATGCACTATATCCAAAGAAGTCGAAGGCGAGCCCTACGACGACGTGTGCAGACAGGCGAGGTGAACTTGGAAGCACTTGGGATCAAGCGGCTTACTGTACCTCAACATGTTATTGATAATATGCCTCTTTTCACCTATAATTTTCGTTCAGAGCAGCTTCCCGCCGTACCAAAAGAGCCAACTGCGCTCACCATTCATGAATCTCAATATACTTCCGAGAACGATACTGCCACCATACCGACCAGTACAACATCAAACAACGTACAGCCGGTTACTCAACCTAACAATGAAGATACCCTCACGTTGGCCCAGGATCACCGACTTGTACCCTTCTCCCAACCCACTTGTCCGATTTGTTTGGACGATTTCGAGGCTGCAATTACTCTGATACGTGAGTTGCCGTGCGGGCACATATTTCACCCGGATTGCATCGATCCGTTTTTGAGTAACAATAGTTCTCTATGCCCGATGTGTAAAAAGAGCGTCTTGCCCATTGGGTATTGTCCTACAGAGATTACCAATGCCATGGTCACTCGTGAAAGAAATATGCGAAGGTTGCGTTCGAGAATCATGGTTCAGGATGATCAACCGGACCTTGAAGGGGGTCATAGACGTATCTCAAATCGAAGCTTGAGCTCTGCTTGGAAACGACGAATATTCACTTCATCGACAGCAGTTTCCCATGAAGTTCGGATGACGCCTACGATTCCAGATGGCACCGTATCGCCATTGATGACAAATGCATTGTCTTCGCAGCCCCCAACGGCCGAAGCAGCCGCACAGACTCGGCAAGAGAGGGCACGCCAACGTTTAGAGGAGCTTGCCGCTCAGCAACCAGAGATCCAAGATCCAGATCTGGTTTCAAGGCGGCAGCAACCAGCATGTATGTTACCCAGACGCGCCTCTTGTGCATTTGACTAATCTTTGTAGGGCGACGAGCGATATTGAAGATTTTTCCTGGATATTCTTGAGGGGTTTGTTGTATATATTGATGACATTGTCTGCATTTTTAGCGTAGCATTGGCAGGATAGATGTTGGACGGCGTTTTATATTGAAAATTGTACGATGAATGGAAAGCGGATACCCAAACCGCTCGGCGTGGGATTGTTTGAACGGATGCCATTTTTGGTTTGTGGGAGTGATTTGTACAACCTGCTTGGCAGGCGCATTCAAGGCGTATTATATGCGAATCAGGAAATACCTTGGGACCAGTATAACGGGGCAGACGACACCTTGATATTGATGATGGAATGGCTTCACAATATGAAAGTTAGCATGTAGCATAATGACATGATCTTTCACTCCTTGAATAGACGTTCAGATAGTATGTCACTATTTCTTCGAGCTGCATACGTCCAATAATTTCTTACAGGTTGGGGAGCTCCGAGTATGCAAATTCAGACTATGCCACGTTTGACACATTAAACCCTGTCAGAAGCTTATCGGTGCATAGACTATATATTACTGCGGGGTTTTCTGTTCGAGAGCTCAAATGCGCTCTATCAAAAAGCGAATTGATAGTTTTGTTACTCTTTATCGAGGTGAACTTCGATAACAGAGTCTCAAAATGCATCTTGTACCAAAGGAAGTCAGTATTCGAGCTTATCTTAGCGGAAAGAGCTTGGTGAATCTCTAATCGTCGAAACAGATAGATAAGCTGGTCATCTCGCAGCTTGGCCTCCTTGCGCAGAGACGGCTGGCTCGAGGAGTCAAGCTGAATCATTCAGAGGCAGTTGTCAGTTTGCATCACCCCTAGTTCCACTGGCGCTCGATGGTAGCTAATTGGCATAGGCACTCATATCAAACAATCTTCAAGAGGTCCGACGATTTTACTATTTCCCTCTGTGCAAGAAAATGTCGGAAGCTGACGGTCAGAAAAGCTCATTCGCGATGGAAACCACACGGTTGCGGACCTCATGTCTATTGGTGCAACAATGCTCGGCCGTCGCCATGTTCTTCCCGCTGTCTGCACGACTCTCACGGAAATAATGGTAGAAGGAACTTTCCCAACCGGAACATATTTGGTTACTGTACATCATCCAATCAGCAGCGACGATGGAGATTTGGCGAAGGCGCTTTATGGTAGCTTTTTACCCATTCCGGATAAAGAGTTATTCTCACTACCTACGGCGGAGGAATATGAACCGACTAAGCAACCAGGTGCTCTCATTATTGTGGAGGGCAAGGTCACATTGAATGAAGGCAGAAAGCGAGTAAAGTTGAAGGTTACAAGTAAGGGTGATAGACCAATTCAAGTGGGTTCAGATATTTTACCTGGTTGCGTCACTTGTTGATTTTCATAGATTGGCTCTCATTATCATTTCATTGAAACTAATCCTCAGCTCGAATTTGATCGCATCAAGGCATATGGCTATCGATTGGACATTGCGGCTGGAACCTCAGTCCGCTTCGAGCCCGGAGACACAAAAACAGTTACATTGGTCGAGATTGGTGGAAACAGAATTATTCGCGGTGGAAACCACCTTGCGACCGGAAAAGTAGATCTTACACGAGCAGATGAAATTTTAGCACATCTTCAAAAGGCAGGATTCGCGCACTGCCCTGACCCAACCACAGATTCTGCGCACATTGATATGTTTGAAATGAGCAGAGCAGCATATGCAACTATGTTTGGACCAACAGTAGGTGACACTATTCGATTGGGCAATACAGATCTCTGGATCAAGGTTGAAAAGGATCTTACCAATTACGGAGATGAATGTAAGTTTGGTGGTGGTAAAACACTCCGAGAAGGTATGGGACAAGCAACTGGTGTGTCCGACGAGCTCTCTCTGGATTTGGTCATTGTCAACGCATTGATCGTAGATTGGTCTGGTATATATAAGGCCGATATTGGTGTCAAGAATGGCATTATTGTAGGCATCGGTAAGGCTGGCAATCCAGATGTGATGGATGGTGTTACCCCGAACATGATTGTTGGCTCGTGTACGGATGTTATTGCTGGGGAAGGTAAAATTGTTACTGCTGGTGGTTTCGACACACACATTCACTTCATCTGTCCTCAGCAAGTGTACGAAGCTATCTCATCCGGCATTACAACAATGTTAGGAGGAGGAACCGGTCCTAGGTGAGTTCCATAATGAGTATTATGTGAATTTGCTCTAATATTCAACAGTGCTGGGACGAGTGCCACAACTTGCACACCAGGAAAGAATTATATGCGACAAATGCTCCAGGCCTGTGATACCTTACCCGTGAATATTGGAATTACTGGCAAAGGTAATGACAGTTCTCCTGATGCGCTACGTGAGCAAGTTCTTGCTGGTGCTTGCGGTCTCAAGCTGCACGAAGATTGGGGAACAACGCCTTCGGCTATCGATTCATGTCTCACTGTTTGCGACGAGATGGATGTTCAATGTTTGATTCATACGGATACATTGAACGAGTCAGGTTTCGTTGAGTCCACTATTGCCGCTTTCAAGGATCGTACCATACATACATACCACACCGAAGGTGCTGGAGGGGGCCATGCACCTGACATCATCAGTGTTGTCGAGCATCCAAATGTCCTTCCTTCTTCTACCAACCCAACCAGACCATACACTAGAAACACGCTAGACGAGCATCTAGATATGCTTATGGTCTGCCATCATCTTTCCAAAAACATCCCCGAAGACGTCGCATTCGCCGAATCCCGCATCCGTGCGGAAACCATCGCCGCCGAAGACGTTCTCCATGATCTAGGCGCCATCAGTATGATGTCCTCCGACTCGCAAGCCATGGGTCGTTGCGGCGAAGTCATTCTGCGCACGTGGAACACGGCACATAAGAATAAAGTCCAACGCGGCACATTAAAAGAAGACGAGGGCACGGGAGCGGACAACTTCAGGGTCAAGCGATATGTTAGTAAGTATACGATTAACGCGGCTATTGCCCAGGGTATGGGCCATGTTATTGGAAGTATCGAGGTGGGGAAGTTGGCGGACTTGGTAGTTTGGGATCCAGCTTGGTTCGGAACGAAACCGATGACTATTGTTAAGAGTGGCCTGATTGCTTATTCCCAAATGGTATGTTTTCTTGCTTCTTGGATCTCTTCTTGGATCTTTTCTTACCTCTAGTCCCTCTCTTTCTCTATCAAACTCAAATAATCAAACACCTAACACGCACAAAAAAGGGCGACCCCAACGCCTCCATCCCCACTGTCCAGCCCATCATATCCCGGCCCATGTTCGCACCCCTCGTCCCCTCTACTTCCGTTCTCTTCGTCTCTCAATCATCGATTTCCTCGGGCACCATAGCGACATATGGCCTGAAGAAGCGAGTTGAGGCGGTGAAGAATTGTAGGAATATTGGAAAGAAAGATATGAAGTTTAACGATAAGATGCCGAGAATGAAGGTCGATCCAGAGAGCTATAGAGTCGAGGCTGATGGCGTGCATGCCGTTTGTGAGGCGGCGGATTGGTTGCCGTTGGGACAGGGCGCGTACGTTTATTAGATTATAGAGGCGAGGTTGAAGAGGGCGGTGAAGGAGGGGGAAACGGAGAGGAAGTGGGAAAGAGAAGACAAGATTTTGAGATAATGTCAAATCACATAAGTCTTCGAAAGTGTAATTAATTTCCTCCTTCAACTTGGCAGTTTGTCCTTCTAGCTCTATAGGAGTGATAATCGAATCCCCCGAAGAATATGATTTCCCAAATCTACTCGCCAAGCCCCAGCAGGGCACGGTTGTCGGTACACTTCTTGCATCGACACTGCATCGACCTGCAGGCAAGTACGTGTCACCAGGGCCCGAATGCTGGGAGATCTACAGCGAGTACCCCGGACTTATAGCTACCATAAAGATATCTTCTGCAGCAGACTATGTATGGCTATCCATGCAGCTTCGCAGCTGCTGGACTTTTCTGTGAACTTTCTCATAATTCGTTGCCTGTAATATGCAATTCATAAGATCATCGCCCGGGAGTGGAACGGCTGCGTGCAGAGAGTTCAGAAACAGCTGTACGGATGGATATGTATGTGTTTACTTTTCTTGATCTGATCTAAATGCTACCGAGTCATCTAGGTAATTCTTTTTTTAACTACCAATTTCAATAGAGAAAATCCATCACTGCAAAAAAGTAAAGATGTGGGTTCTAGTCTAGAAAAAGAGCGCAGAAGAAGTTCTCTGCAACTTGCACGAAAAGGTCCGTATCCAGACTTAACTTCGAAATGACCCATGATTGCAAAACTTGAATGTGTAGCGTCTACTTGGTAGTTATCTCCTATCCAATTCTAACGACTATAGAATCACAATCACTTCCCTCTACGAGTAAATCTTAGCCCGCTTGTTCTACTCCCAGACAGCATGAACATGAAGCGTTGACTTCAACTATAAACCCACGATACCACTCACCCAAGCAATCTATCCCACCAAATATTCATAACTTAACCTTCTCAACAATCCATGAAGAGCTTTTCATCTGCACTTACTCAATATCCAAGCCCCCAATAAACGTCAATATGCATCGTCCTAAGCAATAACGCAACATACCTACATCTCACGACCCCTATATCCCGCATCCTCCTCCTGATCACAACATCTCTCCCCCAGAACCGCGGGATCTCCCTACCCGTGTCCCGAATTCTGAGCTATCAGCAGACACCACACCATGAATAAATCACACACACATATAACAACTATCCCATGTATTTCTTCACCGACCAAGCCAGTCTGTCAGCAAGAAAAAGCCAGAAACTCCGACATCCGTTCCTCCTCAGCCTCAGCTTCCGAATCCGGTTCTCGCGCTTGCACTCACAAGACGTCCGCGGACATAACCACCACCATTCTACCGAACCCTTCTTCACTCTTGCAGCCACAAGGTGACGTCCGCGGACATAACCACCACCATCTACCGAACCCTTCTTCACTCTTGCAGCCACAAGGTAACGCCCGTCCACCCGTCCACTCCACGAAAGGTGGAGAATCCGCGCGGCGTGTGGAGATAAAAAATAATAATAATGATTACAATAGTGAAGTTGGCAGCAACGGAGTTAGTGATCGCGCGACCCGCCTCGCTCTTTTCGCTCAGTGATTTGACATAATCAGATTTCGATTTATTACTAATACTATCCCTATGATGACGAAAAAGACAAGAGTTACACAGCTATTTGCAGGGGAGCGGACTTACGTAGGCTGCGAGTACCGGCTTGGCGCGGATGGTCGGGAGGCGACTAGTACCGACTAAGGGGCCTGGCTGGGGTTCGAGCCTAGGGCCGGGCAAGGAAAATTTATCGTAAGGGGAATTAGTTGTACGAATACTGTAACGCTAATGAGATTGGAAAAGATAGTTGGTAGAAAAGGGAATGGATTCTTGGGTTGCGGCTGGTTTCTTGGGAGGAAGCAGGGCGTACGAGGTATGGGGGTATGAAGGTTTCGTGCGTGGCAGGTATTATACTTTTACGGCAGTGCCGTTGGGATCAGGGCCTTAGGTTGCGTTACGTAGGGTGAGAGATGAGGGATAAGGGCAAGTGAGAAAGGGGGATAATGGCATATGATCGCTGAGAGTGTGTCAAAGGCGGGAAAGGCGGGATGAGATAGGTGGCTGAAGTGAAAGCAACTTATGAACGGGAAATGAGCGAAGGTAGTTGTTGATTGCAAGTATGACTTGCTGAGGGATCAAGTGATTAGTGCGTCAGTGAGGCTCGTCGTCTCGGCATCGGGTGAGAGTGTCAATGGAAGATTTGGATTGAGTGACAAAACACTATGAGTGATTTTTCGGACTCACCGCACGTCTCTTAAGTGTCTACGCTGTCGAGGTAACACAAGGAGTGAGATATTACCGTGCAGATCGCACTGTGGATTCTATATATAGGAGAAGGCAAAAATCCCCTAGATTACCCGTTGTTTGCTCTATGTCACTATCTCTATTACTCAGAGAAACTGTAAAATGACCATTAGTTTGGTAGCAGTTTGGTAGCTTGCTCTTTGATAGAGCTCGCCAGCTCGCAAGCGGTCAACATGAATCAAGCAAACGAACAATAGATGAGGTAATGTAAGTGGTATATATACTCCCTTTTCCATAGTAGCCTACCACAGGAAAAAATACGCAAAGAACTAAAACCCTGTCCCAGTCGGAATGTCTTGGGTGTGTCCTGCTTGTGTAGACCAATATGGCTATGCTTACCTCATATTCCAAAGTGAAGGCCAATGGGGAGCACACATGAATGCGGTACATTTCAAGTTCTTCTGCTCGTGCAATCTATCCTTTTCAACACGAGGTCAGCTGAGAGGTCACATTGCCCGGAATCCAGGACATAAGCATGATCGATTCTGGAAGTATGAATGGGATTGAAGTTGCTATGGCGGTTGAAGATATGAGTGGAATTCAGACTAGTTGATTAGCATCATGTATGTTAGTGGATCGTAGAAACGTTGATTTTAAGCTTATTGTTTTCGCTTTGTGGCTTATCCTGCGGAGAGTCGGAACGACGAGGTACTATGCAAGTGCCCCCAGGGATGATGGTACTGCCTTGTAATGAAGAGTAGAACTGAGAAAGTTTGCTGGTAGAAAGAAGCGATAGGGCGGTCTAGCACCAGAATCTTACAAATTGTGTCTGCACCGAAGGATGACCATGTGCCAATACCAAGCAGACAATTTGGTAGATATGTCATGAATGATAAGAAAAACTTCACTTGCGCGTGACGATAATGTCTTTAGATTGTCCTAGTATGGATCTTCGCGATAAAACAAGACAGAGAAGTAGAAAGCGGCATTGTGGCCTGCATGCCCTTCTCCACTTGAAGTGCTTCTAGCAGGAAAGATGTGAGATGTCGTGCTAGAGATGTGACCTGCTATATGATTTAGAAATGTCACAATACCATACCATTACCTCGAAGCCGGGCAGAGCCATCCCTTCAATCGATCTCATATCCCCGTTTGTTATATTTTTAGGGTCTCGAACTCTCTTGCCTAATTGTTGGTTCATATTTCAATCTTCATAGAGGAGAGGCAGATAGCATGTAGAGCAGGTATATGGTGTCTGGAGCGCCTGCATCCAACATAGCTTCACATGATCGAGTTGTATACTTCGTAAATATAAAAGAACACATCAGGGTTTTATCGTGGGGAGAAGTGGACTGCTGGAAGATCTGCCCCAGATTGAAGCAAAGGGAAGAACATGGAGCACTCTATGAGTCTCGTGAATCGCGGGGTGGACATGCGCTCGAGGTTGGATGAAGATGGCTATCGGCGCAGAGGTTCATACTGCCATCTAATATTGACAGTGCTTCTGTTTATACGCCTTATCGAACGCTTGGCGATTTCTCTCTCGTTTCTCTTCAAGGGAAGTAGTTCTAACGTACCGGCAGACCCTTTCTGTCAAGATCTGGAAGTATAGCGGTTCCTCCAAGCCACCCTGGCTGAAGGTGGCCGGCTGAAGGTGGACGGGCGGATGATGTGTGTGGATGGTGCCGACAGTGATCTTAGCATCTGGAATGACTCGGGCATCAAGGAGCCAAGAGCGCTTGCCTGGTGTGCCGGCAGGCTGGAAAGTCTAACTCCTTCATCCCTTCATCGTCATTGGAAAGTTGGCCGTGGGAAAGCTTAAATTCTGTTTTTGGCCAGGGACCGAATCCGGATCCAATCCGGATCCAATCTGATTGGCTAACGGTATGTACGTAAGGGGCAAAGTCGTGCTTTGCACACCTTGTACTTTGTACATCCATACTGTACCCGGACGTGTGGGCTGTGCTTGCTGCGTTCTCTCGCAATTCTCTCGCAGCTCCCGAGGCAAACGAAGGCACAACGAAGGCACAACGAATGCACTGTGCTTTCGTAAGCGCCCGCCTCTTCCTTCTACGGCAGCCCATTCATTCCACTCTGCACATGGTGTGGCCAACCTCTTGGCTACGGCACTGCATGGAAGGGCCTTTTATAGTAGTGTTCTGCTCTAGCCTTCGTTTCATTCACACTTAATTACTACTATGCTTGAGCCCTTCGAACACTTACTCATCGGAAAGCACCCGATTGACGGCCATACTTCTCGTGTGGACTGTCAAGATAAATTTCGTGGTTGATCTCGTCGTCGCAGCTTGTTACCTTATCCACTTC
Organism: Clarireedia aff. paspali H2; assembly: GCA_026770245.1. Taxonomy (NCBI): domain Eukaryota; kingdom Fungi; phylum Ascomycota; class Leotiomycetes; order Helotiales; family Rutstroemiaceae; genus Clarireedia; species Clarireedia aff. paspali H2. The sequence goes on along the minus strand of JAJCXA010000006.1, from coordinate 13,472 downwards.
CAAATATTCTTCTCTTCCCGCCACTACAGTACACTACAGGTTATAGCCAACTACAGGCGCAGCCAACTACAACTACAACTACGACTACAACTATAGCTCTAGCCAGCTCCGGCTACAGCAGCCTACGCCAGCAGCTACAATGAACACGGGCACAGGCATAGGTACAGGCACAGGTACAGCCAGGAGTACAGGCAGTCCAAGTGCTACTTCAAGTTCTAGTGGTCCACATACAACAACAACCTCAGCCTCAACCTCAAATCAAACAACTCCTAAAATTCTAAGCTGTACAAACTGCAGAAGACGCAAAATTAAATGCAACAAAACAAACCCTTGTCTTCCTTGTCAGGTAAGCATTAAACTGTCTCTCGATTCTCGATCTGGGTTTGCTTGATCTGGGTTATATTCATCTGCTCGCAAACCTTTGATGGATTGTCAAACGTGAACACTACTGTTTAGAATTTCGAATTTAACAGTGAGGTAGACATCTAGAACAGAATGTATTTTTCCAACCCGTGCCCGGAATCCCCGTCCAAGACAAACCGTTCCAAAATCTCGTGATGCTGAACTTCTCAAGAGGATTTCACATCTGGAAAGTCTGGTGAGCAAGATTGATGCTTCAAAACTGGTGGAAAAGGATAGCCCAGGAGCCGAGGAACCCGGTTCTAACGAGCCATCACCCGCCCCTGGAGGAGGAGCACTTTCTTCCCTACGACGGACACCATCTGAGCGCATTGTGTCATTTCCAGGCCGTATGGATCATGAATATGCATCCTTTATAAAACGCCAAGAAACAAATTCCATCTACATAAATGACAGTTTTTGGACCAGACTGAGCGAAGAGGTGGATGGGTTGAGGCAGCTTGTGGAGAGCCCGAGTGACGACGAAGATGAGCCTACAGATTCAATCACAAGTTCTCCAGTGGCTAAATACTCATCACCCTCACAATTGATGTTTGAAGCGAAAAGCAGTTCACTGAATATCGCGGCTTTATATCCATCCCCAGAGCAGCGCGAGGCTCTCTATCGTATTTACTTCTCTAACGTTCATCCACTGGTGAAAATTTTGCACCATGGCATGTGCAATACTCTTCTTCATGCAACCCCTGACATCTTCGATGAAAATACCGGCCGGTACAAATTCAGTAGCTTAGAAGCATGTACATTCGCCATGTACTTCGCTGCGGTAACAAGTTTAAAACCTGAAGAGTGCATTCGGTATCTCAATGAAGAGAGGGATGTCTTGGTAGCACGATACAAAGCCGCCAGTGAGATCGCACTACAAGAGTCTGATTTCCTCAACAGTGTGGAGATTGTTACATTACAATCGTTGATCTTGTACATCGTAAGTTAACCACTTTTCTTATATAGATTACGTTCAAAGACATTTCTTGGAGGCATACTCACGCCTTTCCAGACAGCTTTGCGTAGCCACGATCGGAGCCGAGTAACTTGGACATTCATTGGCCTTGCAGTTCGTATTGCACAAGGTCTCGGCCTTCATAGAGACGGTAATGGCGAAGGATTTTCTATCTTCGACGCTGAGATGCGAAGAAGAGTTTGGTGGACACTAGTCGTTCTTGATGCCAGAGCGTCTGAAGATCGAGGTTCTGAAACACTAATATCTAAGGGCTCTTTCAACACCAGATTGCCATCGAACATTAATGACGACGACATCTTTGTGGACACCAAGATCGCTCCTGTCGAAAAAGAGGGATACACTGAGCTGACTTTTCCATTAATCACGATGGTCGTGTCATATACCTGCATTAAACTGAATTTCGTCCCCCCACAGAGCGATGATCAGATCCTGACCTTCCAGGAAAAGGAACAGCTGGTCAAGGATTGTATCGCTAAAATAGAAACGAAATATTTGATAGGCGTTGACCCAGAGAGACTTGGGTGGATCACCATGGTCTCACGACTTCTTTCTTTAAAGCTCTGGTTAATAACTCAATACCCCCTCCAGAGTAGGCGGACCACACGAGTTCTTCCACGCGGGCAGTCTCTACGAACAGCGGTCGCATTCTTGAACCTAACTGAGATTATTTGGCAGCATGATTCAGCCACAGGTTTCTTTTGGTTCTTTCAGAACTATGTACCATGGCATGCGCTTGCGATTGCTCTGGCTGAGCTTTGCGTGGAAACTAGCGGTCCCCTTGCTGATCTGGCGTGGCAAGTTATCGAGCATAACTTCCACAAATGGAGCGAGTTTGTTGCAGATACAAAAGACGGAATGATATGGCGACCAGTCAAAAATCTTATGAAGCGAGCCAAGGCTGCAAGAATACAGCAGCATCCTTCGCTGGACGCGCAAACAACAAATTTCAGCCCGCAAACCCCTAATCAACTTCTACCAAGTGCAAATCTAGGCTTCGATCAACTCAGCATGGGAGCCAATAACAATTCTCAGTATTCATTGATGACAGATGAATTCAATGCAATGGGGCAAAACTCATATGCATCATTTGGACTCAATTTCTCCACACCCATAGATATCCCAATCGATACAGTAGGAGGTGGCTCGGATGTTTATTCGGATACTCACTGGAACGAGTTCATTTCCGAAGTTAGCACCACCGTTGGCGACATAGCACCGGATCCAAATGCTCTCTGGTCTCTGCAGGGCTACTTTACTGGGACATAACTGCACTAGGAGGGCTCAATTGGCAATTAGTTATGATGTTATGATAATATTAATAGATGGGATGGAAAGAAGGTCCGGGAATTAGCACGTATGTTTCGAAAGAAGCCTTTGTAAATATCTTAACACCCCTGCTCCATTAAGATCTATTTAGCTCTATCTCCGGATCTCACAATCATTAGGTGGCATTGAACTTGGAACAAACACCATAATTGTTCGAAGGTTACTTGACAATCAGCCGTCAACTCCTAAGTCATCATAGCATTTAATTGGAGCATAGGGTTTACAGTTGAAAAATCCCGGTGACTTGGAGATGTCCATCTAAGCTTTGTTATTTAGGTCGTGGGGTACGGGACGGGACGATCTCCAGATAGTCTGAGTTCGAGAAAAAATTTCCGCGAACAGACAGTAGCTTCTGCGACAAAACTATATTTTACAAACAGCAGATACATCATGAAACTAATGGTGCCGCGATATATGATTCATAAACGTGTGCACAAACAAAGCATGTGAGTTTGCATCTCCAATCAACGGCGTTCGTGCTAAAAGATTAGTAGTTTCATCAGATCCTCAACTTCACGGATATTCCTCCTTGTGTTGTGAATGTGCAAGTTTCGTCACTACCACAAAGCTAATCATCAAATCTTGTACCCCAATCGAAAGCAATCATGTGATTCCAGTATCATCAGCGGATTTCCACATCAAATAACCGGCATAGCGCAGCAGAGACTCGACGTTAGCGTACTGTACGCATCGAATATGCATTTTATCGGAGCAAGTGGAAAGCCATCATACACCGCAAACATAACCGTTAACAAACCACATGTACACTGCCACTTGAGGTTATCGAAAGATCTGCTCTCTATAGCATGTCAGAATGGACAGAGTTGAACCCGTGAAACATTCCCGCGGAACGAGCCGGCTTTTTCAACCACGGACGAGCAGCTCTAGTTCATACTGTTTCATGTCGACCGGTCAAATCAGGCTCTAGGCCAATAACAATGGATGATTCGTTCATCTTTTGGCTCCAGATCAGGCCGCTAAACTTATTTTCTTTCTCTATCTTGCTGGATGTGCTTTTGCACTCCCAGGAATCTCTTGTTTCACGCATTGTCTAAGCTCCTGTCATAGCAGAATCGAGTTAGACCAATAACAATGGATGATTCGTTCATCTTTTGGCTCCAGATCAGGCCGCTAAACGTATTTTCTTTCTCTATCTTGCTGGATGTGCTTTTGCCCTTCCAGGAATCCCTTGTTTCACGCATTGTCTAAGCTCCTGTCATAGCAGAATCTAGTTCACTCAAACCCTGTTATAACGACTGCTTTATTCTACACAGATCACCTGCTTCTCGTTGATTCTTGAACAGAGTTCAGCAGGCCATGCGTGGCCTTGCCAAAAGCCGACAGCTGCGAACGTTGGTATGCATGCACAGTCCAAGAATGTGGAACTACCTTGGTGCACGTCTGCTCCGTTATCCACAAGCTTTGCGTCTTATGGAATGTATCTAATACTGCGTTATAACCATATATCTCAAGAATTTCCTCATACTTCTTCTTTTCTCCTCCGTCCTTCATGAGGCCATGTTGACTTGTCCGCCATTAATACTTTCATTTTCTCGATATGGGGAATGTTGAACATCCTCCTTGCGAACGCGTCTGGACGCGGAATTTTTTTATAATATTTTTTTCGGTTGTCCTCTTCATTAATACACTGTCTCTACTCCCATGGGGCATCTTTCATGTTAAATCATTCTTTCATGCCAATGACCATTCTACCACACAAATATCCATTCCGAGCATTGCCTCCACTAGTACTTTGAAGGTTGGAGAAGGAGGAGGGGATGAACTTGTGGCGCTTCTCAAGATAGCAGCAGATATCTTGGGTGCTGTGAGCGAACAGCATCGGCTTCAGTCTCTGCAAGGCATAAGCAATGACTTGAATAAATTAGCCGCGAATACAGTAAAATCAAAGAGTAGTGCTGGGTTATATGCCAGAGGGTTCTTCGATGGACTTTTAGACGGTGCAGGAGGCGGCGCAGGGGGTGCAACTGGAGGTGCTAGCGCAAGTCCACTTACTGGATTGTTGGGTGGAGCTGGAGGGGGGCTCTCAGGTTTATTTTCGTCAGCAGCTGGTGGTCTTTTGAACATAACAGCAGATAGTTTGGCAGGACCCGCACAGTATCTTGGTGATGGAGTAGGAAGAGGCGTCACCACGGGACTAAAAGTTAGCAACAATGTCCAGCAAACTTCAGCAACGAAGCCAGAGGGTATCAATAAACTTGCAAGTAATCTTGGATTCGGGTATGTTAAACTACTCCGCACACTTGCAATGAATTAAGGCATGCTAACCTACATACGCAGTGTCTCCAATGCTTTAGCAGGAAGTTTCAACACTTCTCTCCTAACAGCTGGTGCAGGAAGTGCAGCTTCTGCACTTGGTGCTGGCCTAGGGAGTGGAACTACAACTGGCTTAGGCATCAACAAATCAGCCATCGCAGCTCCTTCTGGTACAGGGATCCCTCTTGTAGCAGGTAATCTTGGAAGTGGTCTCACTCAGGCGCTCTTCTCAAATGTGGACATGTCGAAAATAATGCGTGGTGTGAGCGCCGGCCAATTATCCTCGGCGGTTGTGAATGCCGGGAAGGGTACGTAAATGCTATACAGACATTTGAAGAGCAATTGCACTAACTTCACCCTGCAGGTCTAGGAGAGGGAGCGGCTCAAGGCCTCGCTCTACCCATGAACCCTGTTGTTGCACGCAAACTAAACCTCCGCGCCACAACTAACACCACCGGCAACAGTCTCAGCGTCGATGCCATCTCCTTCAGCTTCACCAAAGCTCTCTCTAGCTCCTTCCTTGGCTCCGTTGACGTCCAGGCCCTCGCCAATAAAGCCATGTCCGGCAGTTCCAACCTCACTGACATGGTCGGACCATCCCTCGTCGGCGCCGCCGCCGGTTTCGGTTCCGGCACCGCCCAAAGCCTCGGTCTGCAAAAGGCCATCGCGGATCCTGTCACAGATCCCAACGCTCCGGCTCCGGAAATCGCAAAGAACTTCGCGTACCAACTGACGACGAGTTTCCTTGCGAACGGAACACTCCCGGAACTGCAGAAGAAACTCATGAGCTCGACGATGATGGTGAATATATCTGCCATGCTGGGTCCGGCTGCTCAGGGGGCTGGTAGCGGTATTGGACAGGGTGCTGCTGTGGGACTGGGATTGCAGGATCCGAGTTCGGCGCAAACTCCAATGGGTGGAAGTATCGCGATGGTGGCGAGAGACTTCTCATTTGGATTGACGAGCAGTTTCCTGGCAAATGGAACGGTGGCTAGTCTGCAGAGTAAAGCCAGTGCATTGCTCGGATCAAATTCTTCTATGGGCCAGATGTTGGATCTGAAATCAATTTCGGTATCAAAGGCCGCTGAGGGCCTTGCAAGAGGTCTTGTTGATGGTGCGGGTCAGAGTATCCAGAATATGGGTGGTTTCCAGAGGATCCTGAACGGGGAGGACAAGTCTGCTGTGATGGCTGATGCAGCGACGCCGATCTTCAATTCCAATGAATTCAATGACACGACGGGCGGAGTAGCAACTTCATTTGGTCAGGGTCTCGGTGGAGAGGGTGTCAACTTGGTTTTGCAAATGCTCGGAAAAGGAGCCTCGAGTGTTTCAGATACATCCACATCGTCAGACTCATCAACAATGCCGATGCCCCTCGCCTCCTCAGCTCAACCCTCTCCATCAAATAATCTCTCCACATCCGCCATCCGCGCTCGCTCCCACCATCCCTTACCCATCATTCGACGCTCTTCCTCTGATCTCAACACCACTAGCGCAGGACTCGATACCACCATCAACCTCACCGGGATCCTCACCGGCGTAAACGTCACCTCCGTTGATGTGATCTTGCAAAAAGGCGTCGATACTCTCACCTGTAAAGGTGTTGGAGGCTTCTCCCAGATCTTCGCCGGTCTCAAAGATAGCGGATCGCTTAACCCTTCGTCTTCTTCCTCCTCCTCCTCCTCTTCTCCTATCCAGTTACCGAACGCAACGTTTACGGTGAAGAGTCAAGGAAATACCTTCGAGATTAATCCTGCCAAGGCATCAATAATCGTCAATGGGATTCCACAGGCAAGGTTGACCATACTGATTGTCGCACATGGTATGTTCATCTTCGTACTTCATCAACCCTTCCATTACATCGCATTCCAGTCCATTTCATACCCTGCTTTAAATTGAAAACTTGAGAAGACTAACATATCCGCAACAGCATTCCTCGTAATCGTCGCCTTCCTCATCGCAATCCCTATCGCCCTCCTTCTAACCAGCGGCCACGAAATCGCCGTCATGCTAGGCCGACCCGATATCTGGGCCAAAGCAGATAAATACCGTCTCTACATATGGTGTGTCGTTATCATCCCATTCGGTCTTGCCGGCATCGGTCTCGGCGTACGTGTTTTCTCCCCATCCTCACCCCTTCTTCTTCTAAATCCGAACTAACATATCTTTCACCTTTAGATATTCCTCCTCGGCACATCCAAGCACCTCTCCTCCCCACACTCCATCCTCGGCATCTCATCCCTCGTCTTCCTCCTTGTCGCTTTCCTTCTCGAAATGCAATTCCTCCCCAGCATCCGCAGGCTGACTCTCCCGCGCGCAGCCAACCTTGCCATCTTGTTGGTGCTAGCAAATGTACTGTTTGTTACTGGATTGGCAGATATCCAGCGTGTGAGCCTCTGCACAGTGCAGTTGCCGGATGTGGTGCTGGTTGGTGCGGGTATGAATATAGCGTCAGTTTTTGCGACGGGGGTTACAGTGGTGCAGGGGAAATGGGTGATTGGGCGGTGGGTCCAGGGGAGGGAGGGAGAGCGGTTGAGTGGGGTGGAGAGGGGGGAGAAGGAAGGGAAGGGGTTAGTGAAGAAGTCGAGTATTAGGTTAGTGAGGGGGTTGGATGGTGAGAAGTTTTAGGGAAATGGGAGATAGGATGATTGAACGGCAGTGGATTGCACCGACACGAATGGGTTGGATTGAATGTTATGAATAGTTTTAGATACCCCTTGAAGTCGGCCGGCTCCGGCTTCTATAACTGTCTCTTCCGTAGTTAATTAAAAATATGAAATGTATGAGTAATAACCACTCCGTATTTGTGGGACTGAAAAGTTGAGATAACTCTGCATGTATATCTCAGCACCTCTCTTGCGGTTCAGGGCAGTATGTGTATACAGCCTCCAGAATTCAGTATTAATCCCATTCACGAAGCCTAGCAGGATTCAGAAGTCTTTGCTATGTAATGAATACAGTCGTCATGAACTCTCCATGGACAAGTAAGGAAACCAATCAAGCAGCCACATTCCCCAGTCCCAACTCAAACCAGTGACAACATCACGCACAAGGTACAAGCGCAAGATGAAAAAAGTACAAATATCATCATGAAGTTATCAATCACAACCGTGATAGCCTAATTTCAAGGCAGCAGTCAAACACTGGGGTCTAGTCGTGGTCAAGTGCAGTCAATGTTTCGCAACACAGGGCTATCGACTTCCCTAAGCTATTTTACTGTATATATAAAAGCGGTCTTGTGGGACTGATGCTCGATTTGAGCGAATAAAGATGTTGAGTGAAGACATATTTGTACCTGTACCCAAGGACGGCCGGTCGAAGACATGGTAAGAAGAGACCAATGTTTCTTAGCCATCGGCCGAGTGAATCCTACGCCTGAAGACTTTAGTCATGAAAGTTTGTCGCAGCGGGCACATACCAGCGACCGGTAATAAGTGAGCCTACGCGTCAAAGAAGGGCAGATGGCTTTCAAAATATATGGGTGCTTGGTTGAAGAGTATAAATAATCGGTTGTAAGACTATCGCTACCAAGCATTCACTTGAAATATTGTAACGCTTTTATTCCTTCTCCCTTCCAAATATCAAAACCGTGTCTCTGGCTTCGAGAGATCTTTGAGTTCCAATATCGCTTTGATTCTCTGCCGGCAGTCCATTTCCCTTTACATAAACCTAACTCACTAGGTTCAAAAAAGAAAAAGTAATAGGATATCTAAAAATGGGCTCATCTAAAGACGCAAAGAAAACTGATTACAATCTGTACTTCACCAGGATCACCAACTACTAGAAGAATGATGAACTCGAATATTGGAAAAACCAGCCAGGCCATATCAAGGCAGTCTTCGTTCAAAGACAGATGACCTTCACGGCGAAATTCTTCAGTGGACTCCTAAAGGCCCACAATGGTCAGATGCCGTACTTCAAGATTCTGGTAAGATCACAATGAAAAACAAAGGAGAAATGATAGCACACTTGAAGTGGAAACCAATTTGCAAGCCGATCAACGCTAACAAATCGAGCGAATTCAAGACATACATAGAAGACTTTTACTACAAAGCGCTAAAGAAGAATCACATCCTCCCACCAATTGTGAGTAGTTTGAGCCTCTCTCTTGCCCATTCAGGAAGAGGGTCAAATTTATGCTAATATGGAAAGCACGGCAAACAGGTCGATGAAACTTGGGACCTACTTATGGAAAAGTCTTGGCTTCATCAACATATACACAAACCAGCAAAATTTAGTGGAAAAAACACTTCGACTGGTCTTGAATCGTCGAAGGAGCAGCCTGTGACTATTGGCAAAGGGAAAGGTCGAGCAACTGACGTACAGAAGACTGATGAATTATTAACTCGGTCTGCGGCAAGGCGATCAACTCTTTCAAAATCTAAATCAACGGTGGAGGGATTCGGAAGTCACTGATTTGATTTGGAAGTCTCTAATATCCCGTGTTAGTGCGTGAAAATGCAGGGTAGATTGTTCATTACTTTAGCAAGATTCTAGACTAATGAGCTTCGGCTTGGTTACATACTGTAGCAATTCAAGAAAACAATCCTGTGCCGTTGCCGAAGTTACTTGGTTCCTTGTGAGGGTGGAAAATTGGGAAGAGATACTCGGCGATTGCATTGATACATTCTCTCAAAACATAAAGTGCCGCATGCCATATCATTTCTCAGTCGTATTGGTCTCCGGTCTTGCGAACCAAAGGACCAGAGTGTTGCATCGTTGATATGCATCAAATCATTATGAACTTAGCAGTAGCCGGACGTCTGATACGAGACGCCTGCTTCCCATGGACTATACTCCGAGCAAGACGATGCGGTGGTAAACATAAAGTATAGTTGTAAGTGTGGTAGCGCATTGCGGCGACCATATCTCGTCGTTCTCGTAGCTCCCTTCTGATGGATCTCACAGACTCGGTCGCACGAGAAGGCACGAAACAATATATTAAATGCTGGATGTCTGGAGCATGACTGACGGATTCTCATCCGCAGTGCTTTTCCAAACTGCAAAACGTCAGCCGAAAAGGAATGCAACCCGAGATTGCCAGAAACATATTGTGAGGACCGGATATGTGGGCGGGCTTAGCCAACCGCAGAACGGGCTGTCCGCACTTGCATAATGCGTTGGTGTCCGAAAGGTATACTCCCTATCTCATCTTCTCACCCTCTCATCTTCTCATCCTCTCATCTTCTCATCCTCTCATCTTCTCATCCAGAAGATTCATAATCGAAACAGATGGCTACTGCTTCTCATATCTTTGGCTCCATTACTACTACAACCTAACAATCAAATGTCGTCTCCCTCCAACTCAAACCATGTGTAAATCAGAATCTGGAGTTCAAATGAGTATCCACTGCGCGGGGGGATGTGAACTTGGCTGCCTATTTAAGAGACTCGTGGGGGAAGAAATGCCCAACTAATAGCGCCGTAGGTATGAAAGTAAATCTCCGTTGATCTCCGTTGGATCCTTCTCAGGGATGCTCTGCGATCTCAATTGTGGCTCTGTTTGTTTGAGGTTCTCTGTTTTGAAAGAATTGACCAATGAGAAGCTTACTAATCCTACCGTTGGCTCAGTTGGGGGTGGGGTGCACAAACCTTTAATATAAATCTGCATCCTTTCCCCAAGTTTCGCGACTAGGGAAACACTTGGTACATCCAAGATTCCTCCATGCTCTGTACAGCTATTCTCCTTGTACCTCGCTCCCGTCGTTAAGGCAAGGGGACGCGGGATTAAACCTCCAGCTCCCCTTCCTCATATTGACACATTCACATGAAGTCCGCATTGCCTATCAAGGAGAACTGGGGACTGTTGCCGGCCACGCCGATATGATATGATGTGCCGCGTCTCTACGGTATTAACAAAGGCAAGTCGTACAAGTACTTCGTAGTGGTCCAATATTTGTTCTTCCTCCTTGAGCCTCATCTTCACTCCTTTCTGATCTTCTTTTTTCTGCGTCATTTACACAAGTCTTGAGACTGTTTACAGTCCCTTCCATTCTTTTTCTTTTCTGAACGAATACTACTGAGCATTGATTTCTCAATATTGCAATCATGTATTTATCACTCATTTCTCTATCATATTTGACATCTGCGAGCTTGGTTCTCGCTAGAAATTTGCCACGATCATATAGTGGTTACGTTGATCGCTCGTCTGCTGTTGGTTCTCCTGGCTGGTCGGTCCAAGCTACTACATGCCCAGCGAACACAACAACATGCGGGACTGGTTCCGGCGCATGCTGCCCTTCGGGCATGTATTGCGCGACTCCTGCAAACTCTGAAGTTGCTGCTTGCTGCACACGCCGTAAGATATTGAAATCATTTTTCGATATCAGAATGCTGACTTTCGAAAGCTGGAGCGTGCCGCTCTGTCATCGAGGCCGCTCCGAAATGTGCGGACAGTAGCTGGAATCTATGGGATGGGCTAGATGGCAATGCCTTTTGTTGTGAAGTCGGAATGCTTGGCGCGTATGACCATATCTCTCACCGTGCAGGAACTTGTGTGTCTTCTGTGGTGGCTCCAACCACTTCGGCTGTTCTGGTATGTCTTCATTGGCCTTTCATGAGAAGATTCCCTAGTCTGTTTCTGTAGAAACTTACAAACTCTCAGAGATCAACTGGAATATATCCAACGGCGACATCAGCCGCCTCCCTCAACAGCTTCACCTCAGCAGCTTCGTTCGTCAGCGCGACCTCCATTTATTCGGCTCCATCTTCCACAAAGACATATGTCTCAACCACCAGCACATCTATTGCCGTAGTCGATACTAAAGCTACAAGTGCTTCAAGCGCAGTAGCTAGTGCAACGAGCGCAGGAGCTACTGGGAAGCCTGTGTAAGTCTTGAATATTACTGGTCATATAAAATTTCAGCTAACGTCCATTTAGCTTCTTCCATTATATGGTTTGTTGATCAGTCCCTCGATGACAACATAAGCTAATTCAAAGCAGCTTGGTGGAGTTAGTGATACTCAGGCCGAACAAGATATCAAAGATGCTGCAGCGCTAGGAGTCGATGCGTTCGCTGTCAACCTCCGTATGTCTCCTCACCGCAAACATCTCACTCGCTAACATCTGTCTAGAGGACATTACTTCTTCTTGGGCCACTAACGCAATCACATACCTCTTCAAGCATGCTGGCAGTTACAACTTCAAGCTATTGTATGTCATCAACCCCTCGCTACTCTCACATTGCTAACAAAATCTAGCTTCTCATTCGATATGACTGCATTTAACAGCCCCGATCAATTCATGACGTTGCTCAAAACTTATGCTGTACACGACGCATATTACACTTACCAAGGCCAACCATTTGTATCCACCTTCAACGTATATATCCCCTTGTCCCTCATCCATCGCTCAGCACTAATCTCACCGCAGGGCGGCACCTCTGCCTTCAAATTTGGCCAGTCAAGCACCAGTCTCGGCTGGAAAGTCAAACTCCAAGACGTAATGGCCAACGCTGGCCACCCCATCTACTTCGTCCCCTCCTTTCAAGACGTCTCCGCCTCCACCGACTTCTTCACTACCGAATACCCCTACCTAAACGGCACCTTCAACTGGGACAGCTGGCCCAAGACCACCGAAGGCGACATCCCCGTCTATACCACCACCGACCTCACCTACCAAACCGCCGCGCACGGATCCTCCAAAACCTTCATGATGGGCATCTCCCCCCTCCAATTCAAACACATTGACCAATCGCAAAACTGGTATCGCCGCGGGGAGCAAAACCTCGAAATCCGCTTCGGCCAAGTCCTCGCCTTGCAGCCCGACTTTATCGAATTCCAGACCTGGAATGACGCCGGCGAGGGTCATTATATGGGGACCGTATGGTCCGAGACGCTTGTCAGCAATACCAGCGCCATGGCCCTCAGCAGTCTGGAATACGACCACACCGGGTACTGGCAGATCCTAGGCAGTTTTATCAAGGAATGGAAAGCGGGCGCAACGACCACCGCGTCGATGTACCCGACCAATGGGGCCAAAGCACAGGGTACATTTTGGCATCACACGTTGCTGAAGAACGGAGATTGCTCGAGCGATTCGCTCGGCCTGCCGAAACCGGATGGCTGGGAACACGTCGAGGATAAGGTTACGGCGGTGGTGCTTGTGGCGAAGGGGGTGACGGGCTTGCAGGCGAGTATTGAGGTGGGTGGGACGGTGCTGGGTACGCAGGCGCTCAATGCGGGGTACAATGTTGTGAGTGTGAACAACATTACCACGGGAGCGGTGAGTATGAAGGTCGTGGATGAGGCGTCTGGCACGGTGGTGGTGAAGGGGACGGGTAGTTTGGAGGTGGTGGGGAGTGCGAAGTTGTGCAATTATAACTTTCAGGTTGTGGGGTTGGCGTAGGAAGGTGGGGGGGGGGGAGAAGATGGGGCTTTTTAGGAAGAACGACGAGGGAGAGGGGAAGGACGGTTGGGTGTTGAGGAGTGGTTTATCTGTTTGGGCGTGCTGCGGGGAGTAAAAACGAGAGGAGGGAAGAAGGAGGAGAAGGAG